>JAOQGH010000032.1:57589125-57618406 GCA_025769975.1 Gallinago jamesoni
GGCCAGGCTGGATGGGGCTTTGAGCAACCTGGTCTGGTGGGAGGTGTCCCTGCCCATGGCAGGGGGGTTGGAACTCATTGACCTTTAAGGTCCCTTCCAACTCTAACCATTCTATGAAATAAACTTTTCAGCACAATTAAAGGTTCCTTTCCTATCTAATGGAAGATACATCTTTCAGCCACCTTTTGGCAGTGGTGAATAACCCTTAACGGTAGCAAGAAAGGGCAGAAACCTCCAGCTCCTATCCAAAAAAACCTGCTTATTGGGCAGTGTACTGCAGACAGGGCAGCAGCAGCAGATGAAGCTAATTGAACAATGACAAAACATTTGCACAACCACTTTTTTTGCCTGCTTTCTAAAATGAACAATCTGAAATTATTATTTCTCAGGTACGATCTCCTTCATCCAATGTATTGTCAGACATAAATGGCTTAGAATAAGAAAATGTTATAATAAATCATCTACAAAATGAGTTCTTAACTGCTACAAAGCAATCATCATTGCTGTCTTTTACTCATCGAAGAACAGGAGCAAAATCTGAGTGATTTCAGATGCTATAACGTGGTGTTGATAAATACAGTCTTTCAAATGGTTAAAAAAGAGAAACAGAAACACAAAAAAAAAAGACAAAGGGGGTGCAGCTGAGCAATTAATTGAATATCTGAAATCAGAAGCTTCTAAAAACTGTTTTGACCATGAGAAATGTTTTATCCATAATATTGTCACTAAAGAAGGAGCTCACAGAGGCAGGAATGCTACTGCACAATACACTTGGGAAAAGAAGAAAAACAGGTCTCGTATTTCATTTCAGTTTCAAATAAAATTGATTATGAACCTGTAGACGAGATGTTTTATGATTTCATATTTCAGTAGAACATAACTCATGCATTTCCTCAAAAAGACACAGAAGTCTCATTTACCAGGGACACATACATCGCTTGGAGACAGTACAATGAATCAGTATGAACACATTTGTCACTTTGATCCCTGATAAAGTATCAGCTGAACTCTTAAATGATCTTCCGAATTTTGGAGAAAATAATACAGAATGGATACAAACTTGCATTTTTAGGCTGCCATATAATGTTGCACTGAATAAAATCATGTTGAAAATTATTGTCTCATTAAACTTCATGCGTATTGCCTTATGCTCAGCAAAATAATGATAAACATCTCAAGGGCAATGGAATAGGAGATAAAAACAATAAAGATGTTTTTCAGACAGACTTTAAAGCTGTGTATTTATTTCGATACACACACAAAGTGAACAAAGTTATGAAGTGGATGAAATAAAAGTAGTAGATATTTCTGAATTCTAATACAGACTCTCACGTTATCATAAAATTTTACTCTTATGAAACTGTTGAGAAATAATTTATGTTTTCCTAGATATGAACAGCCTCGATGATTGAACATAGGTTGAGAGAATATACATTCAGAATATAATCAACTGCACTATATTGCAGTCACATAAGCATCGAGGCTTGATTCTGTGATATGCTGAGCCCTTCCAGCATATATATCTGTGGATAACAGAAGGATGAGGCGTTCAGTATGTTGCAAGAGGAGGCTGAGGTGATTATCATACACTGAAAAATTATCATTTGAATCTACTTTAGGTTTTTTGCATGTATGATTTCTTCCTTAATGGTCCTGATGTGAGACTAAAAAAGATAGCAGGTGGAAATTCACATTCTGGCAAGCTGGGAGGAACTCGGGAGGCAGAAACAATGCCGGCAAGCGTAAAAGTCATTTATTATTTAAAAAGGTAATAGGAGGAACCTTTTTGTGAAGCTTTCGAGTGACTACATTTTACATACGGTATTTAATCACATTACTACTTAGTAAGTTCAATTAATAAATGACATGATTTTTGCTGCCTCATGCAAACAAATTTACCAGTACTATTGGATCTGCTAACAGATAGCAAGTCAAAATTGTCTCTTCAGAGACAAACAGCATTCTTACATAGAGCCTTCCTCTATTTCTAGGGCTGTCCGGCAGTGTTTAGTCTTTACTAAATCAGACAACATGCACAGCAGTCAAATATAGTTGCCTGTTCCCTGGATATAAGAAAAGGGTTTGAGTTGTTTATAAATATCCAGAGACCAAGCTGATCAATATTTGCAATTTAGGTTCAAGCTGAATCAGCATCTAAAAGGCTGAAGTCCCCACCACTGATCACTTGGAGCATGCATACAATTTGAAATGCTTTCTTTAAAAAGATTTAGTGTTTTTTTTGTGAATGTGCCTGAACCAGAACAGAAATCTTCTGTTTTGTCACAGAACAGGGAAAGCACAACCGCTGTATGAGAGCAATACCTGTAGTCTTCCACTGGAACAGCTACACCTAATGACAATGTGGTTTTTTCCCTCTTCTAAATTCTTGGCCTAATTGGAGAGGCTAATACAGCATTTAGTTAGCAAAAGTGAGAGCTGTGATATCTTTTGGGACTGCAGTTTCTCAGAGAAAATGAACTGAAATCACACAAATAGGCTACCAAACAATTAACAGCTACAGGTTTACCATTAAAAGAGACAGCTTTCCTCAGTAATTAGCACACAGAATACCAGCACCTAAAGAAAAGCTCTGTAATAGCCATGTTCTACCTATTGATTTTCTATAATAGCCTAATGATCCTTATGCAGTACTGGAAGTGTGGATAAAAGGGTGCCATAGGAGTTAAGAACTTCTCATCCATTTATTAATTCCTATCTCAGATTCAAACACGCATAAGACTAATTATTTTGAAACTGTAGCATGAAAACCACTGTCTTATACACTTATGCAAGTGCACTTATATAAATGCACTTATACACTCCCTAAGACTGTGTTTTCATACTTCTGTCCACCTAAAATTCCCTCTGGAGCACAGCGTAACCAAAGTGATAGTGTAGATAGACTATCTACAGTTGCCAACATTTTCCAGAATTCCCATAACTGGAACACTTGGGAGCTTTTTCTTCCTCAAAATAATCTGAAAATATTTAAAAAAAAAAAAGAACTTTTCATTACAGAAAGAACTTTTTTAGCATAGGCCTTAATCTAGTGATCTATTTACATGAGATCATGTCAGTCAAAAGCTGATTATAGTATTAGTTGTGGGGAAAAAACAGCTTTTTAAAGGGGTTTACCAGGTCAGCACTACTTTAAAATGAAAGTTTGCAATTTGGGGATATTCAAAGTGTGGTTTTACGTTTGATTATATACTGTCAACATGTGTTAAATGCTTGT
Source organism: Gallinago jamesoni (assembly GCA_025769975.1). Classification (NCBI taxonomy): domain Eukaryota; kingdom Metazoa; phylum Chordata; class Aves; order Charadriiformes; family Scolopacidae; genus Gallinago; species Gallinago jamesoni. The sequence continues at coordinate 57,592,361 of JAOQGH010000032.1, forward strand.
CCAGGTGGAGCGGTGACAGGGTATTTACAGTGTTTCTGTGAAATCCTCAAAGGGAGCAGTGACACAAAGTACTCGGAAAACAGAGGAACAGATTCCATTACCAGCGTGCCTTATTCTAACAATTCCCAATGACAGAAAACACTCTGCAAGCTACCACCCAGGAAATCAAAGTTGTCACTTCCTAGTGAACTAGTAAGCTCTCAGAAACCACCATATTGTGCTGTTGCTGCACGATAGCACAAAGAAACAAAAAACCTCTAATTTGGTAGTCTCAGTTTTGCAGTCCAGGAGAATTTACATCATTTGGAAGATGTACTTGATAGATAAACAAAAGTCTCAGCTTTATCCACCTTTATTAAATGAGAGAAAACTTGGTTATTTCTCATTTTTAATGAATAATGAATAATCATTTCTCATTTTCCTCTTTGGGCACGAACACACAAGAAGAACCATTTTCTTTCAAAAAGTGAGTCTGGAGTTAGAGTGTGCTAATAAAGGATGGGAAATAAGCTAAAATGTTATACATTTTTATAGTGCTTATGAAGGCAGCATAGCTGGAGACTGTTCATCTTTGATGAATTATAATAAACTTTAGGTTCAGCAACTGCACATTTTGACAGGTGAACAGCAAACAGTTTGTTACAAATCCAAGGAGCCCAAAAAGATAGCAGCATATCCTAACTGTTACTTCTCTTAGACATGGGTATTTTTATGTCCCTTCTCTATCAAGTGATATAAAGAGGTCTGACGTAGCACCTGAGCTACATGCTCTGTTATCACTGGTGTGACCATCTCCATCAGCTTTCACATCTGTCTTTCAGCTGTGCCTCTGTTCATTAAGTTTTAGTGTTTCATAGTTAAGATCCTATCAAACATGAATAGGAGGGTTCACTCATTCATGGGAATGCATCTATGAATGGAGAAGGGACTGGCTCTCGGTCCAACCCATCAATGATTTTATCTGCAATTTAAAGGACACAATTAATTCTTTATATGGACAAATGGAAAGATTGATGGAATACATCATCAGGAGGACATTTTACTCAGTACTTTTTCTTTCAGTTCAGCAGAACAACACTTCTAGGAACAAAGAGTAAAAACTCTAACTTCATTCAAACAAAAAAAGCCTAAGACTATACCATAAGAGCATTCTGGTTTTGAGTGCACACTTCCAAAGAGAAGAGAAAACAGAGGAGTCACTTCCAAGGATGACTACAAAGTAAAGGAAGTTAAGGGATGACTACTAGATGATCTCTAGAGATCCCTTCCAACTCTGGCAATTCTGTGATTCCGTGAAAAGAGATCTGATTATGGAAAATTTTTTAGGTTGATGGACATGGATCAAGTATGATGCAAAAGGTGAAAACTGAAGCCAGACAAATCTGGAAAATAAGATGAAATTTTAAAGTAGTTAAAAAATAATCTCACTGGTTTGTCTTGTTAAAAAAAGATAATCATATCCGAAACATAAATTATGATCCAGTCTCTGTGGAAAAAAGACCTCCACCTGAAGAAGGTCAGCTTAGAAGATTAATGTGCTCATTGACAAATTTAAAAAAATGCTATTTTTTGCAGGTGGAAAGAAAGACCGTGATGTTGTTCTCCCCTCATTTCACAGCTTGTATGCAAGGTTACTTTCATTGTCATTAAAAGCTGGAAATATAACTGTAAAAACATGAACATGGAACACAGTTCTGCAGCAAGTCTGTCAGATTTTCTGGCAAATTCCAGAGGTTCTAAAAGTGCTTCCAACACCACCTAAATTCTAATGAATGAATTCAAGATTAATCAGTTTTTCAGGATTAAGTCATTTGTCTACATTTGCCTATGTTGTCCTTCAGCAAAGCTCCATACAAATCTGTATTTAATCAGATAATCATCATTTAGCACTATGTTAAATGCCCAAGTGATTAAAACACCTGAATAATTGAAGGGATTCCTAATGGAATAATTACAATAATGTTCTTTAATATATCCTTATTTTTGTAGCTTTAGGCAATATCAAGTGGTTCAAATTAATAAACCATCTCACAGATCAGATGGTTTTCAGGCACCTACAGCTCTTGGTTAGGAAAGCAGTCATAAACACTGCAAATAATAATGAGATTTTTGACCTTCCAGTGTCATGTAAATTGATGTGTGTCTGACACAGGCAGACTTTGCTGCTAAACTTAAAAGCTTTCAGCTTTGTCATTGTCCCCCATCCCATAATTGCATGTGTTAACTCTAAAGGAAACTAAAATAGAAGATTAAAAACCAGGGAACAGAGTTAGGAAAAAAAGAATACTCCTTTTCAAAAAATATACATGTTTCTAGTTCTTGTAAAAGAAAAATGGTTTTGATTTCTCAGTTAAGTACTTTATACCAAATGAGGTTGCATACCACATACTGGCAATTAATGTATATTTATTCTCCAGTACCTAGCATTTCTGATTGTAAAAATCAGGCCAAATTAATGAGAAACAGGTATTCATACCACTTTTGACTTTTTTTCCCATGCTTTGCTTTTGATATGCTGATTTTCTTTCTTTCTTTTTCATTCTGTCTTCATTTTTCATTCAGTTATGGCACTTCCTAGTTCTCAGTAACTGGGGTCCACCAGCTGAAGTATTGTGACTCTCACACTTTGGTATAGCCACTTTCTATCATATATATCATCTATATCATATTGACAAGGAAAATAATTCCATTTTCTCTTTTGCAATAATAACAGAGCAAACTTTAATGGCAGAGTTAGAGTAGCTAAACAGAGTTGGTTAATCATGATTGTTATCATAGAATCATTGTATGGTTAGAGTTGGAAGAGTGCTCTAAGATGATCTAGTCCAACCCCAACCTCCCACTAGACCAGGTTGTTCAAAGCTCCATCCAGCCTGGCCTTGAACCCCTCCAGGAATGAAGCAGCCACAGCTTCTCTGGGCAACCTGGGCCAGTGTCTCACCACCTTCACTGCAAAGAATTTCTTCCTAATATCTAATCTAAATCTCCCCTCTTTCAGTTTAAAAACCATTACCCCTTGTCCTATTGCTCCCCTTCCTGATAAAGAGCCCCTCTCCATCTCTCCTTGTAGCCCCCTTTAGGGACTGGAAGGATGTTATAAGGTCTCCCTGGAACCTTCTCTTCTCCAGGCTGAACAGCCCCAACTCTCAGCCTGTCCTCATAGGAGAGGTGCTCTAGCCCCTCTGATCATCTTTGTGGTTCCTGATAAGGAGCAACCCAGCAGCACTTGATGTGTATGTTCATGACAGGTATTAACCAGCAGAATGATGCCACACACGGGTACCCATAGACTATGTTGATATTGATACACACTGCAGTGCACTGAAGTGATATATCAATACCTGTACATATTAAACAATAATATTAAAATTCTTTCAATTGACTTAAAATCTCAACTGTGTATCTATAATGAGAGATGGAGACTGAGATAGAGACAGGACAAAGGAGACTGAGAAGGAATGGGAAACAAAAAGAAAAGTTGCTCCAATTAGGATACCATACCTTTCTTTTTGAATTGAAAATTCAGTTTCTGGTGCAAAATAAATAATGAGAATGTGAGTTAAAGATTCAGGACTTGCGGCATTATCAAATTCCTGGTTTAATTTCCCCATATTAAAATATTCATAAGAGGAAACACTACCAGCCCATGTCATTAATACGACAGTTGTCCCATAGCTCCCCAAACTATTCTTCTGTTATTGCTGTTTCCCTACGAAGAGAAATACTATGAATACAGCCCATATTTTGAGAAAGTAATACTTTGCAGAAGGATGAGAAGGTGATTTAGCAGCCAGATACTTCTCCCAGACCTAATTGTGTGTCATGTTAGCATAACTAAGGATCCTCTGGAGTTCTGATAATTTTGGGGTTATAAGGGATAACTTAGTTAAGTACCGTGGCATTTCCTATAACAACTGTGTCATTATCATGAAAAAATTCTAATTTAGGAAACTGTATTTTCCTTTCCTATATTTCTTTTACAATTCTTAGAAACTATACCATAGCACTGCAAGAGGTTCTCTTCATACAACCACCACATGTCCAAGGGGACAGTTTGTTATTTAATATCTCTATAATAATCCCAGACAGCAACATTTTATGATATATGAACTTTTAGTACAAGGATGAAAAACACGGTAACTCAGTTCATCTTCATGAGGCACCACATTAATTTTCACCTTACCACATTAATACATACCTTCTACTCATTCAAAATGGTCAAATTAATCTAAAAAGAGGAAACACTTGCACTACTGAATAATCTCCCACTTTCCTAAATGGCTGTCAAAATTCTACATGTTCTCATTTCCATTTTAAGTGATGTATTAAAAAATGAGTATACACAGATTTTTACAACGTGACAAATTACTTCTTTCCAGATACTAATTACAGACAAAAAATGTACTTATTGTATTAACAACTCTGTGTCAAAGGATCATGTCAGAAGATTTTCAGAGGGTTTTTTCCATGTAAAAACTATGAAGGTAAAAACTTCATTACATACCCTAACTCATCTGCAGGAATTTATAAATTACACCGTTTTTCATATGGTAGCAAATGAAGATTTTACGTGGGAAAGAAATGCCTACCTGAATAAGAGAAGAAATTCAAAAATTGCTGTGTTAGAGGGGAGTAAAGAGACGAGAAGCCATCTGACTTTTGGCACCCTATTTCCCTCATTAAATTGAGTGGGTAAATTCCAATTCAGTCTATAGTCCTACAGAAAGATACCCCATCAGAGGCTGATGTAGAATTCCTATGTGTTCTGCCCTGAACTGCCCTCTTCTGGCTACATTTTTGACCTGATTTAGTGCCTAAAGTTAGGCAGTGAGAATGTGTTTTGTTTACGTCCATTCAATTCCTACCAAGACCTTGCACTCATAGGCACTGCGGGATCATGAAATGCCAAGGAGCCATAAAAGTGGAAGTTATATTACTAGCCATGCAATGGAAGCCATTAAAAAGCCATTAGCTATCAATAGTTGATGTACACTAGTTATTTATAATGCTCTATTACACGTGTGTTTGTGAGTGGAGGGGGCAGGCAGGATGGGGTAACTCAAAACAACGATACCTCAGGGCGGCGAGGCCTGGCAGTGCTAATTCTTCGCGGCAACCGCAATATGGTAACCAAACAACAACATTTATAATCTGCCAAAAAGACCAGGAGAAAGTTCTACACTATTTCAGGCCTGGTCTGAAGTGGATTGCAAATCCATTTTGCAGAACACACGTTAAAAATGCTCCTGCCTAGAGGCTGTTGTCCCCCACTGTATTACAGAAGTACCTCACGGCTTCAGTATATTCCGTACTATACAAACACGTTTTAAGAAACATTTCTTTTTCCTCTGCACCACAATACGAACAGGCAAGACAAAGGCCAGGAAGAAGGATGCAACCATTGTCTCCATTTGACAGATGGGGAACAGAAGCCCAGCGAGAGCGGGTGATGTGCCTGAGGCAGCGTGCCGCAGAGCCAGGAATTTGACCTAGACACCTTGAGTTCCAGACCAATGCCTTCCCTCATTAATATCTGCTTCTTTATGCATTTTTTCACCATAATCTAGCAAGTAAAGGAGCGCTGCTTGTCCCAGGTTTAATAGGATCATAGTCTTAGAATGATATACAGGAGTCAGTAACTTCAAAAATCGGACAATAAATTTTAGGCTGTATTGATTTTAGTTTCTTCCCTCAGCTCCCATGTTCTTTAAACCATCTCCAGTAATTTGATTCAAGCTTTGCAAGGAAGTCCTTTGAGAGCACATGAAACGGTATTTCAGTTAAACCACTAATGTGATTTCTCATCAATCAAATATTAAATACTTGAAGAGAAAATAAACTTGAAGTATGAGCGAAGCTTCTGACGGCAGCTCAGAAGATGCACATCTGTGCAGTTCTGCAAATAGACAATAGATTTGCTTTTGTGTCCCAGTACTGAGTGATTAGGTTTCGTGTATGATACATCCAGCTTCTGAAGCATGAGAAATGAAAACAACTGTAAATATGGGTAAAACAAACGTACTGGCTTCGATAAGAGAGCAGCAGACAGTGTTTGTGCGAGAGATTTCTCTACAGTTTGTTGCAAGGTAAAAATCACATTTATGAACAGTCATGGCCAAATTTCAAAGAGTTCAGAGAATCATTACTTTCCTAAATTTTATACTTGTACAATGTAATGATTTACATATCTGTGAACTTTTTTTGACAGAAAGAGAGAGATTTTAAAAAACAAATAAATTAAAAAACCAATCTGCCAAATGTTCAGTTGATAGTAATCAGCAGAGTTGGGGGAGTGAGAAAACAAAACATTCTTAATAAATCCTAGACTAGCTCATGATTTAACATTGTGTAAAAATTCACAGGAAACTAATGCTACAGGATGCACTAAAAATGAGGCCAAACTGGTTTTTGTTTTAAGAATAATATTGTTTCTCTGAGCCTTGGGAAATGCACAGCACACCCTGCAGCCCTGCTTCTGGGATAACTGCAAAACAATATCCTCATCTGAAAAAAACGTAACGATGGAGGCAGCAGGGCAAATGAGGCTGCAAAAATAGCGAGGTTACACAATCACCTAGGAGCCCATTGATTTTCATAAGCAAGTCCTCAAAATTTGATCCTATTTACTGCAAGTTAATTATGCATACCTCTCGATATACAGAAAGACAAAGCATTACCATTGCAAAAGGAATCAAGACCCTTTGAAAATAATATCATAAATGCAGGTTTTGCACATACACTACAAATGATGAGCAAATTTATACTGGAAATAAAAAAATGTGAGAGAAAGCAACCTGATAATAAAATGCCCAAAATATGAGGGAAAAGTAATAATCTCCCACCTTCTAATTTTATCACAGCCAAAAGAGGCCTTGTGGCAAAAAAACATCAATTCCAAAGTCGTAGCTTTGTCACTCTGACACTTCTTATAAAAACTAAAAATGACTTTCGAGGCTAGTTCATGCACCAGGTGAGGGAACTCGAGGGAGAGACTGAGTGAAGAGAAATACTGGTACAATAATTGGTTGCAAGCAATATTTATCAAAACTTTTGGACAATTTGCAGAGAATAATTATCGATGAATAAAAGTACCTCCTGCCTAGACAGCTCAAAAATAGGAAAATAAGTGCCATCAGAATATTATTCACTGTTTTGGTGGGGCTTTTTTCTTCTAACAATGAATGCATTAAGAGCCATACAACCTTCCAAGGGAAGGAACAGTTGTCACTGGTGTGGGAGGAAATCAACATACATATTCCCATCTCCTAAATAACTCTTACTGCTGTCATACTTCTGCCTGGCTTGCAAAGATGATTTGTTTCCTGGTGTACTTGAGTATTCAAAGTTAGGCAAACAAACCAGTTTCACTGCTAGGCTGTGGTTGGAGTCTACAAGAGTAGTCTGGGGGTAAATAATTGATCCTTCCAGCCTATTACCAATAAAAACTCTTGATTCTCTCCTCGAACTCATGGGGCTTATAGTTGGAGACTTTTAAGCAGAGCACTAGTTGGTTCTCTGCTAAACAGCTGGGTCTCACACGTGCTGAAACCAGGTGACACTGGGACCATGCAGAATCAAACCTTTTCTGCACACCTAGAGAGTGTAGTTCAACCCAACCCCAGCCTGTTTCCACTGTGGAACTCTCTAGTATTCTTAACCGCAGGGACATTTTTTCTAGACAAGTCTCAACTTTCTCTGTCAATCACATTGCAAAGTTTTCTTTTTACTAATAAGAAAAGGTCTTTCCCTCCCCATGCTACATGAGGAAGGCTGAACATTTCTCCCCTTCATAAACACTGAAAAAGTTTCATCCTAATGCAATCAGAATTTAAGGAAGTTATAAGTAGAAATGAAACATCTGCAGATAAGCATTATAGTTCACCACTTGCAGCAGCAGATATAGTTGATTACTGGAATTTGAAAATAGAAAACGTAATGGGAAAATTTTAGATTAAAGTAATTACACTGGAATAATTATATGGAACTGAACTCATTATATTACATGGCAGTTTTAACATCTGAGCCATTTAAAAATCTATGCTGACTAGTACTGAAGTTGAAGTCTTACTCAGATACAATGTGGAAAGCATATTAAACAAATATCCTGAAAGTATCTCTGAGAATACAGAGTCTGGTTTGTAATCTGGTCAAACACAAAGATAACATATAGGAAAAAAATAATGGTCTATTCTATTGCACTCATAAGGTCACAAAAAATTTAAAGTATTAAACAAATCAAAATACACTCAGGAAACTTTAATCACATTTTGGACTAAGAGTAAAATATTAAAGAATTATTACTTCAGTTAATGGAAAAAGATACCATTCTTCTCATGTTATCAATTCTAACAATGTGCAAGATTAGTACTGATTATATCAGAAATACATAACTTTTAGTACAAATGTTTTTGGATGGTATTGAATCCAAGTGTTATACTACAGTTAAGACTTCTGATTCTTAATATTTATTTAACTTAATCACCAGTTTAATATGTGGGGGAAAACAATCAGTTTTAAGCATCTGCTTAAATCTTGATGATGTCAACGAATTTTGAGATGTCATAATTTGCACATTTTAAAATACTATGTAAAGAACATTTAATCCTCTTCTATTAAGTGCAAGACTTAAAGGTGGGTTTAATTCTGATGAGCTTTAGAATACTTATAAAAATAAGAAAGTGAAGTTCAAAGAAAAATCATTTGTATGAGCTCCAGCAGAGCACATTATTAAAAGCCATTCATATACTGTGCACTGGATGGCTACTGAATTCTCTCACTTAATTTGCACTCAAATTACCACAGCAGTGAGCCTCAAAATAAGAAGGTAGAAGATATATAGGAACCTATTGCTTTAAAACAATCCAGCACATTGATATGGGCAGATGGTAACAGGAAATCTAAGAGCCAAGCAGCAAAGTCTCCTCATTTGTGATCTGAAGTGGCTTCTCTGGTTTCTTGGAAGCCACCTGCAGCAGTTCTCCCACTGTCTTTAAATAGTTTTGAGAATCAGGTCTTTGGCTCTAAGGAAGCTCCAGAAAATAAATGTCTTTCCTTTCAGAGTTTAAAAGAATTTTTTCCCTTTTATTTCCATGCCATAACACTAGACATCTCTTCCATTTTTTTCTAAGAAGATAAGTAGCTTTTGTTCTTCATATAGACCATATTTTTACCTTTTTTCCCTATTTGCATATAAAAGAATAGGGATATTTTATTCTACATGCATTGCAGAATGAAACCACCGTTTATGTGGTAACAAACATTCCACAGAGTTTTGATTTTACTTGCACAGGAAATAAAAACCACATTTCTTTATCCCAGGTATGGGTTCAAATATGTATGTATTCAACAATATTTCTCCAACAATGTTAGGAAAAAATTCCAATAATATTGGAAAAATATCCAATACTTGTATATCTGCTATGCCTATTTTTATTATAACATATTAACTATCTATAAAAATAAACTGGATACAGCTCTGATACAAGTACTTGTGCCATTTAAAAAGAGTATGTCTAGGGTTTCAAATCTAATTTGCTGTTCATTTTTGATCAACACTTCTTAGAATAAAAAAGAGAAGCAGTAACTATGTACTCATTTATTAGCTTGTTAATTGCCTAATTTATTAGAATGTCTTTGAAGTTTTTTTAGTATTTTGATAGTAAAATTACCAACATTTTTGTATGTCCATTTTAATTTCTGCTTAATTCAAAAAATAAATAGTTGGAAACAAATGCACAAATTGCATCTTCTGATGTGACCAATTCTGCTAAATTTAACAGACACCAAATATGCCACACCAGATTTTTTTAATAAGTGCAAAATATGTATTACAAATTTCAACCATTTCAACCAATCCTGAACTTCTTTCAAAAACTCACCTGATACTTTAAATAATAAGCAGGATAAAAATATGCCAAAGTATTAAATACTTATCTAAGGCCTCAAAATCCACTAAAAACTCCATTAACAGATTTGCAATAAAGTGTTTAGGAAGGTATTTTCATCTACTGATAGGAAGATAAGTCAGGAAACGCTGATGCTCTTTAAAAATCATTACTAAAAGACCTTGTCAGGGTTATCACACCTTTCTAAACAATGGACGTATCCCAGAAGTGTCCAGATACTTGCCAAAACTACTGAAATTCACCAAAGGGGTTATTTCACTCTTTGCAATCAGGTACTCCCCAGTTATCCCCAGCTAGAAAAGCATTGTAGAAGAAATGACTCTTGAGTTCAGCAATTTTACTTCCTCCAGGCATCCATCCGATGGAAGCCAGAACTGGCAGGCATTAGTGATATCAATGTAATCACCTTTTTCTTTTTTTTTTCTTTTTTAAATTGGAAGATTAGGATAATTACCAGTGAGATGAAACTGAGCACCATAAAATTTTGTCATCTGAGGAGGTACTGTGGTACTGCTGTGGTACTGATGCTTTGCAGTAAGTCCCCTCCTCAATCTTGGCGTGAGGTATGGGAATGGAAGAGGAGCACAAGGAGCAGGTGGATTCACGTAGCAGCACGATGGTGTGGAAGAGCATGGATTTTTGCCATGGAAATCACCAGGGCCCTCTTCGAGGAGCCCCCAGCAGCTGGAATTAAAAGGCTGCAGGTATGGCTGAATACCCGCTAAAGCTTTCCATCCCATGGGCTGCAGCTTTTAGCTTCTCCCCACAGGCTCTCAGCCCTGAATTTCCTGTAAACTTTAAAGCACCTGCTTGACTGAGAAAAAAAGGTTCAGATGAATTCTGCTGTGAACTGTGAATTTCTTATTAATATATTTAGCATCACTTCAAAAAACTCTACATTGTCATGGCTCGGTTAACACATTTAGAGTTCTCTTAACCTGTGGTGTTTGTCAGTGAACTATATGAACTAGGCAGAATATTTTTTCTTTGCTGTGTCCAAAAAGTACCCAAAGCAGAGGGGAAACATCAGATGATTTTAGTATTTGCGCCAAACCAGCATATTGAAGTTTAATCACAAAATTATGTCAGTTATGGGCTTTTCTTACTTCTGTGAAATTTCAGCATAGTCCTTTCTTGGTGTAAAGCACGTATTTAATATTCTTCTTGTGAGTCTTCAAAAGAATCAGGCCAAGCAATGACAGTAGTTGTAGAAACAGAGGTTGATATTACTGGTAATTTTTTATTTCAAAAAAAACGTCAAAGCAAGTCCTAGTTCTGGTACACAGAAGGCTGAACTTGCCGTGACTATAAAAATAATACTAGGCCCAATACAGATAAAACTGTGTGTTGTGAACAAATGGTTTTCAAATGGCCACAGGGGCAAAATGAGAAAGCAAGTAAAAGATTTTTTTCATTCCCTTAAAAATAACTGGAGGGGACTAGAGTAAACCTGTCATAAAGCTATGATTTGATCAGTAAAAAAATGGTAATTAATTTCTTCCTTATGTTAAGTCATTCCCCAGTCTGAAAACCTTTAACCCTCATGGCAAAGAACAGACATTTCTCAGCCACATTTGCCAAACCCCTGTATACTTGTGTGAGGTCCTGCTGAATGCCTCAATCATAAAATAAAACAGGCAAACTCTTCTGTTGCTCTGGCCAGGATGATCTTTACTTTATTTGAAATTCATCTTATGAAACAGTTCATAATCTCAGAATTTACTCTCAATCTTCTTTTTATAGAAGGAAAACTCACAGGAGAATTTAGGACCCTGTAGTGCAGTTTGAACAGTACAATTTTATTTTAGAACAACTGCTACTCTCTGCAGAACCCTTGAAATTTGATGTCAGCGAAAAAGAGTCATTATACTTGAAGATTTCCACAGAGAGAGGGAAAGGACTCAGACTACTACTCACCCGATGCCTACAGATTTTTTCCTTTCTTTTTTTTGCTGTTTAAGTAAACTATTGACATTAAGAACAGGAAGAAAAAAGTCTCCAAAAATTGAATTAATCATCAAGGGAAGTTAAGCGCCATAATGTCTTTGAAAGCGAGTCACCCTTACCTAAGTTATCCCATTAAAGGTTGCTGAACTGCATCCAGCTTTAGTAAGTTGAACTTAGCAAGTCTTCGAGGGTGCAGAACTCTTATAAGAATCCGTAAGAGCTCTATGAATAGAGAATTTGTAAGGAAAGGACCCACCATCAGTATTTGATTGGTTTTGTTGAAGACAATTATAATTTGAGCAGAACAGCAAAGCATCTGGGTTATTCCATCTCACATGTCATACACATTTATTGTTTATATGGTGGCCTAAACTTTACTAGGCCATAGAAAGAAAGTTCTTATGCTAAATTTGCAAAAGGATGAATCAGGCAGTCAGGTAACTGGCAACTTGCTTTACATACCCCATTAGACATAGACTGTGCAGCATCAGACCTATCCTCCTTCTGCTTGGCTTCTCCATTCCTGTTATAGGGAGTGACATGTACAGCGCAAATAAACCGCTGGATCCAGATTTTAAAGACTAAGTCACATCATAGATACCTGGTCATTGTAACCATGTAAGAAAGTACTTAAAATAAAAAGCCTGGAGAAGAGAAGGCTCCTGGGAGACCTTATAGCAGCCTTACAGTATCTGAAGGGGGCTACAGGAGAGATGGGGAGGGACTCTTGATCAGAGAGTGGAGCCATAGGACAAGGAGTAACGGTTTTAAGCTGAAAGAGGAGAGATTTAGATTAGATATTAGGAAGAAATTCTTTCCTGTGAGGGTGCTGAGAAGCTGTGGCTGCCCCATCCCTGGAGGGGTTCAAGACCAAGCTGGATGGGGCTTTGAGCAACCTGGTCTGGTGGGAGGTGTCCCTGCCCATGGCAGGGGTGTTGGAACTCCATGATCTTTAAGGTCCCTTTTAACCCAAACCGTTCTATGATTCAATGAAAAAGTAGTGGCAAAAATGGGAAGCTAGACAGGCTCCCTGCCATCTTTTCTTCTCCACCATTCAATTGGTTTTTTCTATCTTCCCTTTTAAATACAGATCTGGTAAGGCCTGATACAATGTGTCTTCATATCAGAGATATTTAAGTGAACAGAAAGGGAAAGAAAGACATGAAAATTATCCCTGGTTTCAAAAGTTTAAAATATAAAATGTGCTTTAAGCAAGTGTTTATAGCACTCATTTCAACATTTCTCTATGTATCTGGATGAAAAGATAGAAGAGCTATTATAAAATAATCACATAAAATGACAAGAAGTAGCTCTTCAATAAAAACAATTTAAAATACAAGTGCTTCCACTATTACTAGTTATCAGAATCTTTTCCTAGCTGAACTGCAAATTAATCACAGCATAGTATCCAAGCCCGCTATCATCCACATTAAAGTAATTACTGTCTCATTAGCAAAAAGCTTCAGTTTTAATAAATAAGACATTTTTTAAAAAAAAGAAAGAAAAAGTATGCTATCAACTTTCAGTACAAATTATGTCTCAACCTGAAAAGCTAAACTTGGTTGCAAGACAGAAGAAACAGTAAAAAGAATAAATTACTTCAATAGCTCCCTACTCAAAATCACTGTCAGTTCACTACTTCCAGAGCTTTATAACTGCATTTAAGTGGATTGAGTTCCTAAAGGTGATGCCCACATACAACACTTAGCACTACCTTTAATTAAGGTTTCATGTATCCCCAGATTGCCCCAAGCTCATATTAACAGTCATCTGGTTTAATGAATGCAAAACCCATCATCTTGAACAAGCTCTACATTACTTTGGTAAAAGGTAGCAAAGTAATATAACCACACTTTTCTAAATGTTCTTTTTCTTGCAGTCTAGAGAAAGGATTTCCATCTTCAGTAGTGATGATCATGCTTTGGAGCTTGAAAGAGCCAAGCAGGGGTGCAGGTTCTCTCCTGATCCAAAATATGTTTAATTCCTGATTATTTTCAAGTATAAATTCAGTCAGATTTTACAATTTACCTCTTCCATGGCTGACTCTTTGAATAAAGGTGTTAATTAATAGCAAAGGAGTTCCAAAGGTCCATATCTCCACTTTGTGATGTGTTAGTAGAGTTTTACAGAAACAAGTAATTATATAATTATTCTCAATTTGGGTCTCTGTAATTCCACATACACTGTTCTGTGCAGTTATGGCTTCATGAGTTTGAATATGTCACCTGTCCCAGGCAATTATATTACTCCTTGGAAAATCCTAACAGCACTTCCTCTGCCTCATGCCATAAGCTTCTTGGGACTTCACAAAGCAACACCAGAGAGGTCTCTACTGCAGATACACCTTGTTCCAACAAGCTGGGGCTCATCAGCTTGGGAAGAAACTGATTTTCTGATAGTCTGTTGTCCAGGCGAGATTTGGCCAGTAAATACCATTTTCCTTTATAGGTGTGGAAGGGGATGAACATTCATAATATAGTTATACAGTTCTCATGATGAAAATAAGAAATCAGGGAAAGACTGAAGCATTCTGAGCATAGTTCCTATCTACAAAAAAATTAATTATATTTATGGTGTTCAATTAGTTTATCTTTTTTAACCAGAAAAGTATTATCCAATTAACAAATCTAGTATAGGTATGTAGCATATACTATAAAGCTTAGCATAGTAGTTGCAATATTTCCTGAATCTCCTTGTTGTGGTTTTAATTCTTGTAATATCTGGTGGTTTATTTGAGGCACAGCTCTACGTAGCCATGTTTTAGTATACAGAAATACAAATTTTCATTTTTTTAAAATTAATGATCTTGTTCTTATTTATACTTTGAAAAAATAGGATTTTTAATATTTTTTTTAATAAGCAAGCTGCTAATAAGTAAATAGAAGTAACTGAATGTATATTTCCTCTCTACTAAAATAACTGATAGAGCATTTACAAGTCATAACAGAATGTATTTTCAGCACAGAAAGACTCTTTGACTAAATGTACCACTGAAGTCTGTAGTATAGGGCATATACTAAGACATTTATTAAAATCTGTCTTGCTTTCAAAACTGTTAGAGAGCTAATGTGGCCCCATCAGGGCCATCTCAGAGTACTAAATTCTTTATAAATTTCCACGAGTTTATAAAATCTAATTGATAATTTTCTTATACGTGCTTTCAACACAAAATATAATCTGATAATCAAAATTTGAAACTTAAACTCCCCAGAAAGATTTAAGAGGTTGTTTTTTTTCCCTGATTTTTCTCCATGTAAAAAATGCCTGCAAACAAGGTTAAGCTGATATTATGGTTTAAGAACTAATATGTCTCTGTGCAATACCAGTTTTGTCTACAAGAAACGAGAGTTCTGAAAAGTATAAACATTTCAGTTCATGCTTCTCCAACATTTTAATGTGTTTTTAGCAAAAAAAATTAAGTACTTAAGGTTCCCTTTTTCATCAGTCTAAAAAAAGAAAACGAGAGAAAAACATAATTGTGATATCAGTATCACACCTACATTAAATAAGGTCTTAAGAGAGACAGAACTTCAGGTTAGATAAAAATTTCCTGTATTTTCAAATAAAGATGAAGAGGAAAATGTCCTACTATAATTCTAAAGTAGCAGTTCTGGTTTATATTATGATACAATCAGCAAATATTTTTCCTTTTAAAAATGGCTAATATTGACCTGAGCTCAGCTGTGCAGCTCCCTATGTTTTAGTAAATGCAAAATTCTTCAGCTTGACTGGAGACATCTTCTCTATGCAAGTTAATACACACTCTTATAGCATCTGCTCTGGTTGCAGTTCTTAAGTTGGTCATTATGTAATATCTCAACGATGCTGCTGCTGTGGGCTATAATGAATTAAGAAACTTTCAAAATCACTTAAAGTGAAAAATGTAAGAGAGCTCCAGAACCCCTAATTTGGTCTACATTTTCCCTGCTTAGTATGCGTCCCAGACTTAGGTTTTGAAAACTTATAAAACCTAGTATGAACAGATATGTTTATTTCACCCCACCTGACCTACTCAGTTCATTTAGAGATACAAGACAATCAAGTAATTACCATACACAGAGACACAGTGAAACAGAAAACAAAAATAATTTCATTTTCTTGCATCGTATATGAGCATATGTATATAGAGCCAACACTTTCACACTTTGTGCCTCAAATCTAAAGCTAACGATGCTCACTGAGGCCACTGAAGGGTCTTCACTAAAACAAGAGATCAACAAGATTGAGCAGACAGACCAGGAGCTCTAGAGAAGAATTAACTCTCAAAATTTGTTCCAAATAGACAATGACTATAGTGTGTAATGCTTGAGTGCCTACATCTTCGAGTAAATATTAAAGAAACCTGCTCTTTTTGGCTTGTCTATGCATTGCTGTAATTGAGAACTGAATTACTTAACACTTAACACCTAAAACCATTCATTTCCAAACCACAAACTATGAGTTACATCGTGCATCTTACACTGCAGAAGCACTCTTCCAATTTAATACATAACTACAGCTTTCCTTGCCATTTGCTTAAAAATATTCATCCAGCTTTCTCTTCTCCTCAGCGAGGACGATCCCTCAAATAATTTTTAAATACAAAACTATGCGTAGAAAAGTAAAAAAAGATGAAAACCAAAATATATTGGGGACCGCAAAACCAGAAGTATCCCTAGAAATTTAATTACAATTAGTCTACTATAAGGGCACTTTAAAAAAATGCTTTCTCTTTCAGTCACAGCATCACAGAATGGCTGAGGTAGGAGGGATCCCCACAGGTGATCTGGTCCAAACCCCCCTGTTCAAGCAGGGCCACCTAGAGCAGGTTGCCCAGGACCAGATCAAGGCAGCTTTTAAATATCTCCAATAACAGAGACTCCACAGCCTCTAGGGGTACCCTCACATTAAAAAAGTGCTTCCTGATGTTCAGAGGGAACCTCCTGTGTTTCAGTTTGTGCCTGCTGCCTCTGGTCCTGTCACTGGGCACCAATGGAAAGAACTTGGATCCGTCCTCTCAGCACTCTCCCTTTGGGTATTGATCTACATTGATGAGATCCTTCTCATTTCCAGGCCAGTCCCAGCTCTCTCAGCCAGGCTGGATGGGGCTTTGAGCAACCTGCTCTAGTGGGAGGTGTCCCTGCCCTGTCCCTTTAAGGTCCCTTCCAACTCAAACGATTCTATGATTCTCTCAGCCTTTCCTCATAGGAGAGATTCTCCAGTCCATTCATCATCTTCATTGGACTCTCTCCAGTTTGTCTATGCCTCCTTCATACTGGGGAGCCCAGAACTGGACAAAGTACTCCTGCCAGGTGTGGCCTCAGCAATGCTGAGTAGAAACTTTCAGTCATTTTCAAGCTCCAAGAAATCACCATTAATAATTGACAGGTTTAGATTCCATCGTGAAAGAGTTTTTCGCTCATAAAATTACGGGGAAAACAAACCTGTGTAATTTTCTTAAATTAACTGAATATAGGAGACAAGGAATGAAGACTTCAAGATTTTAAAGCATTTCTCCTGGTAGGCTGAGACGGCACTTACATGAGCTAAGAATAAACATGGTAGCTGCGTCATCTCTGAAATAATTGGATTTAGAAGCAATTTAGCAATATTTAAAAGAAGTATAATCACGCTGAAGATAAATTTAAGTTCCTTAACATAGCAAGACATTGCAAGGTGTAGCTTTTGAGCCTGAAAATAAAACAAAGATGAAATTTAATTTGGCTCTGTGGTCATTTCTATAGCAAGCAGGGTTAATATTAGACTTCATAGTTATGGTGTGCAAGGAAAACTCTACCCAATTGCTGTGATCAAACTCTATGTGCACCTACAAACATTCTTGAAATATTCAGCAAGCTGTGCTTTGGCACAGTACTTTAAAAGTTCCAATTCTGGTGCCGTAGCAAACTAATACAGTTCGTAAAATTAGCCAACCTTCACATAGATTTATACTCTGTGCAGTACTATTGACTTCATTTTCTCTCTGGGTTTTAACTGACTTTGTATATTCTCTCCGAACAAGGAATTGCATCCTGAAAGACAGAAATTACAAGATTTCCCAGGGTGTGTATGCGTCATGTACGATGTACGTACATGCCATACAGAATGCAGCCTACCATACACCCGATCTAAGACGGTGCATTTTATAAGTCCAGCACTGAAATTCTAGCACACATGTATTCTACCTTTCAAACCTGTGATGTTTATTATATTTATATTATTATTTTCCTATTCAAGAAGGCATTTAGCCGATGGGAATTCTGTTCTATGTTCTGCACATATGCTGTTCCACAGTCACAACTAAACCAGCAGCCCGAATACACACAATGAGAATTAATTGCAAATTTTCAACCAGGCAAGCGATGGAAGCCATCAAAGAGCGAGGAACAGCTTCTGCTCAATGATGCTGATGCTTGGTGATGGGGATAAGACGTTAGGAAAATGTCTGACAGAGGATTATTTGGTTCTAACAAGACACAATTCTGGTGAAATTAATGTCTGCTCAGAATATTTTACTGTATTTTAGTAAATCCTAATATACATAGACCTAATCTTAACAAACAACCCTAAAATATTAGGACAGTCCCTAAGCATGTGTCCACAAATTCCCTGAGCTAAGAAGGATTAGATTTGAATTCTGCAAAAGAGGTTCAACTGTAGTTCAACAAACTCACCCAATATCTGGGTCCCTGGAGAACAGGAAAGCTCCCAAAGTGCTGTCTGACACATAGACACATTGGCATTTCCATTCAGATCAGGAATGGGCTTTCACAAGTCACTGAATAGTTCCCAGTTACCATGTTTCTGTTCACACCACAGAATGCACTTGGAATGCACAAATTGGATTCTTTTAGATGAAGGTGGGAAGACGTGCTCCATAAGCTCACTTGATGCACTCCAGCTATTAACAGGCATTTACAACCAAACTAGACTAGAGCTAGTCTGCAATAAAACCCTGTAAAATTCTTATTCATTATTACCCACTAACCCCATTTCACACTGCAAGTCTGAGCTACTATTTCCCAAATTCAGGCATAGCCCAAATGACTAGACTGGGAAAGTCCTTCCTTCCTCCTTCCTACTTCCTACTAAGATTTCTCAATTTCATTTCTCTACCACTTACAAAGTACTCTTCATGACTTCAGAAAGTGTTCAGTAATTTTATTTTAAGACAGTAAGAATTCTGCTTAAAAAGCATTGTGAACCTATCATCCAATGGAAAATATAGTTCTCCTCACAGTACTATCAAGGTACATGATTACTGGCCTAATAGCTTAATAAAAGACTAATGACTAGACTAATAAAAAGTTATACAGGAACAGGCACAACAAATAGAATTCATTGCCCACTTTATTTCCAGTTAAGGTCGACTGTCTGACAAAGCTGTTCTGAAGGAAAAGGGCAATGCTTGGCTGATATACTTGTAGAATATTTAAATACAATTCAAAGGGAGAATAAACGCTGTGAAGGCAAAGACGCACAATGTATAAATTACATTAGTTGTGATGAAAGTTGACAAAGTAACTGTCGATCAAAACACTGCGAAGCGGCCAACGTATACAGAAAAGATGACGGTATATATACGTGTGCAAATCAAGTGTAACATTTTCCCAGCAAGGCCAACACAAGGGCTGTTGAAGGACGTAAAGTCAGAGCGCCGGCTCTGTGCCTCTAGAGGACTGCCTGATAAAAGCCTCTGCCTGGGCTCGTTAAAATAGCTTTATCACATCTCACAACTGAATTCAAACACACAGTTTAATTTATTAACATCCACAGACGAGCTACCACAGAACTCTCCTGAAACTACAAGCTTAAAGAACCATATCCCCAAACTATCAAACTATAAAAGTGAATTTGGAAAAGATATATAATAAATTCTCTATGGTCATTTGTATGCAAGTGCCATTCTAACAGCAATTTTAATCAGGCACTGGACAAAAGTTAAATACTTTTAGAGTATGTACATCAAAAATTACATGTAGAAAGGCTCAAGCTAGTACAAAAGCTAAAACATGACATCTTTCTTGATTAATGCCTCCTAGATACATCAGCCTTGAAAAATGAGATAGGAATGAGCACACCTCATTTTATCATTATAATAACATTTGGTAAAGACACTCATATAAAGCAGAGGCACATCTTTTCAAGTGTGAGATGGTTCAGCACTGATAAAAATAATCTGAATAAGAAGTGTTTGAAACTTCAAAAGCTCCGCTATTGCCTGTGACATTGACTTTTCATGTTAAAAAATTGTTTAAAGTAACTGTCTTCAGTTTTTATTTATGGAAGAGAGAACTAAGATGTTCATGCTATATATCAAATGATCAATTGCTAAAATATGCTTAGAAAAGATAACAGTTCATAAAAAGGTCACTGACAAAGTTTCCTCCTCATTTCTGTAATTCCTTTCTTAAGACCCAAATCCAATGGCTGAAAAGCTGTGCAAGTTGAAGCTGTACTTATCTATTTTATTTATTTGGAATTTCTGTTCAGATCATAAAAGAAACAGGTTCTGGAAGCCCTTGAGGATCCCTGCAGTCTTTCATCAAGCTTTCCATAGAAATAAGGTAAAGTAGAGGGTTGCTTTTTCTTGTAAGACAAGGACTCCTACCCCATCCCAAATTCTTGAGACATGCTTCATCCAAAGGTGAAAGATCTGCTGCACTGCAAGGATGTAACTTATTCTACAGCGATTGCTCCTTGGACACAATTGAAACTGGGAGCTGCTGATCTCACCTCCATGGAAGCAATAACTCCTACAGAGGTCTTGTAGGATGTGAAGAATCACCATAGAATCATAGAATGGTCAGGAGGGACCTTAAACATCCTCAAGTTCCAACCCACCTGCCATGGGCAGGGACACCTCCCACCAGTCCAGGTTGCTCAAAGCCCCATCCAGCCTGGCCTTGAACACCTCCATGGAGGGGGCAGCCACAGCTTCTCTGGGAAGCCTGTTCCAGTGTCTCTCCACCCTTACAGGAAAGAATTTCTTCCTAATATCTAATCTAAATCTCCCTTCTTTCAGTTTAAAATCATTACCCCTTGTCCTACCGCTACACTTCCTGATAAGGAGAACCTCCCCATCTCTCCTGGAGCCCCCTTTAGGTACTATAAAGCTTTATTTTCTCTAGGCTGAACAACCCATTCACAGCGACAAGCTGGAATCTCTATGTGCAAAGCAGAAACTTCTGGAGCTAAGTTGAAATCTGTAGTCTACTTCTATTTTTCCCATTTCAAGCCCTGTAGTCAGTAACCTTCCAACAGCTTTGGAAGTTAGAAGGTAAAAAACAACACTGAAAGACTAGTTATCATTTGTAAAGTAGAAGACATCAAATAGAGTTCCAGGGAAATAATCTATCTTGTAGAAACAGAATGGTGAAAAACTATTTAGGTAAGACCTGCATATCTGGGAAGTCTGACACCACTGAACATGTTAAATCACAGGCTGAAGACAGGCAGAAGGCTGCTGCCAAACGGGCAGCCATTCATGTAGTGCAAACATGACAAAAGTCAGTAAGATACTCCAAACAATGGTTTTGTCCTAGTACTGCATCTATCTTTTGTACTAGTTTTATCCAGTACTGTAAAAATCTTGGCTATTCTTTTCATCCATTTTGTGTACCAGAAGATTTATTTTAGAACTACAAAAAAAGTTTTTACCAGGAAAGTTAAATTCTGGAGTAGATTACCCACCGATGTTACGAAGTGCCCAGTACGGGTGGATTTTAGGTATATTAGACAAGAAGCTGCCTGAGCGACCATATAAATATTTGATCCTGCCTTGGGCCATCAGGATAAATAACAAGACTTCTCAACATCTAAACTATTTCTCTGCAATTCCATGTTTTTTATTGCTTTTATCTGAAAAGTACAAATACAATCCAATGTAATAGGAATTTTGAGCTGGCTTTTGCATCAGCCTTCTGCTCTGTGTAGGCTGCATGGATTACATACAACTGTATGTAATCAACCTGGCTAGTCCCTGTCTGCCAGGCATTCAGAGACAAATATAAAGCTAGAAACTTGACTGAGTATACCCCCTATTTATTTTATCCTCGGCCAGAAAATCCATGGCTTAGTCAGTGGTGTTGGATTTTTTCCTTAAAGTACAAGTTATTCAAATCATGATATTACACAAAAATCTCGGCATTCCTTGAAGAAGTTTTTTTTTTTCCCCCCAGAAATTAAATAATTAACTGACTCTTAAAAAGTTGCAGTTTTGAGGGTTTGAATTGGAAATGCTCCGCAGGATTCTGAGCAGTGTAACAGACTCTCTTTTCCTCTCTCTTTTTGTTTCTCATATTTTTTCACGCTACATTAGCATTACAGGATTACATTAGCACTACAAGGCGTAGTGTCAATGCAGTTGGGTATCCTCTGAAGCCACCACCTATATTTTTGGTTTCTGAAATTATGGACTTTGCAGGAAGAAAGAAAAGCTTTATTTCTTCCCTTCTGTGTAAGAGGCTATCAGAATCTGAAGGACTGAAGTCAACTGTTCAAAACACTTATGACCAAGTATATTTCTTAAGTATAACAGGATGATTCTCAGTTGTAAATACTACACTATATTGCAACTGTTGCAAGGTCAGGCCTTTGAATCATAATGAAAAAGACACTGATGGATTAAGATCTATATTAATTGCTTCAGTGCAAGGTGCATTTAATCAATAGGCACTCTTCTTGGAACACAAATCATCATTTTAGGGTTACTACACCAAGAAACCAGTATGTTTATCTAATTAACTGCATGTTTGCTATTGAATAGACATTTATTCTAACACTACCTCTGAAAAAAATGGACATTATACCATCTACACAACCAGCATTGTAAGTTGCCACTTATTAAATAGAGGTTTGATAATGCCATCACCAACTTTTTCTTAAGTGAGGAATCAATCTCTCAACTGACAGCATTTCTCTGTGTATTCTTTGTGATACAGCATAAGCGAAAACACACCATTAACGTTTTGTATTCTTGAAAGGAAAAGCACACACGCAAAAAAAAAAGCCTCATGAAGCCTTCTGAATTCTTTAATTGAAACTGTCCTAAGAGATTGTCAGTCTCGTAGTAATTTAAAGTGCTGTTGGTAGTAATTTAAAGTGCTGTTGATGGAAGTGACTGTTGATAAAACACTGCTTAAGAAGATGTTACAAATTTACTGACACCTTTCAGATAGCATTACATTCCATTCTGAACAGGTCAAAACGTTCTTGCTTTTGCATTTCAAAGTATAGGCAATTGGTTTTGAACCCTGGTAAAGTAAAACATACAGTTAAATTTTGAGTAGAGTTGTTACTTTTTCTAATACAACATGAGGTTTTAGCTAGAACACCCTGCATATCTTCAAGAAGGTAAAAAGTTACTGTTTCTCAAGAAGTCTGGGATGACTCAAAGACTTCAAAACTAAGAAGTGATCTTTATAAGTCTATATTGTAATATAGAATTGCTTTATTCTATTTTAGTATCAGAAAATTAGCTGAATGCCAACAAAAGGTGCAACTGAAGCAAAGATTTTTGCAAGTCTAAATAATGTCTAAATGCTGTACAACCCTGCAAGCTAAGTAATTAAGCAAGGTATTCAAGTATGAATCTATCATTCTAAGGCCTGCAAGATTGTATGTTTAATAAAGATTTGAAGTACATGGGGAAAACCTGACAGCAGGTGTGCCATGTAAAAAGCTATGTCATGGTGTACCCTCAATCATGTCTGTTCCCTCCTCACCTCAATGTATTATTTTTACTCCAGGCTATTGGAATACAGTTTTATAAAACATGCATTAGAGACCCACCAGTTCCACTGGAGGCATCACATACCCTCCTCTCCTTTGATCAACCAGCTTAGAAAGAAGTGAATAACCTCAAAACAGCATTACTCCAGGGTAAAAAATTACAAAACAAAGTTGAGAAAGTGCTCGTTTAGCTGAGGGGTTCGCATGGGCCTTACAAGTGGCAACTAGAGGCAGAAGCAGGAGGCCATTGCTTGAAAGAGTTGGAGGTTTCAATCTCTTCCTGCAAAAAGGATCTTCATCACCATGGGATGGAATACAGAAAGGTCAAAACCTATCACCTATTCACCAAGCCCACCCTGCTATTTTACCTCCTCTTTCCCCTATTTCCCAGGTAGGGAAACATATACATAGCCCTACAGAGAGCCTGAAAGCAATGGTTTTGAAGAAAACAACAAAGTGGGTTGATAGGTCGTAGCCACAGAGGCAGTTGTCTCATTTTCCCAATTCTGGACAGTGGGCTGGGAAGGGGATTGCACAATATGGCATATTCAAAACGAAGAAAACCCCCACCTCATCACCAACACAGAGTGCAGAAATCAGGACAGCACCTAAGAGTTAGTGCATGTATGGATTCAATTATGGCATCTTTTTAAAAATAACAATGAACTTTATTGTGTACTTGTTTCAGTTACCAGTAGGTGGATGCTGCCAGCACACAACGCTCCAGAGAAACAGTCTAGATTTATCTTTCTATAGACAGCATTACAACATGTGATACCTTTTGTAATGTTGCATCTCAGAATACAACAAAATAACCTCAAATGTACCTAAATCAACATGGGAAAAGATACACAGACTAGAAAGAGTGAACCATTATATATGTAGGGTACCATTCACTTACTCAGCAGTGGAATATAAATCAATAGTCAGAATGATTAAGGACATCTGGGTATCACCTGGATAAAACCAGCTACATTGTCAAAACTCCAGACCGATGGTGATCTAAGGAAAAACCTATCATACTGATACCAGCATGCAATGAAGCAAAACATGATTCTATGGCTGGATCTGCTTGATATAAATCTTTTATATTGCTTCGAAATAGTATTTTTAAGGCTTTTTCTCCTACTTATTTTAAGATAAACAGGATTCATTTATCTTCAGCTGAAGGTAATAGAACAGCAGATCCCAGAGTCCGCTTGCTCAGATACCCCTGAAGCCACACATATGAGGATGCATTTCTTGGTCTTTTTTCTATCCTACATTTCAGCTGATCAGGCAAGGATTGCCATCCCACACTGCTGGTTCAGTTATTTTGAAAATGTGATCACAGATTGTTAATTTACGGTACTTAGCACATACATAGACATCTCT
This sequence comes from Gallinago jamesoni, assembly GCA_025769975.1. Classification (NCBI taxonomy): domain Eukaryota; kingdom Metazoa; phylum Chordata; class Aves; order Charadriiformes; family Scolopacidae; genus Gallinago; species Gallinago jamesoni. Next base: position 57,617,299 of record JAOQGH010000032.1, read on the forward strand.
ACAAACCATAAGATTCTAAAACTCCATGTTCAGTTGCAATAATGCTTGTATCTGGCAGATGTTCTCGAGATGTGACTTTCAGAAGATCGTAATTTTAAATTGCATCAGGTAAGCATGTTAAAATTTTAAGAAAAAAACCATACAAATCACATTTTTTCCCCCTTCCAAATTACTGCATGCATTTAGGACAGTCTCCATTTAGAGTAGTTCTTTCCATCATATTATGTTTATCTTTTGTTTGGCACAATGTTGAATTTCAATATGTTTTTATTATAACATACACTGTATTATCAGTAAAAATTCTAAGTCAAAAAACTACATTTAATTTTTAAAGTGAGAATTACCTAAATTTTGTAAATTTTTCCATGGGTTCTTCAACACCAATTGAACCAAACTCTCTCAATAAACGCTTGTGATATAGAATATAATGTAATTTCTTTGTTTAGAAAGTGTTACCTTAAATTTAAACACAAAGTAAAAAATCTATAGTCATAATACAAGCAAAGAACACAACATATACAGTAACTCTTAAGTAATTAAAGACTGTTTTGGAGCAAACCCAACAAAATAAATAGTATTTTTTTAAAAAAATCAATATTATTGCTTTCTCTACACAAACTGGGATACTTGTCAATATTGCAGACTCCATGTCTGCAGTGACTCAATGATTTTATCTGAATCATATTGTTTAGCCTCTATTTAATAGAACTGTTCAAGGACTTGGAAATCAAATGGTACAGATTATCAGAAACACCTCTGTAAGACTGTACAGTAAGCAGAATTTTTTTTTTAAAAAAAAGACATGTTAGGGATTTGACCTATGAGGTCCTCAACTAGCAAAGTATCAGCAGCACCAGCTTCAGCATTTCCCACCGCAGTCCTTACATGGTAGGGGAAAATAGCCAAAAGGCAGGATGTTACTGCAATGCCTGGCTGGCGAGTGTACCTTTGGCAACACGAGCCAGCTGGCACAAATTCAGGAAGTCCCCATTTCTTGTATCATGCAAATATTGAGAGACTGGAGACAGGGTGCTTAGATGTGCTTTATGTTTTACTGTAAAAGCATGTAGATGAGTGATTCAATAAAAGGTTTTGGCCATTTGCCTTT
>JAOQGH010000032.1:57619213-57689405 GCA_025769975.1 Gallinago jamesoni
TTCACAGAAAATTCTCTCTGCTGGAAAGGTAACTGAAAATTTTGAGAAACTGACAATGTATGGGTAAAATTGTTTTTTCCTATAATTAAAAAAATCAAACCCTTTCTTACTGCAGGAAACAGAGCAATCACCTTGTGCTCTACGTCTTAGGACATTCAAAGCCTTTACTTTTGTATAACCATGCCTGTGCTGTCACCACTTGGTCATTTCATGGCACACTGGTATAATGTGCTGTACAGTGCCAGACATTTCACTGGGCTCAGGGAAGCTTCTGGGTTCACGCTTTATTTCGTGAAAATATCTGGCCTAGGAATAAACACATCTCCTAAAAAAAATTTCCATATATTTAAATGTGAATCATTGTTCTTAACAGGGCAAGATGTTTATAGCTAAAAATTCCTTATTATCATGCCTTCCACCTGTAGTTTGTTTCTCCAGTGGACACATAAGCATCTATGACTTTGGTACCACTGTTTGTGCCGATGCAGCATAAACTATTAACAGACAACAGGGGATCACAACTATAAACTGTGCCACCAAAGAGATTTCTTTTATAGGTGAAAAAGAATATAAAAGAGAAACACTGTATTTATTTCCAGACCTCTGACAGAAAGCTCCTTTTAATACCATATTAAGACTCTGCTAGGCTGCCAGAAATAAAACACAGTATGCGTTCAGATCTACAGCTTTTATTCTGTGTTTGGGTTTATTCTTAGAGGGGAATGGATTCAATATACTTACTACCCAACCACATATTTTAAACTGCTGTTAGTTTATAGTTGTCTACAGACCTCTCAAATTCATAGCAGCGAGTCTAGAGCCCAACTTCCTCTGGTGCTGCATGCAGGAAGGCAATAACACAGAAATGATCGCTCCTGTAGAGTGTGAGAACGGAAAATGAAGAGGAAAAAACCCCAAACATAAATGATCTCTATGATCCCAAGGCTCTTGTAATACAAAGCACTAATTAAAAACTTCACAAAATAGTTGGATTCCAAGCTTTCTATAGTTCTTGTAAACTCCAAAAATATACATTCCATAGATTTTCACTACTCTTCCACATTCTACCTGGTGTACTCAATGGGAAACCAAGCCCAAATATTGCCGAGCCATCATAGCAACAGCAAGTAATGATCTTGCAGAGAAAACAGGATTCTGAAAGGAAAACTACCATCAAAACCTAACACTTATGTCAACCTCTTGTTCATTTACTTTTGACACAACCACGCATTACTGTCCAGGTCAAACATTATGGAGGCAAAATGTCCAATCTAGCCTATTAACCTCACTATTAACTATCTCCAGCTGTGCTGCCACACTGTGCTCCAAAGAAAGAAGGGGTTTATATCCATACTCCTTACACCCCAGAACAGGCCCAAGCCTATTAAATAAAGTGTGTGCTAGTAAATAGAAGAACCCTACATGGTTCAGATCATATTGACTACAACTACTGAAAAACCAATTTGGCTCCTGGCCCAGTCCACAACCTTATGCCAATGTTTTCTCTCTCATCTCAAACAGGTATAATGGTCTCTGCTAATAGGAGACAATAAATGGCCAGCATTTGGCAAGCAAGATTTCAAGTACAGACGATTTCAGTACTTGAAAGTAAGAAAGAACGAGCAGAAATGTGGCGGAAGGATAGAAGGACAGCCTGGCAAGAACGTACATATCTATGAAATAGTGAAGCAATCAGGCATTGCTGTATTTTTAGATACTTTCTTTTTCAAGTGCCAAAGATTCCGAATAAATCACAATGGCAAACTGAGTGGCTGCGATGGGATAGATTACAGATGAATGCTGTACAGATCAAATATTCAGCTCCAGCCCAAAGCATGAGTCCTAAGTGCTTATCTGATACACTGTAAAAGCTTTCCAAGACACACGCTAGCTACTTCTCTTATGGCTACATTAACTGCTAGATACCCTATTTGCCTCTATATGCTTCGTTACATCTAAAAACACCTGGAAAGAGCCAGTTCTCTAAGCCCAATATACCTGAAACTTGTCCAGATGTTATTCATGTATCAACTCTCTGAGCACAGGTACTAACTTTAAAACACAGAATAACAAAATAGCCGTATTTTCTGCAAATTTATATTTGCATTCACATTCATATAAACTAATATTGATGGAAAGCCAAGGTATTTTCAGCATTCATATCAAATACAACTCTCTATACTAGAATTTTGCATATAGTTACTGCTTCCTGTGCTCACTGAATGCAGGAATTGGAGATAGAAGCAGAGACCAAATTTTAGAGAGAGGCTTATGACAAATTTCTCTCAAAACTGCAGTTATTTCCTCCCTCCTTCAGCATCAGGATGTATGTTTTACCTTAAAATATTCGCACCTATTTGCATACCTCCTTTATTAGATCATGAGTCCAGTTAATTTATTCCATGCCTTGGGTATTTGCAACTTTGACTGAAATGCATGGTGTTTGGAAGCAGCATTTCTAGCTGACCGTGGCTCTTCAACAAGGTGTCTGTGTTACAGAAGTCTCAGGGCAGAGACAGAAGATCCACTGGGATACAGGTGGACAAGACAAAAATGGCCAGAAGGTCTCTCCCATCTAAGACATTAAGAGTGTTTAGGGACAACAGATCATTAGCAGAAAAAAGTGACACTGACTCTTGACTGACAGCAGTTCCTATGGATGGAGCTCCTGGACAAACCAGAGCCTTCACACCAATACGAGTACTGGTGCAAATCACTTGGAGAATCACTGCCTGCTTTTCATCGTGTGAGAGTAACCCCAACTAGGATATAAAGGAATTGGTCCAATATATACTGAGGGATACTGGAATCCTATTAAGACACTGTTTAATACCAGTTGTATCTCAAGGTGTGTAAGAAGCTGCTTTCTCCTTTCCCTCCTTCCACTTCTTTTTCCCTGCAATTGTTTCCCAGTGCATTTTTTCCTTACACTCATCATTTTTCTTAGCATCCCTTTTCCTAAATTCCTATTTTCAGCTTTTCCCATGTGTAGTTTCTTGTCCTTCTAGCACTGCTTCCTTTGTCTTCTAAGAACGCCTAAAGCAACAAGAGCAAGCCTTTCGTTAAAAGCAAAAGTGAACACTATTGCACAGGAATCTCTGAGATTACTTACTCAAAGTAAACTTAAAGCTAGATAAACAATTCTTAGTAATACTCTTGGGTCCATGTTCTGCACATGATGTAGAGATGACAGCCTCTTTTCAGACATGCAGAATTTATGACTCACTGTCTAATGAGAGAAAATCTTCAACACTTGTCATAAATGACCCCATGGCTTTTGTATATATTTCTATTGTTTAAATAAGGAAGGTTATATTGGGGAGCACAATCCCCATTCTGAATTCATGTTACCCCAAAAGCAAAGCAACCAGTTGCTGTGATATTGACTTATCTATATCAGAATTCCCAACAGCTTGCATTTGTCCTAGATATTGAACCTACAGGATACCTTGTGGTTAAATTCATTCTTACCCACACAAACTCTTCCTGATAATCTCCCTCTGCTCTTCCTGCTTTGCCAATACCCTTCACGCCTCTACCCAGTAGCACATAGGTTTTGGCTACTGCTGGCACAAATGCAACTTCCTCACAAATAAGACATTGACAAAGACTGTTTCATGGGGCAGAGGGATGAAACAGTTGGTCCTTACAATGGCTTGATATTTAAGAGAGAAGCATTCTGTCACTTCAACTACTGTCAATGGTGCTCCAGCTGACATAAACTGGAACATAAAAGATGCCCTGCAAGTTGCAACAGAGAACATGTAAGGGGGAAAGCAGCTGAAGGGAGTCTTTAGTTGTTAAAAGGTATAAACTGTTTTCCTTTGTCCTTAATAATTGTCATAATTTAAGCTGCTTGTGTGTCACTTGGGCTTTATTTCACCTAGAAAAATGGAATGGAGGAACGGTTGCCTTTCTGTTGGTTTCATTTTCTGACCCTCATGCACTACCAACCAATCCCTATATAAACTCTACTGCAGGCATTGCCTTTTAAAAACAAATAATGTTTTAAGCTTTTCTTGCATTTGAAGAGATACAATGAGAAAAAAAATCCACCAAATGCTTCCCAACGGACAGGTACATTCAGAAATGCTGATGGCACTGAAAATGAGTTGAAAGTTTAAGAGCCCGGAGAGAGACAGATAGAGAATAGAAGGGTAGAAAGGGAAGTTTAGATGAAAAAGGGGGAAAATTTGGGGAAGATAAACACACATGTACTCTCTCCCATAAGGAGGAAGCCCAGAGCAGTGAAGCCAGACACTTGTTAGCTTCACATCACATCTAGAGACAAAATGTAAGTTGAGAGGTGATCTAACATATGTCATTCTCCAAAAGAAATGAGGTATTTTCTTTCAGCTCTGCCATTTTTATCTTTCCATTTTCTCTTTCTAGCATAAGAACTTATTATTGATAATTGTTTTTCCTACAGTAACTCATGTTTCAGCTAGATTCTAAAACAGTGCAAAAGTGTGTCTTGCTACCTCTCACCATTGCAAGCTTAAAATGAATTAAAGCTGTCATTAATTTCTAATAGCTACAAGGTATGCATAGCAAGAGAATCAAAATAGAAAACACATCTAATGTACAATTCAACTGAAAACATTTTCTGTAAAAATATCATCTTGATATTTCATATTATTTATATGACATGGATTCAGATCATATTTCCACAGTTTTCATATAGACACTTTCCTGTTAATTCTAAGATAAAACATTAAGCTTCAAACTCTCTTTATGCTTCAACACCTACAGTCACGATCCATAAACCAAATTATTCCTCAATAGCAGCTGTGCAAATCCACTGTGTTGAAATTATGACCTTAGTTTTGTTTAGCTCGAACAGTCCTGCATGGTGGCTGCACAGGTGTAGCTAAGAGCCTGCCCGGTGTTTGTCACTGCTGATGTATGTGTTATGGAAAAACAGGCTGACTTTCGGATCTCTAAGAGAATAGAGCTGTCAGGCTGACTGGTATGCAGAAGGGAAAAGTCTTAATTATAACTTGGGGGTGGGGTGTTGGACGTAAAAAGCAGCGAGAAGTATCACGACGTCACTTTGGTGCCTGAGTCCCTTGTTGGATAGTCACAATGACCAAGTATGATTTTTTTTCTGAAGCTTTAAAGAAATGTAAAGAAAGATTAACAAGTGAGCTGATAGCCTAAAACTAAGTGCATACTCTGTTACAGAAGTCCTTCCCCCAAAGCAAATGATCTAGTATCCTACCTGAAAGGCTGCAAGCCCTAATACATAAAAAAAGTGGGGACATTAAGGAAAAAGGAAAAACCAAGTACAATCCATCAGAGAACACATGGCTGTGAGCCTCTTCTAGCAAGCAAAAGACTATTCTGAAGCACCAGAAATCAAGCAAAGGGTGGGACTCCACCATGTCTTTCAAGCAACTTGATGGTAAAGTTGCTATTCTACACTGGCATCACGTAGTTTATCTAGTGACACAGCAGGAAATATAAAATAGTTTTCCTTCTTCTTTTAGAAAACAACTTTCCTAGGGTTTTGTTTGGCTATTTTGCAAAGTTTTTCATTAACTGTCCAACCATCTTCTGCTTAAACAGATACCTTGACCTGGGCACCTTCCTCAGCAACATCGTGTCACACACACTGCACCCAAGCAGCTCCATTTCTAAGTAACTCTGTTTCCTACCCACACTGGGAGAAAACTAACACTCCAGGAGTCACAGCCGCCACGGGGAACAGCAAAGTGTGCTTTTCTCCTCCCCAAAATGCAAGTTATTTTGTAACCTTTCTCAGGTGAACGTGCAACTGGCATTTTGCAATACAGACAAGATAAAGGCACCAGATCGCGTTTGGCTTACCAGAAGAAGCCTGCCTCCATCAAAGAGTTGTTACTTCGGCATCAGGAAGGTACAAAGGAGACCAAGCAGGGTGGTTGTAAGCGGTACTGATCAAAATTACCTCCTGGGAGTTGGTAACTAGAGAGGACGTGCACTGTTCGCCCGGGACGTTCATACCCAGCCCCGGCTCATTTCAGCGAAGGCAAAAGTACCAGTTTGGTCACAACGGGCATCCCACAGCGGGCTTCGCAAAGCCTCGAACGTTTCAGAGCCCGAGATCCCAGGCACTAAGCGTTTCCTTACCGTGCCCACAGACACATATTTTTTCCCGAGACAGCACAGACGCGTTTACCCCATGCGAGCAGGCAGCCCCCCCCCCCCCTCCCGCCCCACGCCAAGTTGCAAGACTTCCTGCTTAAGCGAGGGGGGCGAGACCCCAAAATAACTACGAAGAAGCCGAAGAAGCCCCCGCACGCCTCCTACCGCCTGTGGAGCTGGCCTCCTCCAGCTGCGCCGAGATGCTCTCCACCCTCCGCACATTCATGCTTGGGAGGCGGGAGGCACCCGGAGCCGCGGCGAGGCGGGGGAGCGCGGCAGCACCGCCGCGCCGGGGCCGCGGGGAGCCGGTGCCGGGGGGCCCGCGGCGGAGCGAAGCGGTGCGGGGGCCGGGCGAGGAGCGGCGGAGCGGAGCGGGGCCCCGCCTCGGCGGCGGCGCCGCCTCCCCCGCCACCCGCGGCGACGCGGGGCGGGCCGCGGCATCGTGCCCCCGGGGCGCCCGCCGGCAGGGGCGCACGGACACCCCTTCCCCGCTTGGCTACGGGGGGCTCAGCGTGGGCTACCTGACCTGCAGGACTGTCGCTGTCCCGCTCCCAGATGGCCAAGCCGGGAGAGGAGGTGGTCGGTGGGAGCGGGGGCTGCTGCGGGGAGAGCCGGGCCGTGCCCCCCGCTCCGCTCCGCGGGTGCACACAGGTGGTTCCCGCATCACCTGTTGGCCAGCGGGATCACCGGGACACAGAGCATGGCGGAGACATCCCCCCCCTCCCGCCGGAGGGCAGCTCCCATCTCCGGGAACTGCGCTCCCCCCGCACCTCTGTCGGGTCGGCGCAGGCTGCGGGGCTGGGAGAGCTCCCAAAGCTCAAGGGAGCTCGGTTTTTTGGAAGTGCTTGCCGGGCCGTGAGAGCACCGGCACCAACACGGCCATCGGCTCAGGTCTGAAAGAACAAGCCTACAAAGTATAAACCCATTGATTAGATATTAGGAAGAAATTCTTTCCTGTGAGGGTGGTGAGACACTGGAACAGGTTGCCCAGGGAAGCTGTGGCTGCCCCATCCCTGGAGGGGTTCAAGGCCAGGCTGGATGGGGCTCAGAGCAACCTGGACTGGTGGGAGGTGTCCCTGCCCATGGCAGGGGGGTTGGAGCTCAATGATCTTTAAGGTCCCTTCCAACTCTAACCATTCTATAATTCTATGATTCCTTCTTGACAAAACACTCTATTTGATCAAATTAGGGTAAATTGTACTATAGAGTATGAAATTCTAGGAAGCCATGTATGGAGCGCAGAAATAGCAGGTAGAAGGCGATGATGCCTGACTCTTTTCAGTGGTGCCTGGCAACGGGCACAAACTGGAACACACAAAATTCCATCTCAACATGAGGAAAACGTCTTTACTTTGAAGGTACCAGCGCCTCAGAACAGGCTGCCCAGAGAGGTGGTGGAGTCTCCTTCTCTGGAGACATTCAAAACCCAGCTGGATTCGTTCCTGTCAGGCCTGCTCCGGGTGACACTGCTTTGGCGGTGGGGTTGGACTAGACGATCTCTAAAGGTCCCTTCCAACCCCAACCATTCTGTAATTCTGGGAAATTATTTAGTTGGGCACTTTGAACAGCTCTGGTGGAAATTCATGTAATTCCACTGGAACCAGTGAGGTTCTAGCAGATGACATCAGGACTGATTTAGCCATCGTGCTTTAAAAAAACAGGAAAGGGCATTTTAAAAAAACCTTCAGAACTCCTCTAATTTATAAAGGCCTACCATGACACAACATCAGAAAATGTTTTCATTATGGCAGTTCTCTCAGTTGAATTTTATACAGATAACTTTTTAGCTTTCTTCACTATTTCTCTTTTTCTTATATGAATAACAACTTGTTTCAGAAATCCCAGTTATTCTTCTCTCTGTGTACATTCCCAAAAGATTACAGTAATTTTTCAAGCTGCCTAAAATCTTAAATACTATTTTGATGTTTAATTTCATGTTATTTCTTGAACTAGGCATTGTAAAGATTGTTATCAGCTGAAAGATAAAGGAGTAATTCCCATACCACACTGCCAATAAATGCTTCAGGAAAATACTCCTCTCCTATTCTGTTCCATCAGACAAACTTATGTCTGTTTTCACTCCAAATCGATGGAAAGATTGAAGACTTGAATGGACAGAAATGCTACAGTGTAGTACAACACTGGCCAAAAACAACTCAATGTTGAGTAGCTGCTGCCAAGTGTTCTTTTTTTTTTTGATAAAGATGCATTCAAGTGCTGAAGGTTTAGGAAAGAGTGTGAAGGGACAGGATTCAGAGCACTATATTTGCTATATGCCCTCAGAAGATTTCCCTTCTATAAGGCAGGTCCTCAGGTAGCCAGGATATGGCTCTTCCTCATCAGAGAAATTCAAAATAGTCAGAAGAGAGGTCAGGATTTGGTTTCATTATAAGGATTTGAGCTTACTTATTATCAAGAAGCTACCCTTACAGATAACTGTAATTTTGTAGTTAGTCCTTGTTGTCACGTATATATAGTTTTTGGTGAAGCAATCCTGATTTATAGCTGTCACTTGCCTTTGCTTGCTTTGCTCAACCCCAACATTGTATCATAACTCTGTGAGTTATGAAAACGTTCTAAATATATGTGAGCAGCTGGTCATAACAGTGTGAACTAAGGCAGGAAGGGTAGTAATACATCAACAATACCTTTGCAGTTAAGCTAGACATTCATCTTGTGTCTTAGAAAGAATTACAGGTATGCAGTGCGGCGCAGAACAGAAGCTTCAGAAGCATCTACCAAGTTAGTACAGACAAGGTAGCCTGTGTCACCTCTGCCATCAGTTGTGTATGAAAAAAGAAAGCAACCCAAATAAGCTCAACCGTCTCCATAAATCTGCATCTTTCTCTCAAGTTCATCCTCTTTATTTTTCTGCTTGCTCTCTTTGTTTCCATCCACCTGCTCTTTGTCTCCTGTTCTCCTTGATGGGCCTTGCTTAGAATAATTTGATCAATTCCCACTGTATCCCCTTTCCTTTTTCCTTTTTTTTTTTCTCTTGGGATTTAAATACTTGTCTTGGAAAAAGCTACAGTCTTTCCCAAACTTCCTTTTGAATTTTTCCATTTCCTTGCTGTTTAGACCTATTCATTTTCTCTTTCCTTGTAGATACCCATTTTCCTTTTTCACCACCACTGCCAGTGAGATTGAAACATTAACATATTATTTACCATTTACTTACAATTAGGGGTGCAATACATAAAATTAAACCCTATTTAAAAACCACCGGAAAAATCCTCAGTTAATACAGATGTGTATAATTTTCTGACTTCATAAGAACTGTAGCAACAATGGACATGTGCAGATTTTCAACCATTGAGCATCTGGTTTAATTTTATCTAACTCTACATTATGACAATTACTCGCAGTAATTGACAGACATCAAGATTAAATGAGTATTAAATGTGTAACATTTTGATGCTCTATGTAAAACAAAATGTATGCCAGAATGTGGGGTTTTTCCAAATTTGCTTTAAAGGGCAAATTCTTTATTGTTTACCAAACCTGATTCAGTTTCCTCCAATTATCATGTCAAGCCCATGTATCTGCTCTATATAACATTCAGTAAAAATTGACATCAACTGTGATTTCATCCCTTCTATATAATTACATTTCAACATATAATTATATTTCTATGAATATCGAGTTCCATTCTAGGTTCTACTTTTCAAAATATATATCTCCTTCCTTTCTTCCTCATTTATTTCAAATATTTGTTTTGGAGCTAAATGTTAATAGTTCCTTGAGCATATATTTGCAAGGTACATGTATGGCTGAAGGTTTCTTCAAGTCACCTATAAAAAATTTTCATTTCTTCTTGAAATAGTTGATGTAGTTTCCATCTGATTTTTTTAATTAGGATCTGAATCAGCATATTTCCATTAGCCTCAAATGTAAGCTAACTGGAAAGATTTAACATAATTATGATTCAGTGTGTCCAAATCAAGCTCAGATTTCCACAGCTGTTTAAAATATATAATACATAAAATTAAGTGTTTAATCATGAAGCTAGACTAATGATCGAGGAGGTGTTTTTTTTCATCCAAAAAAGAAAATCAAATCATCTTTAGTGATTAAAAAATATTCATCATGATTTCTAGTGGTAGCACCTTCCTATCTGGGAGGACCTTGGTTTATTCCTACTTATATGTGTGGATGAGAAAAGGCTCAGCCTCAGGAAGTTCACAGCAATACCCAAAGCTTCTGTCCTTTCAGTCTCTTCTGCTCCCCCACTGGTCTAGGGACATCTGCAAAGGGCTAACACAGTAGTTCAGCTACCCAAATTGTATTTACACTAAGGAACTGAATAATTTATAATTAAGCAGTTGAATAGAACAAATATAAGCCGAAAAGATTCAGTGTGTCCATGTTACTTTCTAGGCCTCCAGAGAAGCCGTTTATTTTTGCAGTGCTTGCTCTGCTGGAGAATGGCCTCCAGGTGGGAGCTTTCTTGATTCCCAGAAGAATTTGTCATGGAGCTTATACTGCATGTCACTTATAATGTTTCTCACAAGATAAAAAAAATAATAAACAGCTAAATCAGTCTGTTTCTTACTTCTAGGACAAATACTCCTCCTCCTCCAAAAAGTAATAAAATTCCATTTTCCTATTTTTTTATTCAGGCATATGAAAGAAACTGTTCTTCATGCTACAATACATTTCTAAGAGTATTTTTGTTCTCAGAACTGTATTTTATTTAGTTTTCAGTCATACCATGTGAGAATGTAGCCTACAAAAACATTTCATGTGTACCCTAAATCACAAAACATTTATCACAATTTGGCTGCACTCAAATATTGAGTGTCTGTGATAAAAGTACTCGATCTAAATGAGAAGTCTCCTACATCTTTCAGAGTCATCTGGCACCTTGTTGTAGGGTGTGCTTTGGGTTTCAGCAAGAAGGTGGTGTTAGTGTTTGGGGCTGCATGGTGGACTCTGTGAGGAGAGCCCAGGGTTGCCCCATGACAGCCAGTTGGTTCCAGATGTCTCTGGAACAGACCCACCACAGGGCACAACTAAGCTCATCAGCCGACCTGGTGGCACCTTGGTTAAAACATGTTTTAATAAGGGCACAAAATACTGAGGAGGGGGGAATGAGAGAGAGAATGTCACAGAGAATCATAGAATTGCCTGGGTTGAAAGGTCAGAGTCCAACCATCAACCTAACACTGACAAAAAAACCACCACTAAACCATATCTCTAAGTGCTATGTCAACCTGTCTATTAAATACCTCCAGGGATGGTGACTCAACCACTTCCCTGGGCAGCCTGTTCCAATGCTAAATAATCCTTCCAGTGTAATTTTTTTTTTTTTTTCCTAATATCCAACCTAAACCTCTGCAGCTTGAGGCCATTTCCTCTTGTCCTAGAGGAGAGGCAGATGCTCCACTGCTGAGTATGTATGCTCCCAAAGGGACTGAGGCCCAGGGAGCAGCCACGCCAGGGGATGTCCACCACCAAAAGAACATAGCCCATGGATAAGCCCAGACTAGAACAGAGGAAATGATTAAGAATGAAGAAGAGAAGAGTAAGGAACATGGAGCGGTAGAGAGAAACCACTATGCACTGACCTCCTGCACCACCTGTCATCTCACTGAGTGTAATCTGCAGCGTGAACAAGGCAGGGAAAGAAGTGTCTGGCATGAAGTTCCTGGAAAAGGGGGAGGAAATGTGCTTTCCTTAAGCGTTTAAGTGTTTTCTTCTTTATTTCCCAATACTCAAGTCAGTAATGAATTTTTTATGTTGACTCAATAAATTAAACTCTCCAAGCCTGTTTTACCCATGACAGTAACTGCTGAGTGATTTCCCTGTCTTTATTTTGACCCCCAATTTTTCACCTTCTTGTTGTTCCCTTTTTCTCCCCCCTCCTGCTGGGGGTGTGGGGTGAGCAAGCAGGTGGGGGCCGGGGAGGGTGTGTGCATGGATGCCAGCTGGGGCCAACCCATCACAGGGGGGGTACAGGAGGATTCAGAACAGAAAATGAGATTGCAGACATAGGAAAGATGTTACAGACTACTAAGAAGCTGCATGTCCCTGAAAAAGTGGAGCTCCAATATTCAAGATCTCCTGTTAGTACATAAAGCTTTAGAGAGTATCGGTGCTTTCAAGAAAGAGAACTATTGAATATTACAATTTTTGTGCCTATTAAACCCTAACGAGGACACTTCTTCAAAAGAACATTGTACGCTGTGTATCCCTATCAGGAAATAAGAAATAAACAGTAAGAAACATCTAAGGCCAGCCCTGGAACTTGGCAAAAATTGGCCATTAGTTGATATACCTTGTTATAAAAACAGTGAGAGGAAAGGGTGAGGGCCTACTTTCCTTGAAACTCAATTTGTTTTTTAAAATTAAAATTTGTTAATACATTCTCTAGGTGTCAGAAGCAATTTGACTTACCATAAATGAGTAAACAAGTCAGAATTTCTATGTGGCAAACACAAACAGAAGAGAAAAGAATTATTTAATAACCTTCCAATTTAAATGTCTCCAGATTTGTATCAGCCAAAGTACGGATTGACTTCTTTGTTGGCTCTTTTAAAGCAAAACTCAGGGAAGTAGGAGCCCACCCTTCACTTGGTGTCAAGGGGAAATAAGTAGTCAGTTCCTTCAGATCATAAAATCCAGTAAATTTTTTATTTTCTGCTGTTGTATCTGTGTCTGTTGGCTTCACTTCAGTGTGCTGCGGGTGACTGGAGGGGCTTTGTTGTTGAGTGGCAGTATTTAGATATTTGAGTTTTGATTCATAAGAGTCTTCTGGTTTTACATCTCATTCTAACTGTGATTCATGGTTCATAATAGCCACACTGCAGATATTTTAGAAGAAAGTAATTACAAACTAAAGCGAGGATATATATTAAAAAAACCCCACATGCAATATTCAACACGACTCTGATGTGCTGCTTGGAGACTTCCTTGGCATAATCTGTATGACTTAATCTAAATTGCTGTCAAATTGTTTGTTGTCATTATTAGACTGTCACTGAAGTTATTTCATTAGTAAACCTGAGTCAATATATGGTTTCATATTTACATAAACTTCATGTAAAATAACAGCACTGTAGTTTTTAAGCACCTCATTCTTAGCCTGGCAGATTACAAAACATTTTAAAAATAGAAGTATACTGGGAGCAAATTCACCTGCTGCTGAAATGTAGCCAACTTCAGAAGACACACAGCTGAAAAACAGTGCATTAGACAGGTGTAGGCTGAAGAAAAATATTGGCTCATTATACCATAGCTAACCTATGTTCTTGGGGGGAAAAAAATCTATAATTTTTTTTATATAAAATAGATCATAGACTTTAAGATCTTATGTGAAATACCTGCTCATAGTGATATGCACTATGCTCAGAAGAGACAGAAGAAAGAAAACCATAAACAAAAGCCAGCAACAGAACCCTCTGAGCTGACCCTGATGTAGGACGGTGCCCAGACCAAGCCAGTTTATGGCAGCACGATTTCTCAACACTTTTTCCAGCAGTTTTACATTCAGCTATATTTTGGCTTCCCATTGCTTTTTGTCCTCCATTCTCATCGGGTAATTCTGTACTCTGCTTCAGTAAACCCTTCTCCAACTCTCCATTTCCCTCTCCACTCCCTTTTCCTATTTACCTCACAGATCATTTCTCACAAAAAAAAAAAAAAAAAAAGGAAAAAAAAAGCCCTGAATAACAGCAGAAAGGATAATGGCTTTTATGTTCAGCTAGTGGAGATCAGAGAGCAGTAGTGCTCTGTGCAGCCAGTGACAGGATGTAACTGAATACACTGCTTCATATTTTCCATTTTTAAATCCACATCCACAGACTTGCCAGATGATAAGGTTTAAGAATGAAAGTCTAGGGAGCCCTAGCTAACTCAGAAGCCAGCTAGTAGAATATCAAACAATCATCAACAACACAAAGTTAACAAATTTCAGAATGTTTTAAAGCATTTTGGTTGCTGTGATATTTCCTTCAGGGAAAAAGATTACTAGATTTATGGCACTAATGACTCATTTATGGAAATATGGAAAGCCAGTAAGCTCATCTTTTGTTCTTGCATCTAAATACAGAGACATGGGGCCAAATTCTATCTTCAATGGCAACAACATAGTCTCTTTTGAATGAGCCCAATATATGGGGAGACTAAAAAAGATTGTTCATCCTCATATAAAAAAGTCCAAGAGGGCATATGGTTGTTATATAAGTACATCAGACAGGTAAAAAACAGTGACATAAAATAATGCTATCTCAGCTAAAGGTCAATGCTGGCACCAGAACAAATGGTATAATCTATAAATTTAGGTTGTAAATTAAACAAAAGTTGCCAAGCATTAAAGAAGTCAAGTACTGGAATGCCCTTCCAAAAGGAATGAGAGGAAAGGCAAAATAAATGTTTTAAGGCAGAGCTTAATAACTGTGAATTATGCGATGTGACGTCTATGATAACAGAGACCTCTATGATCATAAATCAGATCTATGTTTTCTTTTCCTTAATGAGTAAAGCTCTTGAACATAACAGCAAATTCATAATAGGAAAAGGGCAACGATACTTACTGAAGAGATTAAATAATAATATATATAATAACAAGAGTCTCTACAATAATCATTAATCCCTTTATACAATAAACTGAAACCTCGCAGGACATGACAACAGTCTTTCACATTTATATGGTTTCTACAAGGAAGACAGTAATCAGTAATTCTCCATGGCCAATGGCAGAGTGTCACAAGAGAAGGGGCCTTAACTTGCAGCAAGGAACTAGTTAAAATTTAGGGGGAAATTTCAGACTTCTAAGGTAGTCAAATATTAGAGCAGTTTTATGAAGAGGTTAGTGGAATCTCCATCATTTAAGAGTTTGGTTTAGCTGCTGTATGGATGACCTGCTGAAGACAGTCTAGAGCTGTTGATCTTGTCACAGCACAGTGTTACTATAAATCTTGAGGTATCTTCTGTCCATGATCTATCCTTATAGCTTGATCCCATATGATTAGAAGAATAGTACTAATTTCAGTGAGAAGGGAATTTGGCGAGCTCCCCATCCCTATTTCTCTTACAGAACTAGTGCTATTAAATTGCTCAGGTTTTATTCTATGAAACAGAGGTGTATTTCCTGATTATTTTTTAGGATGCTTTCTTTCTTAATTTGCATACCTAAGTATTCTGTTGTCATGGAAATATCTTCTCTGAAGCCCTTGAAGACCAGCTCTCTTGCTTCAATTCTGTTTCAAATTTTCTGCATCAACTGATTTTAATTCTTAGTCCAAGTTTTCCATATATTGGCTTGCCACATCTAAGTGACACAGTCTTACCACCTCGTGGGCCAAAAAACCTTACCCTGTCCATCCATAAGAATACCAACTTCACCCCAAAGAAGTATATTAAGTTCACCACAATGCCACTTGTTAACTAAAGGAGCACTGAAGGAGCACCCATGTTGATAGGTGTTTGGCAGCTCAGCAAACAAGCAAGAAATTATAAAAAATAATATAGCTTTCATGAAACTCAAATAGAATTGTTTGAATAATCACAATATAAATGTCCTGTCTATGCCTGTCTTTTTACATGGGATGGAGGAAGTCTCACATTCTGTCCTGAAAGCTGAAGTACTTGATTAAGGACAAAAATTAATCATATCAGCTTTCCTTCGACATAGAAACTAACTTACCAGTCCCTTACTTTTCACCAGTCAGAGCCAAAGTGGGCTCAAGTGTCTTCAATGGTTGCACCTAAAAACATTGAAGAGATTCAGGAAGGTCAGCTTGGGACTTTTATGGTTAATAATGACACCATTCCATTGGATATTACTGGAAGTTTGGAAATATATAGTGTCTTTCACAGAAGAAACATATGCTTAATATGCCTATAGGAAAAAGACAACTGCATGAAGAAGCAGGACACCAAACTAACAAGCTTTAGTTTCTGGGGGGATTTTAGAAGTTGATTCACGCCAAGTTCATCATACGCTCAATGAAAGTTCCACATCAGAAAAAAATAGTCTCTGAACATCAGGCAAAAGGTACGCGTGCAGCTTAATGTTCAAGAAGCTGCTACGGTCAACCTTAGAACCAATGACTTAAATCAGCTAAGGGCAAGTATACACCCTCATTGAAAGATGCAGGAATAGATTTACCTGACTGTCCAGTTGTTTCACCGGTTGTCTGACCCAATGTCATCTTGATTTTCGACCCAATTGCATTTATTTGTGCCACAGCTCCCGCAGAAAGAGAAAGATGTAATCTGCTTTCATCAGGAGTTGGAAATGCAGATATAAAGCTGTGTTTTATCTGCATGCTGAACCACAACCTGCTTGCTTACTTGTTTCAGCAGCCTCCCATATGTGCATATGACTTGATTAATTAATGACTGAAATAGAGTATAAAGCAGTGCCACTGATCATATTTTTTTTTATTATTAAATCTATAAGGCAGACTTTGGTCTCTTAACTGCTGTCAGAAGCTTTCCCATCCTCTTGATTTGATCCACTAGAAAAGTCTAAAAGCCAGAATTCTCTCTCTTAATTACTTTGTTCCCTTGTGTAGAATTCAAACCACTGCAGATCAAGTCAGTTCAATAGTAGTAGATACGTATTTTTCTTTCCATAATAAAATAAAAAATATCAACATAGTGAAATTTGACTTAAGATTGTCGATCTCTGTGTTCCAAAACTGAAGTTATTATCATGACAGAACACTATAGTGAATAAGCATAAATTACTGTTCTTATGAAGCTGTACCTCTTAGTCTTTCTGTTTTAAACACTTTACTCCTCCATAATATATATAGATATATTACAGGTAACCACCTATGTGCTAACCCTATTGCATCAAATTCTTATTCAAATTATCCTTTCTTGCTTTCCAATATTATACATGCATTTTATTTTTATATTACTCAGAAAAGTATTAGGATCTTGAAAAGAAGAAGGTAAATTCCCATATATGCTATTTCTGCCTCAATGTGCTCATTTATAAACTAATGCTGATTGTAAAATAACTAATAGTACATATTAAGTGGTTATTACTAAGTATTGCCATTCTGACCATTGAAAACCATGGGGTTAATTCCCCCTTCCCATCACCAAAGCATGGCATTGTCTGAAATACTACAAGCCTGAAACTCATTTTTGTTTCCACTTGCCCATCCTTAGTGTACACAGAAATCATATCTTCACACTTTCATGCTCTTCTTAACAACTGTAACAGATGGAAACCTTCATTTTTGAATAAGTTAAAGATAAAATTGATCTCATTCTCAAAGATGTGCCTGTAAGAAGAAAGAGTATCATAACCTGTACGACACAGTTTATGAGAATACTAAATGTGACAATACTTGCTGCTTTTGAGATTTGAGAAATATAAACATTTCTATTTCCAAAAGAGTTGGAAAAGAGAAGCAATTACCAGGTCATAGGCTAGATTAATATGCAAGGGCATACTAGTTTATTCTTCACACAACGTTGCCTCACTGAATTGCATGTACAAGGTACAGATACAGGTGGTGCTGAAGAAAATGGATTTATTGCCAAGGATTTGCTTGGAAGATCCAGTAAAGGTAGGCTTCCCTCACCGGTTCTTATTTTTGGGTTTCACTAGAAAGAACCTTCATAGATACTATTCTCTATCAGTGAAATAATTTAGATCAGCCCCCCAACTCCAGATTGACTGCTCTTCCAAAATAATAATCAGACTTGATGAGAAATTGTCCGTTTTAACTCTTGGGCCTCCTTTGTTCTTGGAGATACCAGGTCTTGATTACCTAAAATTCATGCCCCCTCGTAGGAGGTCTGTCTTTAGAGCTGTCACACAGAATAAGTATATCTTCATTTTCCTACATGAGAATTTCGGGATTGGGGGTGGGAAGATTGCATAGCAGCAGGTTTGCCTTTGTGGATTTGCTTACCTCTTCTATTTTCCTCCCCTTCCTGCAATACAATTCTTATTTACTTATTATAGAGGTAGAGTCGTACAGTAAATGATTCACTGTCAGCTGAGCGACCCAGTACTATGAGTCTGGACTAGTTCCTGTAAGATAAGGGCACATAATAATAAGGATCCATGACAGTAATTCCCAGAGGTGACACAGACCTCTGGTAGTAGGAGCAAGAGCCAGGAAGCCAAGAAACTATAAGAAAACTTAAGAAAACTAGAGCTGGGAAGGGTTTTCCCCTAGCTCTGCAATTTTCCGATTCTTGAAAGCACATTTAAAGGATAAAATAGGTTATGTGAACCTATATTATTATAGGTTATATAGGTTAATTAACCTATAATTAACCAATAAGGATTATTCAAGAAGAACTAATTCTTCGCCACTGTGAACAGGTAGCACAACTGCAGGCAGCCTTAACCACGGACCACTTTCCAACATTTCTATACCATGCTATTCCCAGCTTTAAAGAGAAGCTAATATGGAAAGGGAATCCCTTCTTTCAGCGTCAGTCTGGCTTTGAGGTATATCAGCAACAAAGGCAGACCACTTATTTGTGTGGGACTTCAAGCACGTGTTTAGTCACTGCATTGCCTTATCACATCTGGTACCTCAGTTCTGCCGCAAAACTAACAACCAATCTCTCACAAAAGCAATTATTTCTCCATAAAGTAGACCTTGGGGCTTGTCCTGAATACCACTCAACAAAGTCTGTTTTAGGAGTAACAGCTATATAAAGGAAATACTGCCACTCACTCATTAGGGATGACCTGACCTAAACTACCTACTGCATATTACTTTTTTCTTTTTTTTTTTTTTTAATGGAGAGAGGTTGTGACTGAACTGTTGAATCAGAAATGAAATTACAGGTTTGTATTCTTTAAACTCTGTCAGATCATTTCACCTTCTCAATCCTACTTTAACAGGAGAAACAGAAGGACAGTTTATAAAATAAAATACTTTTAAAATGGCATATGTACATATTTAATGCTATATGGGCACAAACTGCCAGGCTAAATGGGATCAGAAATAGAGATAGGAAGTTGCAACCGTGGCCAGGACAAGTAAGGTCAGGAAATGGGGAAGAAATTGATTCCCCAAAGTCAAAGGTCTATGCAACAGATATTGCTAGGACCTGTGCCAAAGTCTAGAAAAGCCGAGATTAGATGGGGAGATCAGGAAAAGAACCAGCCAACAGAGCTGAGCAAGTAGGATATAAATTTAGCTAGGAAACAAGTTTAATAAACAAAGGCATCCTGTGTAATAGCCTTGAAAACCTGGTAAGGTTGTGGTAAACCAGCAATCAGGCTCACAAGCCCAGCTTCAGCTGCCAGGATTTATCAAACCTTCATTCTCCTGTGGCACTGACTGACTGGCAAAGATAAAAAGGCTGTTCTGGCCCTGTGGATCCTGATATAGTGACAAAGATGATCAGCAAACCAGCAGAAGAGATGGTGAGCTCATGCTGGCTATAATAGCACTACCTCTTTTAAAATTAAAAGGCTACTTCAAAGCATAAATTCAACTCTGCTATGGTGCCTACCCTGCCACTGGTACCTCAGGGAGCAGTATGGCTATTGCAAGTCTTTCTGCATGGCACAAGACAGCATCTTATAGACCTCAGGCTACCAGTTCTTGCATTCAGATTACTAAACCAGTAGAAAACAAGTAATATAACTCTCAGAGGAAAACTAAGAATTCACAGATATGACAAAATGTCTGCTTAATTTAGACACCTAACAAGAGAGCGAACAATTTAATTAGTTAATTCCTATATAACTGGAAACAGCCACTTTCTAACATAAATAATTGGAAGACTATATGGACTTTGTATTGAGCGGCTGAGAGAGCTGGGGTTGTTCCTGGAGAAAAGAAGGCTGAAGAAGAGACCTTAACGCTCTCTATGACTCCCTGAAAGGAGATTGTATCACGGCAGTGGGTCAGACTCTTCCCCCAAGTAACAGGCAACAGGACAAGAGGAAACAGCCTCAAGTTGTGCCAGGGAAGGTTTAGATTGGATATTAGTAACAATTTTTACACTGAAAGGGTTATTAAACATTGGAAGAGGCTGCCCAGGGAAGTGGTTGAGGGACCATCCCTGGAGGTATTTAAAAGACTGAAAGACATAGCGCTAAGATGGTTTAGTGATGGTTTTTGTCAGTGTCAGGTTGATGGTTGGACCCGATGATCTGAAAGCTCCCCTCCAACCCAGGCAATTCTGTGATTCTATTCTATGCAATGTAATATAAGGGAAAGAATATTTTATAAATTAGCATTATCATTGATTTCTTATGTTTTATTTTATAATCCTTGTTGAGTATTACAGTTATTCTAAAGCTTTTTGTGATTAACTATGTACAGTCTTCACATGGAAGGAACACCCTTGGTACTACTGGGCTTCTTATGATAGCTGACTGATAGCTATGAAACTGTCGGTGACAGTAAAGAATGACAGAAAATGCTAGAATTTTGCTTTTTTGTTTGGTTGTTGTTTGTTTGGGGTTTTTTTCCCCCTCACATTACAGGAGACTTTCATGTCCTGATTCCAACAGAGGAAACATGGAGCCTCATCTGACAGAGCACTCAGGTTACCAGAGCTGAAAATCACAGGGAATACAGTCCAGACTAGGCAGTGCTAAAAATGCAATGACTGAAAAGAAGTGTATTTGGTAATACCATTCCCCAAATATCAAAATGCAGTGAAGTAGTTACTATAAATTCAAAGCTTTTTACCTCAGTAGCAAATAATGCATCTATTTTCTTGCTCAGGAAACTTCTAGTTTTTCAGCTGCTTCCAACCAGCCTATGATACTCATCTACTAATTAGCCCTCTTCCAATGCCCAGCTTTAGCCAAATATTTCATAATTCAGCTATATCTTAGGTGGCAGATAGGGGCTGTATTTCACTAATCACTAAGAAACATAGTGATAACATACTTCTTGAACAGAATGGATGAAAAACTAGAAACTATACAAAAATAACCTTCTGGAGCAACCTGGCCAACATCAGGAAGCTGGATTCATGACCTTGAGAAGTAGTTTAAAAAAATCAGAAGGAACTCTAGCTCAAAGTAATTCCATCTCCAAAAGGCTGCCAGCGTTTCAAAAATGTATGAGACAGACAACAGATCTTAAGATATAGCATGAAATTTGTTATTTGTTGTTTAGCAAGATCGTCAAACATAAAAGCACAAGTGTCAGAATACTGCTTGAGGGGGAAGTTTTGATGTAGCCTCCTGAAGGGAAGACCTAATAGTGTCCATCAATTACAGAGCCAGAGATCCATGCTACACTTTCTAGTCAGTTCAGAGGAGGCAATCTGAACTCTTTGAAAACTTTTTTGATGCTAAGAGCAGATTCAGCGTTTGTTTCTTTAAGATATACCTCCGTGCCATCTTTAAGATATGCTCCATACTGCATGAGCTAAGTCCATGAACATAAATCCACTACCCAGCAAGAAAAATTCTCATTACCATCATATCCAATTTCATTCTGTGAGTTAAAAAATAATCAGAAAATAAGCCATAAACTCAGTATGGAAGAAGAAATTTCCTTTTAAACAGCTTCTTGCTAAGGGAATACATTCTCTAGCAGTTAATACAGCTAATAAAAATACAAGCATTATTGTTTTTATAGCATGAAAGACATTCAGTGAAACTTGTTATCTTCATACTAATCTTACAGGCCCCAAGACTAACTACACCTATTTTTCTTTAAAAAGATATGCATACAGATTTATTTATATTTTAGCTTTAACTTGTATAAGACTGTATCTGAAAAAGGAGCTAAAAAAACCACTTCGTTTCAGTGCTCAAATGCTGTTTTAGGCATTTTACATTGTAATAAGAAAAAGAAGCATAGATATTAATCTTAACTCAGCTTCAGTGACAGGCAATGTGTTGCCGTAACTGCCTGCAACATGCTGATTCAAACTGAGAACGTCATTATAATTGTGCATTATCATGTATTTTTGAAGAAATTGAATTCTGGAATAGGTGTAAAAGTTTTACAACCCACGAAGTCACATATACAGTAACACCTAACAGACGATGCAGTAAAATCTCCTTTTATGTCAGATGTATCAGTAATAGGTATTGGAATGACAAGTCATTTTCAGGTCTAAAGGCACTAGGAAATTACATCTCTGGAACAGTAATACCCAAATCACCAAAATTATTGCTTTTTTTCTTTCCGAATACTACTTTTCACCTGGATTACTGACCATCAAATTCTTTTTCTTAATGTATCCAAAGTAAACAGATACCTTAGTTATTATTTGCTTACCCTGCTAATTAAGTCCTCTATCTTACTAAAGGATCATCTGGACTCTTTGACCAATTCCCTTAGCAACCCCATAAAAATCTTATCCCCTATGTATCCTTATCTGCAAAATGAAGCTAGTTTGAGCATAAGCAAGCAAAAGACCTCAAAATTCTTACTGGAACATTCCCGTTGGATATTTTTGAATATCTAGAGAGCTACATAAGACAAAATAGGTTGTTAGGCTTCTGAAGTGCAGCACAGAAGATACTGTAACAAAATGACAACACCACAAAGCCAGCTACACCGTTTCAAAAGAAATTTCTTTTAACACTGTTTTGTTATTCAAATCATGCAATAAGAACCAATTATTTGTTTCATATGAAAGCAGAAGTCCTTCTGATTTGAGTAGATGAATGGGCTTGCCTAAAGTCTGTGAGTTTTGACTCAGTATTGAGAAAAAATCTAAACCAAAATGAAGCCATCATTTTTACTCCCAGTACGCTGGCTCAGGCCAAACAGAAAGAAAATGAATGAAAGCAACTTGTCATACTGAAAGAGCATCTTGGATGGAAAACCTGATCCAGCTGCTTATCACCATACAGAAAATGTTAAGGCATTTTTATTAACTTCAATGTTTTTTGAGCTACCCAGAAGATAATGTAAAAAACATCATAAAAACTATGCATTCATTTTTTTCTGTGTTTGGAGAAAGAATACTAAATTTTTGTTATATCTCAAATTATGCAAGGGGACAAAAATAATTTTCCAGAGGGACCCTAAGGTGTAAATGAAAATTTCCACCCCTGAGGAACTTTGTAACAGGGGTGAGGAGGAGTGGAAATTCTGAATTGTTGCAGAACTGGCTGTGTCCCTGCATATCAATACACAGAGGTGAGATCAAAGATAAACAGCACAGACTGATGACTCTGTCACGGCACAGAATAACATTCCATATAAGAACACCAGAATAAAAGCAGAAACTTCTGTGCACACAAGGCAGCAATAACCAAGTTCCTTCTCCATGAATGAGCTAGAACTCTTTACCTAATTTCAGGTGTGATTATCTGCAAAGATGTATGCAAATTTCATTTGCAAGTGCAGATACAGCAGTTTCATTTGCATCTCTGCTCATGAAACAGGTGATTTTCTATTATGCTACTGTTTCAAGAACATAGGTGATTTTTTTTAATGCAACAAAATATACTCTTTAAAGTTGCACAACAGTATTTAGAATGGAGCAAAATGAAGATGTCAAACTGAATCTTCTGTTAACATATTAGTATAGACTATTATTCATTAGTCAGTGTATTTTTATTAGATTCATAAGGTATATGCTGGTAAACCTACAGTCCTAAACTGGGTTAAGTTACATATTTACCTAGAAGTTTTGCTTGAGAAGGGACCACACAACTGCCTACTTTTTCTCCTACTATGGTTTTGTAGAAATGCCTCAGTCAGTAGTAGACTGTTTCAGGATAATTCATACATTCCACAGGCTGGGACTATTCTGATCACATGATATTTACCCAAAATGGAAGCATTCTTTGTGTGAGTATCATATGTCTAAATAAATTACCTTTAACCAGATAACATGTGAGAATTCAATTATTTTCAAGTGCTGACCTTCTGCAGCAGTAGTCTAGAAACTTGTCAAGAATTTTACCTAACTTGACTGTTAACATACAATAAGGAATTTCTGGGAAACATTGCAAATGGAGTAAGGAATTTAATTGCCTAAAGCATATGGAAAACTTTTAAGAGATCCCAAACAGGATCATGCTCCAAAATCAGCTTTTGTTGAAAGAGTATTCAATGAGCATTCAACAGAAATTCATTTCACAATCAAATTTGAGTAGTTTATACAGGAGCTTAGGCAAAGGTTGTTCCCTGGATTATGTTTCTGTAAATTAGGAATTTTGCTTCCCTTCATTAAAAAAAAAAAAAAAGTGAAACTGCTTGAGAATAGCAGAAATTGGCATTTTCACACAGAATTTTTCTGGTCCTTTGGAGGGTATTTTTGCTCTTTTTGCAATGAAAAGGAGCAAGATGATGGCCCTGTACCATAAATACCAAAGAATGAAACCTTCAGAACATTTTCAAGAAGGTATTTTAATATATGATCAAGTACATGTCAGGCATATAGAACTTGCCCATTTAATGAATGGCCATATTAACTTAAAGATTTAATGAAAAAAAGAGTCAAGTTAAAGATGACCAAAGCTGGACTGTTATTTGGAAGGGAATTCTATGCAGGAAACCATCTTGGTTGGTCAAAACCGTAAGTCTCATTCTTTGTTGAGTGACTGTATGTCTGTCTGCTGAAGTTTCCTCTACTGTAGCTCATTGGAAAACTGCCCAAACTAGTGTTTCAGATGCATAGATATTGCTTCCCCTTGTAAATATTACCAATTTTTAACCAGATCACCAGCAATCTTTATTACAGCATAAAGTAAGGTTAAAGAATAGAGAGCAGAAAAGCACTGTATTAATCTATTTGATGTTTATGATTAAGATATAAAAGCAAAGTCTGGTCTAATCTGAAATGAAGTTTTCATATCACAGGCAGAGTGTGGCAGATAGTATTTCAGTGTATTTAATTTTTCTATGTGTAAGTGGTGGAGGTCACAGAGGCAAGTGTTGTTAATGTGTAAATGGACATGTCCAAATGCCTATATGTAGGCAAGACACCCACCACTAGATTTTTATAAAATAAAAGATATAAAATAAATCAACTGACAGGAAACCAAGTCTTACAGGGTAATACTAAAGACAAATTTATTACAGCCTTTGATTTGCTGAAGCCTTAAAAATATGAAAATAACTTTAATTGTAGCAGATATAAAACCATGAAGTTGTTCAGTGCTTTGCATCTGCATGGGAAACCTAATTTAAAACCTCTTTTTAAGGGATCACTAATATTTTTTTCTCCTTTGTAATCTGTACTTAGACTTGGCTTCTGGAAATATCTAGAAATTCAAGTTAGTCTCAACTACAGTCTCAAGGACTGGCCCATGCAGTGACTGAGGTTTCCAAAGAAGTGCACTAATGCAGAGATTCACAGGAATCAGAAAAGAAAGGAAGATTTGCTCCAGCTATAGAAAATGATTTTTGACACAGTGAATAGCTAGTTAGATTTTCCTGAACATGGATGTTATACGCCTGGCTGCTTCTGAAAATACTATGAAGTACCTAAATACCTTTTTAAAAACCTTTATCTTAGGATTCTGTTAATGTTATTTACATGTACATTCATACATCAGCTTCCTCTCACTTCTGATAAGGGCAACGAGGTTTTTATGTAAAGACTAGAATCACTTCAATGACTCTTCCAAAGCAGGCACACAACTCCATAGAATTTCTCGAATACTCCCAGAATCTACTTAGAGATTTAATTTCAGAGCTATCCTACACTTAAGAAAACAACATAATAAATTGAACTTTCTACTTTCTGTTGCAAAACAGCTTTCATCTGCTTTAACTCTTTGCTCTAATAAACCAACAGCAGTTCACTGTCTCCACCGGTGAGAAATAATCCACGCTACCATATTCTGTTCCTGAGAAATAGGTATTTAATGCAAAATTAAAATCATTTTAGATAATAGTATGGTTTATTTGGAAGCTCTGCAGCAACTACAGTATGCTTACATGAATAGAAGGCTGTTACTAGTTTTACTAAGCATTATTAGTGAGAACAAAATATAACAGGAAAAGAGATAGTGTTGTCTCTTATTTTCAGCAGAATATCTTAGTCCTGCACCGTACTGCAAACTTTCTTGGTGTGGACTGATGTGCTTATTATGAAAGTGCTTCTTTTTTTCCTTCTCAACTATTTTTAGGTTATACACTTCAGTAATTCACATTTGGAAAACAGGTTTTATGTCTAGAACCTCTTAAGAACAGAAAAAAAAAATTTGCTCAAACTCTTCAGTCCCTCCCTGATCCCTATTCCCATTCTGTCTCGCTTGTCTCTGTGCTGTATGTGGAATAAAAGGATGAAGTCTAATAACCAATGTAGCAGAATTAACAAAAACTGCATGGGGGTGTAATGGTGGTGCTGTTTGACAGCTCAAAGTTATAATCTTCTTGTTAGTCTTGTACCCGCCAATATATTTTTACATAGCTTTAAGCAAGAACACAGAAAAGAAACAGTTCTGTGCTATGTATGTTTGGAAGAAAAACAAACCTGAGCTGAAGCACCCGTAGTTCACCTTGGGCTGAGTCACAAAAGGGTTAGGCTGCTCTGCTATTTGGATGAAAAGCCCAGTATGCACCCACTGACTCCTTTAATTGGCAGACTGGGAGAGATGGGGAGGCATATTTGGATGACTGTGTCAGGCAGCTGGAAGGATGAGCCCACAGATATGCTTCACAAGGAAAAAAACCAAACTCTTAAGATATCGGGGTTTTGACGGAACATTGCGGGGAAGCAGTTTCTAAAACAGAAGTAGAGTTCTTATCCAAAAGGAAAAGGGGAAACACTGTGGAATAGGGGTCATAGTTTTCTTTCATGCATAAATACTCAGGAATGGATTGCCAGTCAATTGCCAAACAATTGCAGACAGTGAATTTTTTTCAGCCTCACTGTTTTATATTTCAGTTAATTTATATTTAATGGTATCATTGACAGTGTCCATCTCTAGCATCTCTAAGAAGCTCAAAATAGAAAAATACAAAATAGATTTGGTTATTTTTATGCCATTTTTGTTATATAATGAGATTTCTTTCCTTTAAAAGTTACAAGTTTATGAAAATAAGAAATTAGCAACCGAGCTTATTGCAACCGTTGTTTCAGTTCTATATTGCTCTGGTTGTCATATCTGTAACAATTTACAATCAAGTCATACTTTGTTGATTTTCAGTAAGTTGGACATGGGGGGAAGATTTTTGGCTAATGCTTACAAGTTTCTTTCATATCGTGAGGTCATGTTTGGAGACAACATGATTTTGTAAAGCATAAATCCGAAAGATGAAGACATATAGTACAAAGCCATTTAAAAAACCCACTCTTTTAGTAATATTTCAGGCCATCTGTCAAAGTCAAGTTACTTTGGTGGTTTTCCTGAAACCTACATATGAATTAGAGACACTGTTTCATCCCTAATGATCGTTATTATTGGAACTATAGCACCAAGAGTTTCTCTAAAAACTGTCATTAAAACCTTCTTTGGCATAAGTACGTAGTAACAGCATGTTTAAAACACCTTTTTCCCTTTTCACATATATCTTAGAGTCTGCATATTTTTTTCTTCATGCACATGCTTTACAAACAGTTTGGGTTTTTTTAGCTTGTTGTTTCCCCTTAGAGCTTCCTTAAACTTTTGCTTCTCTTCTTTTCTCATTTTGGGGGTTTATAAGACTGCCCCTTAATTTGGTTTAGGGAAGCTATATAGCTCCAATTTAGGATTGACATAAGAGTCTAGAGCCTTCCTAATTAGAATGTGAGTTCATAGGCTTATGCCTTTCACAAGACCCAGCTCAGACTCAAGGGACCCCAACAGCAACTCAGTAAATCATTGCTCAAAGGCATCCAGCAGCTCTTGCTAAGGCTTTGTATATATTTCAAAGTGGCTGAATGGAATCCATCACGTGCTGAAATAAAGGAACACCATTTTGTTTTCATAACAGAGAAAGGGGCCAACATGGGGATGGTCAAGAGTCTAGTCTTCCATTGAGTTGTAGGCCTTTTTGCAGGCACCCAAGGAGCTTACAATAGAACAATAAGAGTCAGGAAACTCCAAAGATAATTACATACACTTAATTTAAAGATTCTCATTAACTTGAAATTTCTATTGCTCTGTAACAGAAAAGTAATACCATGACTACAGTGTGCCACATGACATCTGCAATGTTCTTCCTGGAGGACATTGCAGATGTCATATTTTGTATATAATATCTAAATATGTAAATTTATATTTTTATATGCATACACATATGCCTATGCAATATATATATACAAATACAGAAATACATATGATACTGGAAGTCTTGACAATGATTATAGGGGGAAAAAAAAATGAGACAGATCTTGGATAAGCCTTTTCAACAAACAGAAATAGAAGAAATTGGATGTTACAAAAGAATGAGAGGAAAGATTAAGTAACTGAGTGAAATCATTTATGCATTTTCATTGTTTACTAGAAAGTCTAATACCTATCTTTGTATATTACATTAAATACAAACAGTACAATATGGAAAGAGATGTTATTGATGGTGTAATATATGTATGCATGGCAAGCACACGTAAATCAGCAACGTACTAATGCTATGTAATCATATAAAAACAGTTTTGATAAAATAGCCCACAGAGAAATACAGAATCTAAAAGACCTTGAAAGGACCATCATCAAGAACCGTTTGACATAGATCCTGTACATCATTAACAATAAGAATTCTTAAGATGGCTACGCATCTCTAACTCCCTTGGAAAGACAAAAAAAAAAAATCCTAAACAGAATAAAACAGTGAACTATCAGTAAGGCAATCAGTAGATAATTGGAAACCATTTAGCAGTATTAGCAGTGTAACTGACTTGAAAGAACTTGATCTCTTGATATTGATAAATACAACAATGAAGTTAACAATAACAGTAAAAAATCCAATATGATAAAATAGGAAGATAAGAAAATAAATCCATATAAATGCATGCACATTTCAATGCTTAGAGTTGTTGTGCCATTAGATAATTTTGCATAATGGGTTTACTACTCACAGAATAAACTCATCATAAAATAAAATTAGTTAATGAGCTAGCACACAATCAGCAGTGGATTGTAGAAGAATAGTTTTGATACTGTCCTCTGTTCATCAGACTAATTGACTGGATTGAATAGAAATTAGAGCAAAAAGACCATTTCATTTTTCATTTTAGCTTTCAAGACAGCCTAAAGCAATGTCTGCCAGGCACACCCACTTCAAACTAATTCCAAAGTGCCCCAAAACACTGAGCAGAACCTGAAAATCATACTGGGAGCATTCCATATATATTGCACTCCGATATCTGATTAGTCAAGGGCTTTTCTCCCACCATCCCCAATTTAATACCAACCAAAATAATGTCTTTCCTTCAGCTCCAAATCTTTTTTAAATTTCAGTCTATATATAGATGGAATCATCAGCCAACAAATAATACACATTCCAATGGGCACTTATGACCTTTTCTGTATCAGAATAGAGAAAAAAAAACAATTGCTGGTGTTTTTTTTTCATACTGCTTTCAAAGGCTCCTATTGTCTAAAAGTCACAGATCCAAGTCTAGATAGTGATTAGGATGGAATTATGGAAAATTAAGATCTGCTTCTCCAGTTAGAAATTAAAGCTTTGGTTCAATGTAATCAACAGGACAGGAAAGTTAGTTTATACTAACTAAAAGTTAGTTTCTTGAGGTGATCCCTACATTATTCAAATCAATACAAATTCATTATTTGCGGATTAGACAGAGTTGGAAGAGACCTCTAGAGATCATCTAGTCCAACTCTGCTGCTAAAGCAGGATTGCCCAGAACACATTACTCAGGACGGCATCTAGGAGGGTCTTGAAAAGCTCCAGAGAAGGGGACTCCACGACTTCTCTTGGCAGCCTGTTCCAGTGCTCTGTCACCCTCACCAGAAAGAAGTTCTTCCTCATATTTGAGTGGAACTTCCTGTGTTCCAGCTTATGCCTGTTGCACCTCGTCCTTTTGCTGGAAACCACTGAAAAGAGTCCGGCTCCATCATCTTTCAACCCACCCTTTAGGACCTTGTAAACATAGGTAAGGTCTCCCCTCAATCTTATCTTCTCGAGGCTAAAGAGCCCCAGCTCTCTCAGCCTTTCCTCACCAGGGAGGTGCTCTAATCCCTTAATCATCTTGGTTGCTCTACTTTAGGCTCTCTCCAGTAGTTACCCATCACTCTTGAACCGGGGAACCTCATTAGGCTCTTCTCTGCCCATCCCTCTGGCCCGTCCAGGTCACGCTGGATGGCAGCACAGTCTTCCCAGTTTAGTATCATCAGCGAACTTGCTGAGGATGCACTCTGTCCCCTCATCCAGGTCATTGATGAATAAGTTAACAGGACTGGGCTGAGTATTGACCCCTGAGGGACACCGCTGGTTACAGGCCTCCAACTTGACCCTGCTGCGTTAATTACAACTGTCTGAATTCTATCACACAGCCAGGACTCAATCCACCTTACTGCCCCCTCATCTAGCCCACACTTCCTTAATTTTCAAATGAGGATTTTGTGGGAGACAGTGTCAAAAGCCTTGCTGAAGTCAAGGTAGATGACATCTGCTGCTCTCCCCTCATCCAGCCATCTACTTATAACATCATAGAAGGCTATCAGATTGGTCAAACATGATTTACCCTTGGTAAATCCACATTGACCACTTCTAATAACTTCTTGATCTTCAATGTGTTTGGAGATGACATCCAGAATGAGTCACTCCATTATTTTCCCTGGAACAGAGGTGAGTCTAATTGGCCTGTAGTTCCCTGGACCCTCCTTTCATAGACTGGTGTGATATTTGCCTTCCTCCAGTCCTCAGGCACTTCTATTCTCCAAGACATCTCAAAAATGATGGAGAGTGGCTCAGCGACAACATCTGCCAGCTCTCTCAGCACTCATGGGTGCATCCCATCAGGGCCCATAGACTTATGGGTGTCTAGTTTGGCCAAGTGGTCTCTAACCCAATCCTCCCCAACAGACGGAAAGTCTTCCTTTCTCCAGACCATCCCCCTTCTTTCCAGGGTCTGGGATTCATGAGGGGCATCTTTGGCAGTGAAGACTGAAGCAAAGACGGCACTCAGCAGCTCTGCCTTCTCCGTGTCTTCCACCATCAAGGCACCTACCTCATTCATCAGTGGGTCTATGTTTTCCTTAACCTGCCTTTTTTTATTGACATACTGAAAAAAACTCTTGTTATGTTTAACCGTCATAGCCAAATTAAGTTTTTCTTGGGCTTTCGCCCTTCTAATTTTTCCCCTACATATCTTCACTACACCTTGATATTGCTCATGAGTAACCAAGCCCTTTTTCCAGAGGTTGTACACATTTTTTTCCCCCTAAGGTCCAGCCAAAGCCCTCTATTTAGCCAGACCAGTCTTCTTCCACGTCTGCTCATTTTATGGGACCCGGGGATGGCCTTCTCCTGCACTTTTGAGAGTTCCTCCTTGAAGTACGACCAGCCTTCCTGGGCACCTTTGTCCTTCAGGACTGTCTCTCAGTGGACACTCTCAAACATTTTCCCAGGCAGGCCAAAGCCTGCTTTCAGAAGTCCAAGGTGGCAGTTCTTCTGGTTCCTTGTCTTGCTTCTGCAAGAATTGAAGACTTTATGATCTCGTGATCACTCTGCCCAAGACGACCTTGAACCTTTACATCCCCCACAAGTCCTTCCCTGTTAACAAGCAGCAGGTCCAGTAGGGTGCTTTCCCTCGTTGGCTCACTCACCAGCTGTGTTAGGAAGTTGTCTTCCACACACTTTAGGAACCTCCGGGACTGTTCCCTCTCTGCTGTATTTCCAGCAGATATCTGGGAAGTTGAATTCCCCCACAAGAACAAGGGTGAGTGATTGCAGGAGATCTTTCAGTTGTTTCTACTTCTACATCCTGGTTTGGGGGTCTGTAATAAACTCCCACGATGATGTCTGCCTTACTGGCCTTTCCCTTGAGTCTGACCCATAAACGGTCTACACTGTCATTCCCATTATTAACTTCTAGATCCACCTATGACTATTGCTCTTCTTTTTTTCTCCGCAGGGGCAGTCTTAATACATGGAGCTGGCTGCTTCAGCAGCTCCCTGGGATGAGCCACTATCAGTATCTTTGATCCCTTCCTCCTCTATCTCCAAGGGCTCTTATCTGTTCTGTACGGGCACCTGGGAAGGCGGAGAAGGTCTGGAGGGGACTGCCCTGCTGCTTCGAACAGGTACCTGCTTCCACTCCCCCTCATCCTCTCTTACTTCCTCTCCTGGTAGAAAGAAGGCAAGGGGTCCTTTTCCCCTTGTGTAGCCTTCTCCTGCTCCTGTTTCCCTAGGGATGGCATGGTGTTGCAAATTGTCCTTAGTCTTTCTACGTCCTCTTTTAGCTCAGCCATTAGGCTGATCAGATCATGGACCTGCTCACAGCACACACAGGCACTGTCTTTGCTGTCATCCCAAGCAGCCCATCGCCTGGACGGCTACATGTTGCTGCAGCAGGTTGGTTTGGCATACCCCGTTCCTTCTGACTGTGGCTGCAGAACAAGCTGTGACCATCTTGGATGTTTTTGTTCTCTTCAGCCCCATCTGCCTGAACTCCCCTTGCACTCACCTATCGCACGCCGCAGACTGTGGTGGTTAGCTGCCACCTCACCCACCCACTGAGGGCCTGCTCTCTATTCTTTGCAGA
This sequence comes from Gallinago jamesoni, assembly GCA_025769975.1. Classification (NCBI taxonomy): domain Eukaryota; kingdom Metazoa; phylum Chordata; class Aves; order Charadriiformes; family Scolopacidae; genus Gallinago; species Gallinago jamesoni. The sequence goes on from JAOQGH010000032.1 coordinate 57,651,866, forward strand.
GAACCAGCCAACTAGGAGTTAAACAGTTTCAGCCCTTTCTAAATTCAGGTTAGGGGATGCCATGATGACCAGATGACAGACCAAGAATGAAAGATAATGAAAAGCAAGACCATACCATAGAAAGAATCCAGACTACAACATAAGCAATAACTGAATTAGAGCAGGTGACAAAGTATCACTGTCAATAAATCCAAGTACAGGGCAGCCAAGACAGACCATCTGATATACAAAAATTTGATTTGACTAAATGAAAGAGATGAGGAGAGGCAAGTTGATCAATTCAGTAGAAAATGAATAACACTGAAAATATTTTTCATGAAGTTACAAACACTAGGTGGAAAAGAATAAAAGCTTAAGACCCATAAGGTAGCAAGAGAAAACTTCAGGAAAAAAAACCCCAAACAGTCCCTGGGTTTAGCAGCATGAAAGCACAGTCGGCAGCAGCTGCTACCAAAGTATCTCAATCACCCTGCAAAGATGAGCAGCTCCTAAACCAGCAGGGCTCAGTTTTTATCCATGCAAGAGAGAGAGAAAGCAATTCTGAAGTCGTGGCAGACGCAGTGATCTACTCATGCAAAAGGGGGCAAAGCAGTATTACCTGCCAACTTTCCAGACCATCCTCACACAGCTCCGTTACGATACACCATGTTGACTGAAAATACATGATATTTGCCTCAACTTGTAAATATTCAAGTAAGATAATAGTTTGAATCCCTGAAAATGCATTACTTCTCTGAATTTGGACACCAGTAATGAAAACAATGCATAGTTATCTCAGTGTCAAAAGTTATTATTTTCTCCATGAATAGCTTAGGAGTGTTGCCACAGAACTTAATTGCAGAGATACCTTACTCTTATTCAGCTCCAGCTACCTTTCTAATCACATTTTGCAGGTGCTTTAAATAACTCCTTTGGTGATTATGGCATGAAGTCTTCTTCAGAATTGTAGCTTTAGTAATTACAGAATCACAGAATGATATGGGGTTGGAAGGGACCTTTGGAGATCATCTAGTCCAACCCCCTGCCAGAGCAGGTTCACCCAGACGAAGCTGGAAAGGAATGCATCCAGGTCAGTTTGGAATGTCTCCAGAGAAGGAGACTCCACACCCTCTCAGGGCAGCCTGTTCCAGTTGGGCCAGTGATGTTTTGTATGTATTAAAACACTTCATTGACAAATTCTTAGCAGCATCTGCAATAAAAGATAACTTTCAAACTGATTCACATTGTTTATAATGTTATAGGTTTACCTATATTTAATGAACATATTGAACTCAACACTCTTGAATATTCATCTTTTCGTGCACAAGTGGAAAGAATATTGTGGACAAAAAGAAAGTCTAGAGTAGAGGGTTTCTTCTAATTATATCCTGATCACCAAGATAAGAAAATGTACTAATTTCCTAAAGAAAATTTAAAATTTAGTACTTTCAGAAATTGTTAGGTCTGTATAATATTGTTCCTGAAGAATAATATTATGCAAATGGACAAAGATTTCATCCGTCCATAACACTGCAGAAAAAAAGCACACAGGATGGGGGTATAAATTAATTTCCTTATTCTTTTCTATATAAATAGCTCATAAGATCTATCTCTTGAAGTTGTAATACTTCTTAAGGAGTGAAAAAAAAAAATGTACATCTAATGGCTTTTCTTCAGTAATATTAAATCAGTGCAAGTTTAATGTTTTTCCTCCCCTTTTTTGAAGGATAGCCTTTATTCATCATATTTTTAGGGGAAAAAAATTAGTTATGTCAAACTTTTTAAGCCACTTGCCCGGACTCTACATGGTAGCTGGGAGGGCAATGTCTATCCCATCTACCAGTTGTGATGAAGTCCAGACCCTACAGTGGGAAGTCTTTGCTATAAAAATCAGTGTGAAAAGGTGACAGATCTTTCCTGTCAAAATAAACTTGTTTGTTCTAAGGCAACAGATGTGTTCATATGTGAAAATTCAAGATGAGTATTTTCTGTTTTCAAAGTACACAAACATTTTCACCGACAGATAATATAACATTCACTCAAATCAGAAATATTTTTTCTTCATAGTGAAAAACAAAACAAAAAATCTAAAAGTGTAACACAGCAGCTGTGGAAATGTTATTTGAGGAGATTACTGTACTACTATCGTAAGTGTAAGATCTTTCTGCCAGAGAATAGTTTTGTTAAAGCAGAAGAAAATATCTTCTTTCTTGTTTGTCATATGGCCCTCTTTCTTGTTCTAGGGAATTTGAATTCTTACTGCAGAAGGTAATAAAGCACATTTTTAGACATTTTTCTTGAGTAATATCTATATTCAGTGCGTTGAAACGGTATCTGGCAAAATCTAAGAACAGTTAGGATCACAGTAATTTTATTGCCCATTTTTCATTCCCCTTTACATAATATGTGCAATTTTTTTAGATTTCTTTCTTTTTAGATAAAACAGTGCTTCAGTACTCTTTTAGCATTCTTCTCTACCATATAAAGTTATCCACTGTCTTTAATAAAGAATTTCATTCTGAAAGCTGAAATTCTTATCAGTGTCTAGAAATCATGCATTTGAACACCAATTAACAGACAAAATTTGAAGCAGATTACAATAACTATTAAATGAAAATCATGTTAGATAATGATGTAAACAGACTTGTTTTGATAACTCAGTAGCTTCAGTCTTGGGCAGGATTCTATTAACTACATCTATTTTTACACTGGTTTATTGGACAATAGAATAAACAGAGTTCTGCTTATTGCTACTGGTTGTTTTATACTCAACTCCTAAATGCAGCTGAAGATTATTAACTTGAACGGCAAGGTAAAAATGGTTAGTTTGAAATGCTTGGACTGAAATGCATGTATATGCTATTCTTGTTTTCCAGGAGATGTTAGTTGGCTCTATGTTTGTGTAATAATAATAATAATCATAAATTACAAATATTTCTACTCCTTAATCTCATGACTGCTAATGTAAATACATAAGCAACTCCAAGACCATGAAATGAAATCCTGGCATCTCCTTTTTAGCTTTTTCATAGCTTATGAAACATAAACATTATGGTTTCTTGTGAATCCCCCTAATCTGCTGGTGAGCCAAGTTGATGATGATCAGAACATTCACAGGAAATACATGGGTTTAAATCCTCTCAGGCAAGGAGGGAACTGAATTCAGGCCTGCCTCCCAAGTACATGCTCTACCTGCTGTGCAATTATTGAAAAGGTCACCTACTCCTCCAACATTTTAAAACAAAGAGTTAACACTGCTTAGATGTTACAAGAATAGGTGTAGGCACATATTCTCATGAAAAGATTGCAGGTCCTGCCCTTGCTTGGCTGGATCTATCTTCACAAGTAATGCAGAAATCAAAGGCTGAAATTTTACCTTGGGCCCAGTTTCTGCAGCTTAACTTGCAGAATCCTAAACAATTTATTAGCTGTAGGCTCTCCATGGCTATAGCAATCATTTATATTGACATATTTATAAGATTGAAGAACATGCATGATTCCAAAGAGGGGGATCAACCCATTGAATCAAAACAGAGAGCCACTGCTATGTGCTGGTGCACAGCTCTCCCTGAAATAGTTGGGAGTGTTTTTTTGTGAGCCTACAGTTTTCAAATACAAGAGCAATGACTTAAATGCATCTCAGTATGTATATCATTAGTCTAATGTAGCATATTTTCTTGTCACTTTGACCTTCATGTTCCTTCTTTCCAGCTCATTACAGCTTGCTTCCAGCCTGCCATCACTCAGCTCTGATCCTGATGCTGTTTCTGCAAAGACAGCACTTCTATAATAAGTTCTGTTGATTTCAACTGAATTCTCATTGGGAGCAAAATGTTCACTTGTAGAATTAGGACTCTAGTTTGTAAAGTCTTCTGTTATGCAGTAACTAAATTCAGTAAAAGGATAACGTTCTTTTCTCAGCTGTGGATTCCTGACAATTTTGTAATGAATATAAACAACATCATTAATTGCAGACCAGTTTAGGAAAAACACAAAACAAAGCTCAATTGACGTGACAGTTGAAATATTAGATGAAAATGCATTGTTTTCTCCTGTGATTTTTTTTTGACAGTATTCATTCCTTACTTGAGTTTTAGATTAACTACCTTGCTCCCTATACTCTTCCTAGAGACAAATGTCAGGTTATGCTCATATATATAAACAAGTTATATTACTTTTCTGTTTATTTAGTTATTGAAAGGACTGCATTACTGCAACTAGAAAGAAATATCTATATCCTACAACAACAACAAAAATCACATAAAGAATGGGGACAATTCTGGCAATACTGGCCTTTGCTGATACAGGTTAAAGTTGTTAGAAACACCTTTTCAGCACATGAAACAATGCTGTGCCCTGTCACATCACAGGAGTAACAACTACAGCAAGATTTGCCTTTGTTTCCCATTGTGGTGGGCCATGATGAATTGCAGCCCAGCAATGCCTGGCAACTTTCCCCAACAGAGCAGAAGACAAACCCCAAGACCAAGCTGCAAAACAATGAGATACAGCCCTGTTTGTGTGGAAGTCAGCAGTGCAGCACTCAAAATCAGTGCATGAGGTTTAAGAGCTCTGTCATTAATCTACTTTCTGCTAACCCAGCCTCTGCTTTGTTATGCAGCTCTTCTGCGCTGCACTTCTGACCAAAAAAAAAAAAAAAAGAAAAAGAGAGAAACACAATAGATTTGGGGAAAAATAATATGTCTTCTTGTATAAATAAAACACACCTAGAAAAGTCTTCAATGTTTTTACTATGGTATAGCTACTATCTATTTGGGGTAAGTCATAGCTACGTATTCAGTAATATCATCACGCAGAATAGACTTTTTTTGCTTCTTAGTCCCAGGTGAGACACCTACCATATCACATTGACTACCCAACTTAATTTAAAGGGAAGTTTTTAAAAACATTTAATTTATGCTTTATTGGCTTTTAATATTTTGTTATCTTTGGATAGTTCATGCAGAAGTTTTTTCATTTAATTTTGTCTATAACCTTTTGAATTTTAAGCACTCAGGAGTGTTTACCAGAACTACACAGTTCCAGTTTACCCTATATGGTGGGCACATCATTACTAACAATAAGAGAAGGATTTCTAGAAATGAGCAGAAATCACCCGAGACTCATGTGACCAAAAAAAAAAAAGCGCAAAAGCTCCTTTGAAGACTGTTTGACCGTTTAGCTGCACTAATACTAGTGCAGAATTTGACAGAAAAAGTCTTAATTTTACCTCTGTGACATTTATTTACAAAAAACCCCCACATATTTGTTGAATTCAGCCTACTTGCTGCAACAATGATACTTTATTTTCTGGATTAATATAATTTCTTATTTCTTGCGCAATACTTGGCGCTGAAAGGCATTTAGTAAGTGAAATAGATGAAACACTGTACTAATACTTCATTCCCTGTTTCACTTTCTTCTCCCCAGTTACTGGTTAGAGACTCCCCACTGCCTAAAAAAGGTAATGTTAGAAGTAATTTGAGTCTGAAATATCTAGTTTTAGCTAGGAGTTAGAGGAACCAGATAGCACAAAGAAACTAGCATCATTTTGGCTAGCATAACTGAAGGTAATATAGCGTTATATCTAGCACAATCTATAATAAACATTCTATAATAAATATTTATGAATAAACATCACATCTCAGACATCAATATTTCATAGATAAATTTCTTTTACACTTTTCTTTCAATGAAGCTTGAGAAAACAAATAGTTATTTTGTTTCAAGCTCTGCATGACTAGAAGAACTTAGACTTCTACAGTGCCCCTCACATAAGCTGTTAAATATGAACTTAGTACTACCCAGGGAACACAAAGTTACTTGGCTATGACAGAAGGTTTAACTGCTACTCCATATCCTATCCAGATTTCCCAAAGCCCATAGATAGAAAAGTCTCTCTTTTCAAATTAGGAAGCCTACAAGCTTTTGCTGTGCTCTGTTTCAGCTCCCCTTCTCCTCTCTTTTAATTGCTTAGGGAGATTAGCAGAACCACCCCAGAACCCATCCTGCAGAGTTTCAGAGTGCTCTCAGGTTTTAGTCATGTAGCCAAATTGATTTTACCAATAATGTCTACTTTTACATGTTCTCATCCTATATAGTCTCTAAATTCGTGATTTAATTTGACTTTATTTGGCTCCTGTTCTTAAAAGGATCATAAATTCGCCATTAATCTTTGATTGTATTCCATCTGCTCTCAAGGTGACTTCTATTGCTTCAGTATGTACTACAGAGCTACCTGCCAAACAGTCTTTCTGCTGCAAGGCTATGTGTTTTTCCAGGAATAGTTTCATTCTTGTTTCATAAACTGATTATCAACAGCACAGGATCACAACATTCAATTCAATCGAAGCATTATATTTCTGCTTTGAAAAGCACCTTTAACTTCCCATTTTCTTTCCAATTGACTTGACCCTGTATCCAACTTTCCTATCGCTGAAGAAACAATCAGTATTTCCCAGTGTAGTAGTTGAACCTTAGCTTCTAGTTAGGGTAAGGTAAGAATATGTATATTGCATGGAACATTTGAAAACAAAGGCAATGCTTCTGGCAAAGGAAACCTACAAATCACAAGTTTTTTGGAGCTGAAGGAGTATTCTGGGAAAAATCACTATAAACTTGCCTTGTTCCTGTTCTTTTTCTTAGACAGTATTGTGTTGGCTAGCATCATTAACAGGAAACTAGAGAAGACTAGACAATAACTAGAAGTTATGAGCTTCAACAAGGCAAAGTGCCAGGTCCTGCAAACAAAAACAACCTTTAACATCAGCCACAATCTTAACTCCAGCTTTCTAGATATGCAAGGTTCTCAGAACTTCTGTGTATTGAGAAAAAAAGTGGCTCATATGAACCAGCTTTGGTCCACCATTTACCTCTTTGAGCTTGAGAGTTTTATAATAGAATTTCTATATGGACCACGTTTTCTGTAAACCAAACACTTAAGCTATTTCTAGACTTATCCATAGGGGAAGTTCTCTGAACACCTTGAAAACTGAGAATAACGCTTCTATTATCACCCTCTAACAACTCCCTATTCACTTGGCTGGCCTACTTAAACTCCTATCAAAATCACAGCTACTAGTCTCCAGGACTTTAACCCAAACTGTAATCCTGCATAATAGCTTCCAGATGGGTAGGAAACCCAGGACTACTAGATAATTAATGGGAAGTGAGTCACCACTGCAGGTAGCATCTCCCAAATTATATCTTCCAGCCCATCTGAATTAATTAAATTCACTTTAGCAGCTACATTAGTCTGCAGAAGCAATTCTCTATGACCACATTCCAGCCATAAGCTTACTCTTCTGAAGGAGGAAGTTGCCTCTAACTCCTTGAAATTTCAGAAGCTGTTCACAATAACTGGCAATAACTCTTCTTTAAGCTCTGTGCCTGCATGTGGCTTTGCAGACCCTTTCTGAAACTCATGATTATACTTCAGCAAGATACCCAACATGTCAAAGAGGTTGGGAAAGCAGTCTCCAGCTTGCCTCTGGCTTTATAGTTGCTTCACAACTGAGGGGGCTCTCTACTATAAACCTAGTCTTTCTGATAAGCACGTTAATCAGGAATGAGAGAAAACTGAGGAAAAGTGAATTCCCAAATACTGAGAGCAGCCATGGTTGATGGATTAATATTTAAATGGGATCAAAATGGGACAGGATCAAAATCCTGCCCTTTACTTAAGTACAGGGTGTTTGCTGGGCTCCAAGATGCTGCAGGCTGCCACCAGTGCCTTTCATCTACCTTCTCACCACAATTCTCAGTTTCAGGGCCTGAATTCATCTACAAACTGTGATCTCTTCCCCACCACAGGCTGTCTTCAAGTCGGGTTAGGAAAACAAGCCACTGCTTCAGCCCTCTCCTCAAGCTGAGCTTTTAGGGCCCACACAGTACAGAAGGCCCTAAGGCCTTCCTGAGGCTGTGGGGCCAAAGTTGCCTTGAAACAGCAACCTTTCTCTTCAGTACTTTATGTACCTGCCCCTATGTTGATAGAATATTAGATAAAAAACTTAAAACACCTTGTGGAGAAGCAGGGCAAGGCTTCTGCTGGGCCCAGCACACACTAACTTGCTCGTTCTCTGCTCCCTCCACCTCAGGGATCGGGCAGTACTGGAGCTGTCCTGTCAGTGTCTGTGCCTTAGATTCACCCCTTACTGTAACCACAGGAAATCTTCCTTTTGCTCTCAGCTCAGGGGTTTTCAAGTGGAGGAGTACCGATCGAGTGGAGCAACTTGGGTGTACCCACCATAGCAGGGAACAGGAACACCTCCTGGTGGGAGAGGACCTGAGCAAAGGAGAGGGGCAAGACCTGGACTAGATCCAACCAGGAGCCCACCAAGATGATCAGGCAAGTCCTGTGGTGACTACAGGGCCAGGACGGGCTACCAGCCTGTGGGTCAAGGTCAGGCCTGGTGAGGGGAAGTGAGGTGAGACATAGCCCTGGGCATCAGGCACCTCCCTGGGGAAGGAATAGGCCGAGATCAGGCCAGGGGCCTGCGGATGGGCCCAGCTCATGGCCAGGCTCTGTTTGTGGGGAGGTGCAGCCCTGCCCATGGGGGGCTAAAATGGGGTCCTGGGCAGGGTGGAGGCACCCCAGAGAGACTGGCACAGCTGGCAGGGCCCTCAGTGACCAGACCCACCATTACCCAGGTACCAAATTAAGGTAAGAGATTTGTTATATTCACCTTGGTATTTGCCATCAGGCAGCAGAGGGAGCTCATAAACATCACCCAGATCCTTGTTACAAAGTTTCAAAATCCCTACCTGTGCTCAAAACAATCTTGCCTTTTTTCAGCATCTATTATTGTTATTGGAATTATTATTACTACTACTTGGAAGTCAGTTGCATACTGGTAACAAGTCTCCCCCTTTCCTCTTCTCTCATCTTCTATAACCTCTCTAAACCTATATAAATGTAACCTATGCAACCTATATAAATTCAGCAATCTTTAGGGTAAACTATGTCACTTGCTTAAGTATCTAATCCAAAGTTAATTTTATTTAGTGGCTTGATTCCCAAAGATGGGCTCCCTCCATAAAGCATCATTTGGCCATTCCCTGAAAGGTAACTTTACACGAAGGGTCACAGTCTTTGATGGATGTGAGTGTTCAGACTAGTTATAATTCCCTCCCAAAGCACAGTACCTCCCACCAAGTGATGCTTGTGCAGGACAGATCAAAGAGGAAAAATTACGGTATTTGACTATATTAAAATTCAGGATCAGCTGGATGTTCTGACATGGTTTCTCATCCACACCTCAACCCAGTATCCATTTATTTAACTGTGAATTGACGTCTTACGGTGAGTTTACCATTATGTACCTGAAAATACTAACTGTGCAATAACTAGCCTTTGAAAAGGTGTATGCAATGAACATTTTTATTGTGTTAAAATACAGCAATTAAGATTGATGAAGATCACTTACTGATTGTAATATATGATTCTTTCTGAAAAGAAGTTAAGGTAGTTGTAAACTCATTTGCTTATTTTCTTTTTATAGTTAAGGTCTATGCCATACGCACAGATATAATACGAGTGGTTTCCTTAGCAACCATCAGATTCTGCAAGAAAACAAATTCAATATTTCTAAGTAACAGAGAAAACCAATTAATTCGAGAATATTAATTTCCATCTATCCTAAAATTATTAGCAACTCTTCCAAACTGAATTACAGTATAAATTATTATCCTTCAAAGAATCTCTCCAAATTAGTTTAGTGAATTTTCCAAATTAGTTTGGAAAATTAAATGAAAATCATTTGCATATAGGTGGTAGTAAACAACTTTCCACTTTCTATCTACCTATTGCAGCATTTTACATTTCAGTTAGTATTTTAAACATCATTAAAGCCTATTAACGATAACCAAATCATTTCTGTATTGCTGAAACAGCATTAGCCAGTGTTTTGATCATAAAGCACAGAAACAGACAACAAGCTGGTTTACAGTCTCAGTTTGCCTTTGCTGGATCCACTAACTTGAATATACAAAAACTCAAAATAACACTGCTGACTCCCATCTATGTGAAGATAAATTTTCAAAAGGGAATTGGATGTGTCCTTTGTAATGAGATTTTTCTTAAGCATGCAAACAAACAGGAGGAGAGAATAACTACTCTAAACTTCTTCAGTCCATCTTAACCCGCTCTGACTTTGAAGCCAAGAATAACAGATCATGTTAACTCTTTAGCTGCTAAGGAGTTTAGTAATCTGAGGAGTTTACTAAATTTAGTAAGCACTTTTTCAGTTTCATATTAGCTAAAGGAAATTACAGAGATTTTGTTTACTGTAAGAAGTGAAGGATGCAGACATTAATTTTTTCAGCATTTCAATTTGCCTAATTTAGAAATAAAAAAACCTGACTCTGCTACAAATCTCCCAAGGAAATTTATCACAATCATCAAGAAAGGCTTTGCTGATATTTTTATCATCCATAAGCTTCATTTACCCCATTTCTTTTGTAATGCCCTATAACTGATCCAACAGATTTTCCTCCACTGTCACTAAAATCAAGTCATTATACCTCATACTACAATTTTCAGAAAAATATACCAACCTTTAGCATGGACTAAGCTGGTGAGACGCTCAAAGTCTTGGCTTCTAAAACCTTCAAAAATCCAGGCCTGTTGACAGCTGATGGGGCAGTAATGTCCTGCACAATATGCTGGCTAGTCTTATAAACACAGCTTTAAACAAGATTTAGGGTGGGGAAGGGAGTAGAGTTTTAAGCACTCAAGAAGAGCTGGGGCATTAGGAAGCAGCAGAGCAACACCTGTGAATTGCCTCAAGGGAATTAGTGCAAACTGATCTGAAAAGGGGATGTGGCCAGTAGTCCAGCCGGAGTGGCTCTATGCCCATACATGCAGCATGGGAAACAAACAGGAGCTGGTAGCTGCTGCCTAGGTGGAAAGCTGTGACCTGATTGCCATCACAGAAACCCGGTGGGATGAATTACATGATTAGAGTGATGTGATCGATGGCTATAAACTATTTGAAGGGACAAGCAAGGAAGGAGAGTTGCCCTTGATGCCAAAAATGGGATAGGTTGCACAGAGCTACCTTAGAAGAAGAGCTATGTGAGTGTTATGAGCTTAGGGACGAAAATTAAAGACCAAGCCAAGAGGAAATACCAACTGTAGTTGGTGTCTACTACAGGCCACCTGATCAAGAAAAAGTAGTTGATAAATATATTTGAAAAGTGAAATACGTAGCTATGGTTTGTATGGCAGCTAGAGCTTGATGCTCTCAGTTAAAACGTGGCAGCATGTTTCAAAATCTGACTTTTTTTTCTGTGAGTGAAAAAACATGTTTATATAATTTGGATGACAGCTGACAAATGCTGATTCTTCTCTCTGTTTCAGCTATGTGTGGGACAGAAGGAGTGGCCATGAAACCTGTGGCACAGCCACCCAACTAAATTTTTATAAATTTAATACTACAAATAAAGCCATACTTCCTCCAGTAGTATAAGACATTGCAGGAAAATATTACTGATCTAAGATGAAGCAGAAGTGTTACTTGTATATTTTGTCCGAGAAAAACCTACCTTTACATTCAATTGGTTATGGTCCATAAATTCAGCTTCCATCCAAATGTTCATTTGTGTAAGAAGCAAGAAGAATTCATATGTCTACATAAGAATAATTCGCCAGTGACCTTCTCTGAATGTTTTAAGACCAGTTTGCACTGCTAGTAATCCAGCATGAGATCATCCTTTGCATATTCAAGTTAAAGGCCAATGGCTTAGGCAAGATAATGTTATTTTGTACAAGCTCAATTGTTGGAAAACTTCCATTCACTCCCTGGGTGGCAGATGATATCTTAGCAATGGAAATATTAGGAACACCAAAAATTAAAGAAGTCATAATTTTTGCAGTTATAGACGTGAACATTTTTTTCTCAAGGTAAATTCTTAACATCTTACACAACACGAGAAGTACTTTTAATAAATGCAATTACCATTTTTTTCAAACATTACAGAGAACTTCATTCTGACAATCACAGAGCAAAATATAGAGCAGAGTAGGCAAAATGTAATTTATATTAGTACAAAACCTCATAATTCCTAATCTCATAACAAAAAGAAGATGCTGAAAAAAAAAGACAGAAGTAGGTCACTCTTTGCAATGGTGCAGGGAAATGGGATGATATGGTGTATGATAACTGGTTTAGAATTGATGGAAAAAAAGGTTAGTATCTATTTTCACTACGCTTGGTTACATATATCATTTAATACATGTATATTTCACAAACAGTGATTATATTTCTAGCACTGATAAAGGCATATAACAGTTTGAAATATTTAGTGTAAAATTGAGCTATTCGTACTCATGGGTGAGATATTTCAGTAGATCTGTACATTTTTCCCAAGATACAAGGACTCTATGAAAGAACTAGTGCAACAGCTGTAATTAATTTTCCTTTATTCAAAGCCAAATTAAAAAGTACTTAATCAGTGGATGCCAGAATATAGACCTTCAAAGAACTTTGATATGATACAAATACTTGAAAATTACATAGGAGCAGGCCTAAACCTTTCTTTGTAGGATCAAATTAAGTCAAATGAGTTATATGAGGACTGAAATTAAATTGGTCCAATTATTAATTCCTACCCACACACATTTGCAAAGAGGTATTAAGTCAAAACTCAGTTCATCCTTTCAATTGAAAAAAAGGGGTTTTAGAATCTCTCCTTTCTTGTGCCTTGATATTGCTGACTACAGTTTGTCAGAAACCAGAAAGTTTTATTCAACAAAAATAATTTTAGTTGACACATTTTCGGTAGAAAATGTCAACATTTTCCCTGGGTTTTTATGAAAAAAAAAAAAAAAGCAAGTTTCCAGCTTTTTTTTCCTTAAAGTCTTGCCCTTTTCCCAGGAAAGATACATTTTCCAAATCAAATTCCGTTCTTTAAAATCAGCTCTGTTGTAATCATTGTTAAAGAGCAAAAAAGTTAGAGCCATACCTCTGTTCATATGCAGTGTAGAAGGCACAGTTTTCAGACCTACAAGAATCTCCAAATGCTCCAAATGTCCAAATTACTTTTGGACATTTTCTGTACTGCGTTTAATTCAGACATTCAAACTTTGTGGAACATGTTGCACCCCAAGCTGTGCACCAATTACTTCTTTGGACATCAGTAAAAATATTTAGTAGTCATTCTCTGATATAGGGACTGTTTCTCAAGAACCCATAAAAACAAAGTACACTTCATCACCATTATGTTATCTTCCAGAGCATGTAGGAAAAAAATGAGACTTGTGTAAAATCTCAAAAAATTGTTCAGTAACAACCACCCAAGACTATTTCTCATGTAGTAAATCTATGCAAATTTATCAGGTATAGTTTTAACATAAGGAGAAAATGTGTATGGAACCATTTACAGTTCCAAAGGTTTTGTTTGTTTGATTTTTAACTCAGAATGAACAGGTAACAAAGGGAGAGTAAAAAAAAAAATATCAGATTTTAAAATTATTTGTATAAAATCTCAAGCAAAGTTACTAATTTTTCTGAAGTGTGAGAATGTAAGAATGAGATGAAGTAACGAGTAGCAACAGTATAACAGGAACTAGGGACCTTAATGAAGGAAGACAAAAAGATCAGTGAAATAATAGCTGTTTGTGTTCTGTTCACATCCCATTCATTCACTAGAGTAAGAGCAGCATTTTGTTTATTGTTTATTTAGTTAATGTTCCCGGGTTATAAGCAAAGACAGATATAGCGGTATAAAATATAAACTTCACATGCCACAGAAGGTCTGGCCTCCCAGTCAAAGGCTGTTCCTCAAAGTCATTCATGAAATCTTAATTTTCCAAAGTGCTAAAATGACAAATACAGGCCAGGAAGAGTTTAGAAGATGTCTGTAAAAGAGACTTGTCGTTAGATGAGCTTCTCTGTACCTGCAACTGCAGCTCCAGTAATTGGGTCTCTCAGGTACATACTCTGATTCTGAGCATAGAAGACTGACACACTTTATGTCTCCTTTGCATAATATTTAATACCATCATTCTTCACAAGTTCAATAACATTTTATTCTGCTTAATGAATGGTAACATTTCATTCTTTTAAAATTTTCGTTTTCTCTTATTTTGCTGTATCAGAGAAGTTACAGAAGGCTTCTTTCTCTAGAATAGGCACAGCTCAGGAGAGGCCAGTTTATGGAAATAGAGCATCTATTTTTTTCTGCATTTTGATCATGCACAAGTGGGCCCCACTAGGCTGCCATGTCAAAATTACTTCCTGCAGTGCAGGGCAGAAGTTAATAATTTGCCATAAAATGACTCAGTCTCACAAAAAAAAAAAAAAAAAAAATAAAAGAAAAATAAACAGAAATATTCAATGCCAAAAAAAATCAGAAAGATCTCATATTTCTTTTTTTTTCTTTTTTCAATTTGCTTACTGGAATAATACATTAGTGCAAGAATGCTATTTACTGCACAAGCTGTTAATTCTTGTTGTTGTCCTACAATACTTGATAACATTTTGGGAAAGATTCATTTTATCGTGCTGCTTCGTTTTAACACACAAGTACTAGAAAAATAAGAATTCAACAGCAGATAAAACAACAAAGAAAAAAATTTTGGTGAAAGTATAGAGAAAGTAAAAAGGAACTGTATGAAAGTTTGCTGGAAGTTTAGGTAAGGTAGAAAAGAAACTGAGTATTTTTCTACAGCAAGCAATAATGGCAGGAGAATTTGGGAACTAGAGATACTCATTAAGTGTAAGTGACCCACGTAAGAGTAGCAGGGCAGTACTTACAAGTCATGCCTGGAATGCAAGCATTGAGAGGGATATATTATTCAGAAAAATAGAAAAAGCAATGTAAAGATCATTATAGTAAAATAAAATGGTGTAAAACAACAGAAGATGTTTATGGAAGAGACCATGGAAGGCTGCTTTTATGGGTTCTTCAGTATAATAAATGCTAAGGCATATTATAAGTGGCCACCATCTCCAGCAGCTCAGGGCCCAGGGCTTCCACTGGAGCAGTCTGTTCCTGAAGGACTTTGGAAAGGACCCACACTAGAGCAGTTCATGAAGAACTGTAGCCCATGGAAGGTCTCAGGTTGGAGAAGTTCATGAGGGACTGGAGCAGTGTGAGTGTGAGGAGTCCTCCCCCTGAGGAGGAAGGAGCAGCAAAAACAATGTACGATGAACTGACTGCAACCCCCATTCCCCGTCCTTCTGTGCTACTGGGGTAGAGAAAATGGGGAGTGAGGCTGAGCCCATGAATAAGGGAGGGGTGGGGAAAGTATTTTAAGATTTGGGGCTTATTTCTCATTACCCTACTCTGACTTCTAATTTCCCTGAAACAACTCTGTTTTGCCCATGATGGTAATTGCTGAGTGAGCTCCCTGTCCTTATCTCAACCCATGAGCCTTCCATTATATTTACTCTCCCCCGTCCAGTTGAGGAGGGGACTGATCAAACAGCTTTGGTGGGCACCTGGCGTCCAGCCAGGGTCAACACATCACCCTAAGCCATTTGAAGATGAGCGCAATTATGGAAGAAAGTTGCATGTGCCAGCAAGTACATGTGTAGAGCTAATTCCTTTCCCTGTTACCTGTGATCTTATGAATATATAACATACAAATTCAATGTCATGATATCCATATACTAAAGCATTGAATATCACTGCTCCATACTCTATTTTCAAGTGGATTCAATTTATTAACTTGTGTTTATAAATATTTATCAGACATATAACATGACTGCCTTGACAGGAGCAAAGCAGATGGAGCATATCGAGTTGTAAATATAAATAGTGAGACTGAAATCGTTAAGCTCAACAGTACTTTGCCATTGAATTCAGGCTGAAGTGAGGACAAGGATCAGACTTCAAAGCATGGCAGCAGCAGAAGAGCTGCGTATGTTTTCGTAATAGTTCTCAACTATTTTAAAAGCACTATCAAAGTGCAGAACAACAGAACCCTATCGCGATGCTATCAAACGTCTGGGGTTCTGCTGGCGCTTGGCCAGATGCCATGATGCTGACAGAGCTACGCTAAGTGCCTTCTTCTCAGCCTGGAAGCTCCCCCATGTCTAGTTTATCGCTGAGATTGTCTGTGAGGAATCACTCCCGTCTTTTCATATGGATGAATATACTGGATCTGGGATGGAGTTAATTGTCTTCACAGCAGCAGTGTGGTGCCGTGTTAAGGATTTGTAGCTAAACCAGTGTTGGTAGCACACCAGTGTTTTGGCTATTGCCAAGCAGTGTTTGGGCAGCCTGGGGGTTTTCTCTTTTTCACATTCTTCCCCAGCTCCCTGTGAGTGAGCTGTGGTTGGGCAAGAAGCTAGAGGGGACACAGCTGGGACAGCTGGCCTCAATTGAGCAAAGGTGTTTTCCATACCGTGTGATGTCATGCTCTGCCATAGAAGCTCAAGGATAAGAGGAGGAACGGGGAACATTCATGGTTACATCATTTCTTCCTAAGTAACCAAAACGCTTACTGAGGCTCTGCTTACCAGGAACTGGCTGGATGTTTGCCGGCCCGTAGGAAGTAGTGAATAAATTCCTTATTTTGCTTTGCTGGTGCATGCAGCTTTCGCTTCACTTACTAAACTGTCACTATTTCAGTCCGTGAGTCTTCTCACCTTCCTCCTGCTTTCTCCCCCTGCCACAGAAGCGGGAGCGAGCGAGAAGCTGCGTGGGTGCTTGGCTGTTGGCCAACGTCAACCCACCACAGTGGAACACAGCTCATAGAGTTGCTCAAGCTAGAACAAAAGTAGTCGATGTCTGTGTCGGGGAATCCTCTGTAAGGTTGAAATACAAGGCTAAAACAAGGATACAGCAGTAAACTGATTTCTTTTAAATATTTTTATTCCAAATGGTGGAATTCTTCAGCTCTGTGGTCCATTTCCATATGCAGACATTTTCTACTAAAAGCTGCTTTGAAATTCTGCTGCAGGAAACAGAGGGTACCATTGAAATATTACAAAAGGGGGTGCAAAATCTACTACCTGTCTATGCGGGAGAGATGATGAAGTAATATTCCACACCCTTGGCTATCCTTGTTCAAATAGGTCTTTCAAACACCTTTGGTAGGCAGAAAGTCAGCAAAATCATATGTAGATTTAATTTATAAAGTCAGGTAAATATCTGTTTAGGAAAAATTTATTGAAATATCCTGTAAGCATGCATCCTATTCACAATGACCTTTACAGCCATTTGATTTTAACATTCATACCGTCCACATCTTCTGCACTGACCTTACTAAACATATTTTTAATTCCATTAAAATCCTCAGCTTCGTGTTCTGCGTAAAATATCAATAGTATTGATTCATCCTCTTTCTGTCCTCAGGGCATGGTTTAATTTCACATCAATTTGTATAATGAAAAAAGAAGTGAATCTGCCAGAAATGAATGCTAAGAGAAAATGCTAAAAATCAATTAAAACACCTTAAGAGCCATGAAGATAGTCATATCCTTTTACTAATGAAGGAAGATATATTGCACCATAGAAAATCAGAGTTGATCTGATACCTGTTTCCACTACCAGATTTTGTACTTCAGTTGGATACAATGGTTTTATACTGATGTATTAGAATTTAATTTGCCCATTATCAACATTAAATTTGTGGAAGATTAAGTAGGCAATTAAGTCCAATGGAATGAAAATTTAATTATCAAATTAAATCATCAAATATATTTTTATCCCTTTGTATTTCGTTAGGTATCTATTTTTTTTTCATCAGCATAAACCATTTGTACAGTATGACTTCTACTCACAGCCAGTACCATCAAATGTAAAAGCAAGTGCAAGTATTTTCAATACTCAAGAAGTCCATTTCAACAGTAGCAGATATTTCTTTCTCAGAATGAAATCTTGCTCTTGGTTAATCACTGAAAGACTTTCCATTGAATTCAGTGGTCACAGGAGTTTATCCCATGCATAAAAACGTATTAATCTTGTAGAATCCTAAAGATGTTGGCTGGAAAAAACTTCTACCCCAGCTTTCCACCTCAGGTAGGACCGCTTGTCTAACCAAATCTTGAGAACTTCCAAGGCTGAAGTTTTTACAGTCTCCTAGGGTAGCTGTTAGCCTGCTGCTGGATAGAAGTGATGCTGTTTAAAGTCTGACCTTCAAAACTCTTAACACTGGGCATTTACATGAAGTTAAAAGCATCAGGTGCTTAGCTCTTCTCAAAAACAGATCCTTCTTGTCCTCAGAGAGTTAAGTTCTAAGTTTTTTCAGTTGCCGTCTCTCTGTTCCTTAAACATATGGCTTTCTGTTATAATTGGCACATATTTTGGGATCATGAAGGTCATGTCAGCCTTCCAGATAACATGGCCCAGTTCCAGGCCCCACTGTATTGCCAAATACCAACCACATAAACGTAAACTAGTTTTTTCTTAGGAGATACAAAAGAGAATCAAAGTGTTGGGTGATACACCTTCACCAACTTCTGTTAACTGATGATGGGTAACTGAGATCTGAAATGATATTCTGTTATCTGGGACCTGTGACAGAATTTTGTTATTAGGAATAAGATTCCATATGGAAAGTTTTCAGTGTAATTCAAAAAATTAATTTTCATCCCTTTATATAATGTGATGGACTCTTAAGCTGTCACTGCCTTTTACCCTACTGGTAGTTAGAATGGAGTAAGGAGGAAAAGATCCCTAAGTATATGTGTTCTTCTGATTGTTTGTTGTGTTTTATCAGTGTAAGGCCATGAACATTGATATTTCAGAATAATATAAGATTTTATTAAGTCAATTCAAAAGCCTTTGTTTTACTAAGTTTTAAAAATACATATTGGAGCTTTTATTCCCTTCTACTGTAGCCTTTCTGAACACTAACCCTCCAAACCTTTATTTTTTTAAATATAAGCCTGCTAGTGTATCAAAGTGGAGACCAGTAGAGTGCACAAAAAGATAAGCTCTTACAGTAGCAATTCCAGAATTCTATTAAATAAAATTATTAAGGATTTTAAAATAAGCAGGCAATTTATCTTAAGCTAGGAGAGTTGTGACAATTTCATCAAGCAAGAATTTTATTTGGTTGCCCATTCTTATAGGTGCCTTAAAATGCTGCATTTTCAGAAGTGTTTTAAGCCTTTAAAGATGCAGATCATTTGCCTGTCGTATTTTCAAAATCACCATAACAGATTTGACATATAATGGTTTTGAAAATCACAGCAGAAGCTGCCTACAACTGTTGAATATCTAATCCCAACAGCCTGTCTACCTAACATATTACATAGTGAACTAGCACTGAACTACCACTGAATAACAGAAGCATATGCGTGGCTTTTGTCCCTTACTCTCTGTCTTTGTATTTTCCATTCAATCTCTCAGATGATCTACAAGCCAAATAACATCCTAATTCTGAAGTTTAGCAGTTAATCATGAATAAAAATATGTTTCAATGTAAGAAAGACAAATATGAAATTTAAAAATAGTTTTTTCTCTTTTTTCCCTTTCATTTCAATTTGATATAGCTTCTTAGAGTTTAAAACCAGAAGAAACTTTTACAAATATTTTTAGTGACCTCTGTATAACGCATTTGATAGGACTTTCCTGTTTTACCCAAAGGTATCCCAAGGGAAGAAAGTAGTTCTCTGTTGAATGGTTGTGGCTTGGGTTTCCTCTTTGTTAAAAAGGAAACAATTTGTTCAAATCTGTCCTGGGAGAAATACTCAGAAATATAGCTAGTATAGAACACAGACAGCAGTAATGGCCCTTAAAATTTGGCTGTGAAGGCATGCTAGTTGAAGCTAAAGGACAGCCTGGAATAAAAAAATAAAATAATAATTTTAAAAAATGGTAGAATTACTTTTTTTGATGAAAGTATCTTCCTGCTTCTTATGTCACAGATGTTAATGTGATCCTCCTTCTCTCTTGAGCATTTATAATTAAAATCATCATTGGTATCTGTATCCAGGGTGCTTGAACAGATAATCAAGATTGAAAAATCAGTTTTGTTCTCTGCATCTCTAAAGTCTCTATGTGATTATACCTTCTTCTGCCATATCTGCCATGATAATATGAATGCATCTGAGATATCCTTGACAAAAAAATTCAGATGAGTTCACCAAGATGTTTTTATGGGACAGACCATGACAATCCTTATAAGACCCTATTTTTTAAAAAGAGCTTATTGAACTTGATCATGTTCTTTGATTTTTCTTTAGGTTTCACATTTTACAAACAAGAAAAACCAAGATAGAGAGCATATATATAATACAATGCTTTTTTTTAATGCTTTTGAAATAAAATTAAGAATTTAAACTCTTGGGTTTTTTCAAGCTTTTTGTCTAATTTTGCTTTCAGAGCATCCACTGATGGCAGGATAGACCTGATTTCCAAGTTATGAACCTGTATTTGCCAATGTGACAGCTTGAGACTACTGAAAAGCAGAATCACTGTGTTAAAAAACATGTAGAGAGAAGTCATTATGAAACAAGTTTCTAAAACATCCAGAAAAATATATTTAAGGTGTACAAGTATGAAAGTATAATTGCCATTTTTTATATAAATTGCATATGCTTCCAAACAGTTAGAAACTGCAAATTAATACAGGGGATACTGAGGATAGAGTTGAGTTAGTTGTAAATTCACATGATTAGAAACAGCAGCAAACGAGTAAGATTGATAAGACGTTTCTGACAGAAGCTGTTGATTCAGCAAAGCTTGGGAGAGCAGTCTGAATTTACCAAAACTCCATCAGTTTTCTGGCAGAGATTTTTGCTGACGTATCTGGTAGCATCTCAGAAACCAACCTGTCAGACGAAGGAAGAGCTGAGTTTCCCGGCTCCTTGGCACCCAGACAGTTCCCCATGTGGACAGTACCAGAGCCAGAGTTACTCTTTCTCAGGATTTTAGCATTTTAGATAGAACAGAATAAACTTTTCTGGTGCTGTTCTAACTGTAACATATTTAGGGAGAAGTAAAGCTCAGGGATTCAAGTGGCAAACTCCTCTTGTGTATACTGAGTATCAACGTCCAAGTTGATGTGAGTATTGACTGTTGCTGTAATAAAGATCAAAGACAGAAAATGATGGAAAAAAGGTGAATACAGTAAATACAGTTTTATTAAAATTTATACAACACAAGTCACAAGGAAGCAAAGTCTTTGAACACCATTTTAGGATTATACTCAGTATGTTCAATTTTTGGAATAAAACTGTTTTCATTTCCAAAACACCATCTAGGCCTAAAATCCTGCTGAAATTAAATTTCTCCTGCATTGGCTTAGTACTAATTTTCATCAAATTGCTCCATAAACACAACATTAGTTCCAATGACAGATAAACAAGAGTTATCTGTGATTTGACTGTTTACAAGTATTTCATCAACTGGTACTTTCACACCTTTTTGTTAAAAACAGCATAACTAACTAAATATATTATATTTATATGATAATATAACTAAAATGTTATTTCATAAATGTTTAGGTTTTAAAAATTAGGGTTTTAACTGATGACAAATCCAAGTGAGAATGGAGAGGGCTACCCAGAGGTACCCACAGGATACCCACATGGCTGAGAGGCACAGACTCAGAAACCAGTAGAAAATGGGACTTCTGTTTGCCATACAGTATAACAAAAATCGTCAAATTCAACTTACTTAGCAGCTGCTTGCCTACAGTTAGCCCAAATCTCTCCAAAATCCCATCTTCTCCATGGTACAATCAACACTGCAGAGAAATACATCTATCCAGGAGAGATCCAGAGGCTGCAACGTGCGAGTGTGCTAACCTACTTTCTTTGGAAAAGCAAAGAATGAGTTACTTTTTACATGTAGGTTTGTACAGGAAACTAATACAGGAAACAGATATTAAAGAAGTAGGAAGTTCACGTTTCCATATTCTGCCCGAGGACATTGAAAACCATGTCTCCTGCATCCTGGAAGAACATCCAGATTCTCAAACCATAGGGTTTTTCTGTTTTTTTTTTACTGAAACTGCGCCAAGGGCAGGAAAACAAAAGATTCATTAAGCACAGATGAGAACCTTCTTGTACCATTAAACTGCAGCATTTTTCACCTTGAATAATAGATTGTCCAGTTCTGGTTTCTGAATGAAAAGCAATTTGTGTAATTTAAAGCAAGCAGCTCTAACCTCTAAACTATTAAATAAAGGGCATTTAGAGGATTAGATGGTCAATCAGTGAGGTTCTTTTAGGACTTCAGGATTAAATTAAGGCAAAGTACAAAGTCTCTCTGCTTGTGGCTTAGAATCATAGAATGGTTTGGGTTGGAAAGGACCTTCAAGATCATCGAGTTCCAAGCCCCCTGCCATGGGCAGGGACACCTTCCACCAGACCAGGTTGCTCAAAGTCCCATCCAGCCTGGCCTTGGAACCCCTCCAGGGATGGGGCAGCCACAGCTTCTCTGGGCAACCTGTTCCAGGGTCTCACCACCCTATGGTGGTGAAGAGACCTATGGATCAAGTTCCTTAGCAGGTATATATTAATTTAAATATGAATTGATACTTGTCTTATTTTTGTAATGCAAATGAAAGTTTTGCATTTACTAGCATCCTTAATGGCTGTACCTAATTAAAATACAATACTTAATAGATGTTTGAATATAGACATAAGAAAATCCAAATAGTGTCTAGTTTCTGCTTTATTAAAATATGGCATGTTTTGAGCATTGCTTCTTTCAATTTTAATTTTAATTGACCAGTGCTTAGGAAGTATTCTTCTGAAAGTGATGAAGGATGGAGGCTTGTAGCTTCTTACTAAATTAAATTAGGAAAGCTCCTTTTCAGCATCCAGATTTCACTCCAAGATCAGTTGTTCTACAATAGCATAACTTACAGACCTCTACTTCTTGCATCTGGCCAGAGTTTCTTCTGGTTTTGTCTTTCAGTCTCACAAAGTAAGATGTCTTTCATTAATTTCAAATTATTTTGATTTATGACTGATGCAAAGGAAGTCCTAATTTCACATCCAGTCTGCAACTCCTACATTTAATAAGTTTTTTCATTACCACTTATTGCAATCATTTGTTTTAATACTTTCTTTTCTCTCCAGATTAATGTTCAGTGCACAGCGAAATTCTGTCTTGCAAACCTCTTAATTAACCATTATAAAGAAATAATTCATTCATGCATTAAAACAAAGCATTTAATGCTTTAAAAGAAAGAAATTAAAAAAACAAAACACTCTACCCCCCACCCCCGCTCAAGAACGGACAAATCCTGACTGCTGAAAGCTCAGTTTTAGCAGAAGCTGGGGTTTGGGGGTCTGACAGTGAAAGTTAGGTATCTAGAGAGAGTAAAAGAATTAATCAAATATTCTCTCTTCCATGCAGTAGCGATGTTTAAAATGCCA
This sequence comes from Gallinago jamesoni, assembly GCA_025769975.1. NCBI lineage: Eukaryota > Metazoa > Chordata > Aves > Charadriiformes > Scolopacidae > Gallinago > Gallinago jamesoni. The sequence goes on from JAOQGH010000032.1 coordinate 57,675,133, forward strand.
GCAAACCCTGAGCACTCTTGTTTGATTTAGATCCTTAAACTGCTGTCTTTTGGAGGTTTTCTCCTCAGAGCACTGGCTAATTCTCTCCTCTCCCTAATCCCTCCTGAAGTGCCTACAGCTCCTGAATTATAAGGTATTTGGGTGTCACTTGGGCCCATGAGTTTTATTGAGCTCTCTCCAAAACACAGGGGAAATTTTGGATGCAGCAAACACAATGCAGAATGGACATTCAGCTGCAGGAGAAGTCACCTAAAGTAGCCAGTACAAAAAAAAAATGGAAATGAAGGTATCCACTAGAGTAGTCACTGAAATCAGTATCCCCTGCTTCCAGGTGGATATGCTTACATCTGCTTTCTCCCCTCCTTATTGTCCCATGTTTGGTTCTGCAGAGTATCCAGTTTGTTTGTTATAGCATTCTCCTGAAACTTGGACTCGTGTTACCACAGACAGAAAAGAAATTGGAGCATCTATATTCCCATATTTTCTCCCTACCTTGTTGGTAGGAGGATAAGAATCAGGGCTGAAGGACTGGGGAGAAGATAATATTTTCTGGAGTCGGGTGTACTTTGAAAATACAGAACAAATGATGCTCCGCAAGCAAAAATGTGGGGAATGCAAGGCAATCCTGGCAGACTTAAGTACATATTTGCATTTTACCAAACTTTCCATGCTGCAGCAAAATCTCTCAATCAGTCATTCAGGTGCTATGGGAATTAATTTAGTGGAAGTGTAAGAGTCAAGAGAGTTTAGATATCACCGTACTGTCATTTCACAGTATGTATATATTACACACTAATATTTGACTGTGTCTCCAGAGCATTTCCCCAAGAACAGTTGAAATGCTGTGTTGGTAACAGACACGACAGTATTGAAAAGATAAAAAATGTGAATACACGTGAACCCAATGATGTACTGATTGAAAGCAGTGAGTACGTGGAAACTGATATCTGGGGTTAAAATCTATCTTTGGGTGCATAAGCATAGCTATTCCTAATAGAACAGCTAGAGCCTGTATAGAGTTCAGTGCAGGTTTTACGTACCAGAAAACTCACATAACATTTAATAGATAATTAAATTTCATGCCTTAACATTTGCATTCTTTTTATGTAGTCCCAGCTACAGAAAGAAACAGTTACAGGGGAAAATTACCATTTGATATGAGACATCATAGAAGTATAAGAAGTTTCTTCAATGTATTAACACTTTCATTCCATTTGTAGGACTGATATTTATAAAACAGTATGCATAGCATTTAATAGACACATACTCAAAAATGGAAAAATAGGTAATAAATATTTTACTCTATCCAAAATAAGAAAATATGATTGGAGTAGCTTTCGTGACATTCATTAATCTTAAGAAAAACATTATGTCAGTAGAGTTTGTGTACCTCTTAATGTTTTTGACAAATATAAAATATTTTGCAAGAGGCTAGATGATGACCTAGTAGGAAAAAATCAACCAGACACCATGAATTAATTCATTCAGCCGTATGGTGATATGTGTCTACTGAGGTTCTCACTCCCTGACAAGTGATTTTCTCATATCCAAGATTCCAACTTTTGCAAAAATTCACTTGCAATAAGAGGGATCCGAAGTATAGCACAAACAAACATCTCAGTTGGGTCTGTCAGGTTTTTTAGTGTGCGAGCAATTTCCACTTTGAGGTCTCAAAGAAATTTTTCTTTTCGTCTCACATCACTGATAAGGTGCCAGTGATATATAGGTCAGTTGGCATCTGCTGAGCATTGCCAATCTATAACAAACAGGTAAAATTATGACTTTGGTACATTCACAATTGATGGTAAATTCTAGCTCAATAAAGTTAATACCTTAGGTAGAAAGAGCCAGTAACTGTCATTCTATTCTATTCTAAAGTGAAAGCCATCATTCCTATTAATGTAAGATATTGTCCAGGTCAGCAAGAATCCCAGGAGAAGCTCCAACAAACAGTTCTCTCACTCTACTATTTGGCAGATTCCCAACATATATTCATTGTCTGATATCTGTGACAAAGGCAGAGATTTCTGGTCATTCTTACAGCCCAAAGCAGAAGAGGCATTTGAATGGTCCCATCCCCTGAAAAACCCAAACTCCCCACCTTTCTCTACTAATGGAGCCTTTTCTACTTTGTCTCTGTTTTCAGTGACAAATTATTTTAACCAAGCAAAACAGGTAGTGTTCCTCAGTCCCCTTAACTCTCACACTGTCTGTCACATGAACATTTTCCTTCCCCCAACTACAGCCACACAGCACGCTCTCAGTGAAGCAAGAGGTTTGTCTTCCAGTATGGGCTGCACCCAGCACCGAGAGCCTGAGAGCAGGGACGAGAGTCAATGCTAAGCTGCAGGCAGCACTGTGCATCACCCTGGGGTCCATGGGACTCTGGGAGAAACACACAGATCCACAGAATCACAGAATGATAGGGATTGGCAAGGACTTCTGGAGATTATCTAGTCAAACTCCCCTGCCAAAGCAGGTCCACCCAGAGCAGGTTGCACAGGAACACGTCCAGGCAGGTTTTGAATGTCTCCAGAGACAGAGACTCTACCACCTCTCTGGGCAGCCTTTTCTAGGGCTCTGCCACCCTCAAAGGAAAGAAATTCTTCCTCATGTTTAGATGGAACTTCCTATGTTCAAGTTTGTGCCCATTTCCTCTGGTCCTGTCACTGGGCACCACTGAGAAAAGACTGCCCCATCCTCCTGACACCCACCCTTTAAGTATTTATAGTCATTGATCAGATCCCCCCTCAGCCTTCTCTTCTCCAGACTAAAAAGACCTAAGTCCCTCAGCCTTTCCTCATAAGAGAGAGATGTTCTAGCCCCCTCATCATCTTTGTAGCCCTCTGCTGTACCCTCTCCAGCAGTTCCCTGTCCTTCTTGAACTGGGGAGCCCAGAACTGGACCCAGTGCTCCAGACGTGGCCTCCCTCTGCCTTCTTGACACACACTTCTTGATGCACCACAGGATGCCATTGACCTTGGGCTTAAGGCCACATTGCTGGCTCATGGTAATCCTGTTGTCCACCAGGACTTACAAGTCTTTTTCCTCAGAGCTGCTCTCCAGCAGGTCAGCCCCCAACCTGTCCTGGTGCATGGAGTTATTCCTCGCCAGGTGCAGCACCCTACGCTTGCCCTTGTTGAACTTCACTAGGTTTCCCTCGGTCCAACTCTCCAGCCTGTCTGGGTCTTGCTGCATGGTGGCACAGCCTCCTGGTGTGTCACACACGTTCAGTCATTGCTGCCCCGATGTTACCTGTTGGCAAGGTCACTCATCAACCAGCCTCAACAACCCAGGCAACCTCATGTGATCCAGCTCCCCGTGAGGATGCACTGAGATGCCTGTTGGCAGTCAGAGGGGCAGGGGCTATGATGGCCTGGGAAGTGGCTTTTGGACAAGTATGCTCTGGGAGGAACATTTTAACCTCCTGGCCAGATATATCCTGGCTTCCACTTTAGCAACCAAACCCAGATAAATCTATTTTTCACATCATTTCCAAGGGGTAAGATGTATATGATCTTAGCTCTTGTCAGATTTTGTTAGACTCCGTGCTCCTGTGAAATATGCCAACAGTCTCTTTAACAAGATAATTAAACTAGCTGGAGAAAAAAAAATAAATGCTTAATGTAGTAGCCACTGCAGGAACTGTCCCATCATCCCGCTGCTCAAATTTCACATTTAAAAAACCCTGATGTGTCTGTAAATCAAGGAGCTGTTTTCATCTGTGTATCTGTTGGGAAGCTGGTGAAACTTTGGACATATTTATAAACGCTCATATCTCCCATATTAAGAACAACAAGTTCAATACAAAGCACACCTGAGCCCACTGAATTTTGTCAGATGTTTATGTCATCTCATTGTCCATCTTTGCAAACTACGTCACCCCAGTTTCAGTTTCTTAATGAAAACCATTTTTCCTGCTGATTTGATTTAGTATCTTACTGAATTTTGTATTTGTTTATGTTTGAGATAAATTCCCTGTTCTGTTACATGTCCTCTCTATTCTTTGGAGTATTATTGTCAAAATCGTTACGCCACTTTTGCTGTCTGTACAGCTGAATATTTTAACAAGTGATGAAGTTGAACTAGGACATCAAGTTGATGTTCCCTTATAGTTTAAATACATGGCGATACAGTGCAAATTTAGGTCAAAACTATCCAAAATTAAACATAAGTTTGTGTAATGATTACTTAATCTTAAGGCATTCTTTCCCTTAGATATAAGTGTCAGCAAAGTCAAAATAATTCATAGTCAGAAAAGTTATTACTGGGGAATTGGCATAATTCAGATCATATTCCAAGTTCATGTGAAAGTGGTGTATGGGGATGTTTTTATCCAAGCAACCTTTCCACCTTCTTTATATTCTCTCAGAAAATTCATTCTGGGGAAGATTTAAGCCTGGGAGAATGACCTGAGATAGAGAACAGCTTCCCCATGGCATAGCCCAAACTGTTTGAGATATTCATTACAGCAGGAAAGGGCTTAATTGCTCCAGCTGCCAGTTGCTGCCAGAAGGTAACTTGGATACCCGGCAGGGTATCCTTGGTATGGAGGCTCCATGACAATCTGGAGTAAAAACCTTGTCTCATGTTCTTTGGGGAAAGTTTAGTGCGGTTTGAAAGTAGGGCCTGTTCACTCCTTTTAAAGATCAGTTTTTTGGGCTCAGCTTCTGTTTTGCCTTGGTTGGTGGCACATAAGTAAATATTCTCCTCAAACCCTGATGTGCACACACAGAGGTATACTCACAGGTTCCTTGGCAGAACTTTCTCAACAACAATGTTCAAACTACAACAGGTCTAACTATAAGTGTTGCAGGAGAGCAATCTCATTTCTTGATCTGGGTTAACTCACTGCCCAAAGCTTTATTTTTATTATTTCTTTAAAAGCCTGGGCTAGCTCCAGGCTCTGTGTCCTACAAGCTTTGAGGCTCTCTTCTCTCTCACCTCAACTTCCTTCTATAAGAAGGGAACCTGCCAGAATCCAGCTGCAGCACGTTGGAAGCAGTTTGCAATTCCTCCTTCCGCAGGGTTCCTGCAGTTCACAGCTTCTCTACATCCTGCTCTGAACTCCATCCCAGCCAGCCCACGCTCCACCCAGCATGCCGTAAGCTGCCGCAGCAGTTCTCCTCTTTCTCTGCTGTAAAACTTCTTCAGCTTTTCTGCTTTCTGACACTTTGCCCTTGCTCCGACTCCTGCCTTCTCGGAGTAGGGTGTTGCAGCCTGCCAAAGATGATGTGCCAAGAAAGGGGAACACATCTGCTTGTACATCCTGGCTGCCTCAGCAGAAAGAGGATTGATTTCCTAAAATTTATCTTTGGAGACGCTTCCTTTCCTTCATCCAATATAATCAAATAAACCAACGAAATAATCCCTAAATTGCCTTTTTTGCCTCTTGTGCTTAAACCCGCAGCACACCTTTTCAGTTCTTCCTGATCTGTCTTAAAGTCACGCTAACTAAAAAAAAAAAAATAAATCAAAGGCACTTTGGAACTGAATTAATTTTAAGTCTAAATGGTTAACAAACTGCAGCTGGATTTTCAAGAGCTAAATTGGATCTTTAGTTAGGAGTAAGACTTAGCTAATCTATAGTCAGGAGCAAGACTCAGTGTTTGGAATGGAAGATTTCACTCTAGAAGGCTTTTATTACACTCTAGAAGACTTTTATTATTAGTTAGACCAGGCCCTAATACTCTGGAAAATGCCACCCTTTGTAAAGTGTTAAAGACATGGTGGTTTCTTTATATGAAGCTTAGATCAGCTGAATAAGAGGCAGCTGGGGTTTGTATGGTAATAAGAATTAGAATTCATTGCCAGAGTAAGAAAGTAAGCACAATAAATTATAAAGCCAAATAAAATTGTCAAGATGGATTTTTGAAAACTCAGTGATTTTTCAAAAAGATTTTCTCTACCTTTCACGATGATTAGATGTGACTAAACAACTGGAAGAAAACGAACGTGCTAATTGTGAGTGTCTGGGCAGCTGTACAAATTAAGAATAAATCTGTGTTCACTGAATAAGGAAAGAAATTCAAAGGCTCTGCTGATGGGAGAATGAAGTGTCACTGCACAGCACAAAGCTGCAGGTTAGGGAGCATGTTCCAGGAGTCAGAGGAAAAACTTGCTTAAATTAATCTGACACAGTACAAAGATTCTTGCCCTTACTATTTTTTAAACTAATGACTATCGTGTCTTAATTCATCTGATGATACCCAGTGTCTTGGCTATTGGTAGCAACAAGATTAATGGCGTCTCTTGAAATGCGGCTTCAGGATAGCGAAGAACCTTGTAAAATTTCTTAGGAATTATTTTCCACTGAGGGAGGATATAAGTCAACCTCTAACTAATGAGGGTTTTGACACAGCTCTTCTTGGGGGGGTTCCTAATTACCTACCGAACATTTTTTATTCCATTGTCTGAAGCAGTTACTGATTCCTGAACCTGTGATACTCAGTCATGTGGCCTTGATGCATCTGTTCCCGTTGACTACTTGACATCCTTCACCAAACAAGTTTCAGAGGCAGAAACAAATTGACAGTGGAAGTACTTACGTGAGGTAACATTGCTTTGGGTATATTTTTGAGGATTAATTTTGGAGTGCATCCACTCCTTCAAACAAAAGATTTCTGCCAGCAAGGTTTAAGATGGCTTTAAGGTGGCTTCCAAGAAAGCAAGCATATAGGTAGCTGAAATGGATAGGATATACTGTGTATGGAAGTTCAAGGTGTATAAAAAATAACATGCTTAAGGTGGTTATTCTAGAGCCCATAGAGAGATGCTCTTATGGCTCATGGATGTATGTCATTATAATAGCCCTTTATGAGTAAGACAGGGACAAGAATCATAGACAAATTCATGAAACACAGACCAAAGTTATCCTAGTTATTTCTAGGAACTTAAATAGGTTTCTTAAGTCAGACCTTGGTTGAGAGAGTCTCCTTTTCTAGTCAATGGAAACCACCTGAGAAAGACTTAGGCCATAAAAGGGCCAAATCATCTCCTGGAGATACTTAATTCACTTTTCACTGCAGGTGTCTTCTTCTGTCCATTACAGAAGTCCAGAGCAACTAGGCTCCTGGGAACCTCAATTAAATACCTAAAATTTGTCAAGAGTAAAATGGCCCCAGGAAAATGGTTCCAAAAACTTCAAATGCACCAGTCTCTGTTGTAATTCAGTTAACTTTCAAATTAGCCAGAAAATGTGATCAAAGCATCACATTAAGGCACCATTAAGAGGAATACACTTTGATCATGACTAATGAGGTGCAAAAGCAGAAAAAAGAGAAAACTAGAAAACTTCAATGAAATAAAAAGATGATTAAATGTAAGAACTGATCTTCCTCCACACTGTTTTATTGACAGTGCAGAGGTTAATATTAGTGCATATTTAGAGAGGGATTATTATCTAATTCTCTAACCAGTTCTTTTCAGAAAAGCTGAGGCTACTTTTCCAGAACGTAAAAAAGATCTAACATAAAAATGATAGGGTGTAAATGGATGGCTTAAAGTAGTTTTTTCATACCAGGCAAAAATTTCCAGAGTTTGGAAAAACTGGTGAGGTTTTACTGATTCAAGAAAGGATGAGTATCAGCAGGATAGTGTACCCATTACTTAAGCTTTGTATCTCTCTGTTAGCGATAAAAGGAAGGCTCCATTTATTGACAGAAAAACATGGATTAAACATGAATTAATACTTTTAATTTTTAGGTCTATCATTCATTTGCCAGATCACACAATGCCTCTGTTTTATTGATAAGAAATCTGATATTGGTGTGTTTTCTACTGTGAAGAAGTACATAAGCCACACTACTGGACGTGAAAGATGAGGCCTCTGTGCTCTGAAGAACCAGCACAATAAATATGTGTGGTAATAAAGCTAGATTCAAAAAGAATTTAAAACCTGTTAATTTATTGCTGTTTTCTGAAAAGGGCTGTGCTACCAAAAAACCACAAATGCCTTATAAATGATGCTGAATCAACAGCTCCAAAGTATCATCACAACTGTTGGTAGTATGAAAATAATAAATATAACACAACTAATACCCAAGGACATCAGTTAAATTTCAGCTCTTTAAAAATAATATATCAGAAAATAAATATTATATAATTATATAGCATAAGCATACTATATTGATACTATATAGCTATACTATATAATTACATAGTACATAATTTATAGTATATACATAATTCCACATTAATAGTAAAATGTTGCTATAACGTGTATTATAAAAACCAGATTCACTATTATTTATGCCAACTTTTAGTAATACGCATGTGGTAATCTAAATAATGATATGGAGCCTATAGCCTGAATATGATATAAGATTTTACTGACCGCTTCTTTAATGAATTAAAATATTCATTTTTTTAAAATTCAAAGATCTGAAGGAAACAAATCTGTCCCTTTCATCTTGTGAGCATTAAAACTGTAGGAAAAAAAGTTTTTTGCATAGGTAGAATATGATTTATACCTGCTGAGAATGTCATCCACGGCATTAGTTTTTTGACCTTTTCTCATTGGTGAATGATGGACTGTACCACGAAATAAAAGAAAAGCAAAAATGCTTTTAATCTTAATAAATGGAAATTCTTTTAAGGTGTGAATTAGAACTATCTTGTGGAACTTATTGCCAGAATATGACTGATCCTAAAAGTCTATCAAATGTTATTTGGTGTTGGAGAGGGTGACCTCCAGACGTCACTTCCAGCTTCAACTATTCTGTGATTCTATGGCCAAAATGATGAATGCTTTAAATAGCAAGAAATGTAGTATGGTCATAAATTCATAGGAATTGGTAAAAAAATACACTGGAAGGGAAAAAAACTCACCTGTACAGAGCAATTTTCCACAGGAAAAATAAAAATAAATACTTCCTGCAGAAGGAGTTTTTGTTAAGCTTGCACTTTAAATCTTTGGTCAGAAACCCAATCCCTGCTTTAATATGTACTCTAAAATGTATTACGATAACAGTCAGTTCTGATAAGAAGTAGCAAGACACAGACTCCAGCTTCAGCGAAGAATTTACTTATGAAGTGTTACTGAGTTATGTGTTAGATTATTTCAGCAGTGAATTTCCTTTCTTTTCAGTTACCTAGTTTTAATTTCCTATTTTTTCAACTGTTTGGTTTTTAAAATACTGAATATGACAGTGTGTTCCTCTGCCTCTTCTTGATATTAAATAAAGTTGATGGATTTTTTTTATCCACAAGTTTAGTTTTAGTATAGTAGAACCTCAAGACTTATGCTACGTTTATCTATTTAAGTTAATTATTTATTTTATTCATTACACCTGTATGTTGTTTCAATCAAAGAAATGCCTTGTTAGAAACTCAGGGTCATCAAATGAAAAATGAGGTTATGAATGTAGATGTAAAGTGGATACTTTAGAATGCCAAAATGAGTGAATTATGACCATGATGCAAGTTCCAGAAAACTGAAAGTGTTTTTCTTTACTATACATTTTCAGGCAATTGTGCAAATTATGCAGATGTGGAACACCTGTAAACAGTGAGCAATGGATCAGATCTCACTCAATTACCCACATTTTTTGCTTACTGCTCCTGTGAATGTGTTTACAAGCATACCTATACAATCTTACTTCCCCACCAACACAGAAACATTTCAGAAAGAAAAATGTGGATAAAAGTTTGAAAAAATTTTTCACCTCAACATTCTGACAAGAGAGGAAAACATCACTTCTGAATTATAACTGTCTTCTGATACTTAAGATGCAAATACTAGATGATAAAGACCAGATAAGATATTTTTAAGTTATGACATACAAAAGCACAATTCAATTAGCGGTACGTAAATTTCTGTAGCTGTATTTGTATGCCTTTATCATACATTCTTCTCTGAGTATGAGAGAAATTAAAAATTACCTTCAGAGGCAGTGAGTGTTGGGAGAGCGTGAGTGATGCTCATGGACAAAGAAACGAATCCTGGAACACTCCCTGGTCCGTGGTGGTCTGGGAAGTTAAGCAATATGTTAGTCTGATATAAAAACTTAAAAACTAATATCTGGAAAATTCAAGAATGTTATGTTGTAAACTACCCTATGCTGTGATTAAATATTGATATTTTGTATCTATATGGGTCATACGGAGTGAATTGCAGAGCTGGCTGTTATTCTTTACACCAGACAAATGACAGTTTTCAGGAAAAGCTGTGGCTGGGACATACTTTATTAAGCTGCATTTCATTGCTGTATTTTAAGCAGAAAAGAAAGTAACAACTATCCAATGATGAGATGATAATGGAAGATTTGATAGCTGGATGCTGCTGTAGGTATTCAAAAACCACCTGGACTTGTTCCTGTGCAACCTGCTCTGTGTGGTCCTGCTCTGGCAGAGGGTTGGACTGATGATCTCCAGAGGTCCCTTCCAACCCCATGTGATTCTGTGATTCTGTGAACCATTAGCGTATCTCTTGGCATTAAGCATTAAGGGAGGCCCGTCACATCTTCCCCTTCCCTCTTCTCCTGCATCTAAGAAAGAAAGGTTGATATCCCACAGCTTGGGATGCTTTCTGGCTTTTGTTATCAAAGAGGTTCTTCAGGTTGAAGACTGATGCTATCCTTATATTTGTATTCACTTTCTTTGAAGAGTCTCCGTATGTATAGTTATTCTCACTTTTAACCAGAGATTGGAAACTTTCTGAAATCTAAATTAGTCTAACAAGTCTATCTTCTTTAGACAGATTCCCCAGTGCTCCCTTTGGTCACCCATAGGTAATAAGCTCTTCTCATCCTTTTATATGGGCTCCAGCAGCTTTTACAATTCTAAAATGTACGCCTTTAGTCCTGAAACTGTCTCTGTTTTAAGCTGCTTTAATTATCAAATGGAAAAGAAAGATTATTTGTTGAAATGCTAAGCTTTTTGCTAATGCAAAAAGTAAAACATCAAAATTACTGAATTAATTGACTAAAGCAGCAGCTTGTTCCTATGTCAAATTGTCACTGAATTCCTTACTTCTTATTAAAATGTGCTGTGGAACAGATTTTTAAAAAAAAAAAAAAAGAGGCAAACAAGTAAAAATCGGTGAACATTTGTTTATACTGCTGATCAACATGTCTAATAACCTTTGTTAGCATTTCCATGGGCAATTGTGTTTTTCAGCATTTCTAAATGCATAAATTGCTCTTTGGCCACAGAGTTTGTGATTGACAGATGGTGGCTGTGCAATGTCTTTTGGAACAACTGCAGCTGACAGACTGCAGGTGGGTACTACATAGAGCTGGCCAATCTCAGTGTTCTGTCCACATATGAATACTACAGCATAAGGGAATTTCTTTGTTTGTTTCCTATTATTTAAAATAAAGTTATTTAAATACTCTGAGTGTGAGTACAGAAATTTTTAAAAAAAGGACCAGTTCTTCAGATGCTGCAAACTGTGGTCACTGGAGTGATCCAGCATGGAACTAATAGAAACGTTTGGATTTAGATCAGCTGAGGATGTGACCACCACTACATGTATCAGGAGTCACAGAAAGTTATAAAGAAACTCCACTGCAATTTGTAGAAGTTTAGAATATATTTTTTTTCTCCATACAGAATGAAGAAACTTCAGCATTTTCTACCGGTTTTATCCCTTCAGCTGGCAAAATGGTATCTCAGGCTCTGATTACGCTCTGCAAGATGCTCTCATAACATGAATAAATAATCTGTGGTTTATCACAAGGCACCAGCAGGCCACTGGAAAGGTAAAAATGTGTTGTACGGCATTTAAAGCTTTTCTGAAAAGGGAAAATCAGAAAGTTCAGTTAGCGTAGCGTGTGCTACAATTAGTAGTAGATAGACCTATTTAATGAAGTTACGGGGCAAATTTTTTCCTCCTGCAACAAAAGCAGAGTTAAAAATGGCTCTGCTGATTTTATTGCTCAGAACACCCAAAGGGTTGTCCCTGAGAGAAATCATTTTTTTTGAACTCTTCTGTTCTTTGAAAGGTCAAATATAAATCTTGGAAGATCTTAAGAACTTTGTGTCACTTTCAGTTCCAGGATAATGACATTTCATCTTATTGAGGCAATTACTTTAAAAATATAAAAAATTCTATGACTAGAATACGCAGCTTTCAGACTTTTATCACGACTTTCCCTGCTTGTGCTCCTGGTTAGTGAAAAAAAAAAGAAAAAGGAAAAAAAGGAAATACTGACATAGCACCAAGAAGAAAGCTGCGTTGCCTCTAGCACTCATCAAAATAATTAGGAGAATGAGGTGGATTTCTGTCTACCTGCACAGGGCAAAAACTTTATAAATATTGACACTGTTGCTTGGGGAAACATGAACTTAACAGCTCAAACCAGAGATGCTCAAACTAATTACCCATTTCCACGTAAGAACTGCAAAGGGAGATCTGTTACAAAACTCTATTTTATAATCACATTATATTTTACCTAATTAATGCTTAAGTAGAAGCTCAGGGCCAGTTTCATTTAGATTTATTCATGTGTTTGCTTCTTGAGATGAACTGCTGGTGCTGTTGTATTCAAGGATCTCTCCAGGTGTAACCAACAGGAGACGGGGAATTCCATGTGACTAAGCCATTTTCTGCACAAGCAAGTTGTCCTGTTTTAACTTTGTCCGAAATACTGTCGGCAAGAAGTGCCTTTATAAGAGGATGAGCTCAAAACTAAACCAGTTTTAACCAGCTTACATTAAATTTGGAACATTCTTTTTTGTTCCTTCTTTTTCTTCAAATGGACAACCCAATGTCCTTAACACTCCCAATTCACATGAGCATCGATGTTACTGGGAATAATACCTTTCCAAAACAAAAAAAAGTTGTTGATCTTTTTTTAAACATACATCGGGGGACAAAAAAAGTCCATGAATGGTTTTCCAGGTGGTATTAAGCCAGATGATAAAATAAAGGTCTGGTCCCAAGATTAGTTGTAACATATATATATATATGTCTGCTTCTCCAGTGTCAGTACAAGAACCACACAAACTTAATAACATGGAAGTTTTGTCCCATAATAGTGTTCAAGGCCAGGCTGGATGGGGCTTGGAGCAACCTGGTGGGAGGGCTTGGAACTCAATGATCTTTAAGGTCCCTTCCAACCTGAACCATTCTATGATTCATACTTATGGATTAACACTCTTCAGTTATCCCTGGCTCAGTGTCATTTCACTATCAATAGCAATGTCTGATGTTTGAGCTCAATGGCTGCTTGCAGCTGCTCTCCTTCTATCAGTATTTAGCTCACAATAGATTACTGGAGTAATATAAGGAATATCTGAATAAGGAATGGAGTTTCCCAGTGACTAGCAGCAAGAAAGATTCTGGTGGAAGAATAAATTAAAATATATTGACATTTAGGCAGATTTCTTTTAAAATTCTGGGAGTTTAGTAACAAATCTACAGTTAAGAGAGATTTGGTAAGACATCATAGCTCTGTTTTATTGTGTTCTAGGTTAGAATGAAAGTGTCTTTCATGCATTTCCAGAATATACTGTGTATGCTTTGGGGGAATTGTGAGTTATGTGTACATAAAGCATGCAAATGTAGGAAAGGTCACTCGAAGCTAAGCTAAAATTTATATTAGCAATATGGTGCTTTAAATCTTAGGTTAGCTTATTTTAAAAAATGGCATATTCTGTTCTGCTTCTGAGCAGGAGCCAAAAACAAAACGTTTTTTCACGTATCCCAACAGAATGCTTCATTGTACTCAAAGGTGAGTAAAGTTTTAAAGAAAAAATAGACAAAATGTAAAAGGATTCTAATTTATGCAGACTAGAGCCCTTAGATACAGACACTAGATATGTGCTTATCCTCTGGTAATTCTTATCCTAATCAAATTGTAGTCTACCTGTCTGTATGAGGGTTGTCTTGCCTCCTATGGTCCAAAAGCTCTAAGTTTAATCAGCCCTGTCCAGCTGCCTCATCTGACTAGTGCATGCTCTAAGAGGAGGAAGGTAGTTTGCTCTTGTAAGAAACTGGGTGAAATAAGGGCTGGCAGACTCTGATTTGAAGACGGAACTGAGCCAGTTGTGTGGAATGCAATGATCAAATGAGTGGTAGAAGTTGCTGAAGGTAGTTTTGCTCTTGACTTCTTTCAATGGGTTGGGGTTTTTGGATGCTGAGAGGTCAGGGAAAGGTGGCAGCTATGAGGAGAAACTTTGTGCAGAGATGCTTAAGAAGCAGAGAGAAAAGTGCTGTTTGGAAGCTGCAAGTAGGAAACGGCTGTCAAAAGGAAATTTCACTGAATTTCACTGAATTTTTAGAGTTGGAAGGGACCACAGAGATCATCTAGTCCAACTCCCCTGCTGAA
>JAOQGH010000032.1:57689505-57712240 GCA_025769975.1 Gallinago jamesoni
AGGCTAAAGAGTCCCAGCTCTCTCAGCCTTTCTTCATAAGGGAGATGCTTCAATCCTTGAATCACCTTCATTGCCCTTCACTGGACTATTTCCCATAGTTCCCTGTCCCTCTTGAATGTGCTCACCAAAATGCCATGCAAGAAAGCGTGGCAGATTGATAAGAATAATCACAAGGCAGGAACTTTTCAGAACGTAGAAGTCATAAAATCAGTGTCTTCCCTGTTGGGAAAGGGCTAAAAGCTGCTGGCAGAAGGGCAAAGGGCAGGAGAAACATATCTTTTCTAGCACTCAGAGCGGGGTAGGAAGCAGAACTACGAAGATGTCCAAGCACTTCTAAATCAGCGTGTAGAAAAAATGAAGCATGCATAGAAGAGAAGGATAACAAACTTTCCTTTCATTTTAGAAGTTCATTTTGAAAGCAGACTATTGTGCAGTGTGACAGAAAATGCTTGACAGAAAAAGGAGGAAATATAAAAAATTGTAAGTCAGGAATTGGCAGGGAAAACGGGCTCTGAATTTGTAAAGACACCTTTCGTGGTTGCCAGCTCATTTAACTACAGAAAGAACTCGCGAGGTGTGTTTTGTAATTAACAAGCATGAGGTGGAATTGGCTGATGTAGATAAGAACTGAAGGGACACCCAAAAATAAGGTGTTAGCTGCAATCGGTCTTAGTGTGCCAGGTGGGTACTTGGAGAGGTGACTTAACTGTGCCTCTGGTTAGATGATGGGCGAGATGAACCCTGAGAGACAGGGGCCAAATGAGGGAGAAGCTGAGGGGGCTGAAAACCATCTGGCAAGGGAACGAGGGAAGAAATGTGTTTTGTATTACAGGACTTGGCCTGCTTTTGAAAAAAGACTTGAAGAGGGAGGTGTATAATAGCTAGCTACACTCTCTGTGGGCTGCGAGGTCTCAAGACTAGCTGTTCGGTTAATTGTGCAACTTCACTACCACGGTGAACTTGAGAGAATGGGGAAACCAGGCAGTAAATGGCTTGTGGGTGGTTGGAGGAGGAGTAGGATGAAAATCACTCGACACGTTTTGCATACAATCTGTCTGGAACTCATCATATGCCACGAGGTTCTGAGGTATACCGCAGCCGTATGGTGTTCTGAGAGACGTGGCTGCCCTACACAATGAAAAAAATGAAAAACGCCCCCATTCGAAGTCATTTGTACCGAACAACGTCTCAGTGTGTGTCTGTGTAACCTGGAGCACAATCTAACAGCAGTAAGTAATGGCTACACTATTTACCGGGATGAAGATTAATGTCAACGTTTTATCTTTTTCCTCTGATAATTCGTTCCAGATAAAAACTTGTGATTCACTTCTCCTTTGTTACAAATCGATCAAGGCTATCATGTAATTGGCTGAGTTCATCAAGTTCACCACTTATATAAAACAAATTGGCATAATTTCTTCCTTCTTTCTGTCAAATACAAAATGTCCAAGAAATATGGCTGAAAGCAATTACATTAATGGCAAAATATGTTTTACAATTGCTTGGTCGTTCTAATTTTGAAAGTAATTCAACGTCTTTGAGAAAGCACTGAAGTTTTAAAAGATGAAATAATCTCTGGCAAATGTCTCTTGACTTTTGGCTTAACCACCTGCAATGATTCCAGCATTTGAAAGAACCTTTGTTGACGCAGCAGCCAAATATCATGATTGATCATTTCATTTGGAGATGTACTGAACAGAAACATAAGCCTAGAGAACGAGCAGGACATGGCTTGGTTTTGTATTGGGCTTTAAACTGAAATTACCATGGAAGTTCTCCAGGATGTGATGTGGATAGATATGTGTGACGCGCTACTTTTACAGATATGGGAGCTTAGTTCTTGAGGTGTCTCTGTAGAGCAATCTTGGATGTATCTGTCTCACTGAATTGGTGTTACACAAATAATTATTTATAGTAATGGCTTATTTTGTCTCCACATAGGATGCTGTTAGGATGAGAAAAAGGCCGAGTTGGGGCACTGAATGAGAAGGGTGTTATTTGAAAAAGTGCTTGCCTGAAAGCTGACAAAGCTAGAAGGGGGAGAAAAGCCACGGCTTTGCTGTCACATACACAGGGAATGAAAACCACGGGTGAGATGAGCTACCTGCAAAAGGATGGGTGAGTAGAAACCAGCAGGACGGGGCTGGGAGTAATTACGAGCTCAATGACGGAGTTCTTTAAGCACAGGTAGGGAAGGGACGTACATTTGCAGAACAGGAAACTGCAATGGTGTAACCTGGTGGGAGGGAGACCATCTGGTCAGGAGGACTCAGGTGTTTTTTTCTTTAAAGGAAAGACATAATCTTTTTGTACAGTTATACAAAGAAGGCCAACTATCGTATTTGTTTTAATGATGTATTTCTAAAAATGTGTATGTTTGGGAAGAGCTTAGTAGATGGCAATAAGTAAGCTGAACTGTTTGTGAGATTTTGTTAATAACATGCTTCATGTGAACAAGGGGAGAGGAAATAAAAGGGGTTTGGAGCGTGTGAGGAAGTAATTAAAGTTCACTTTTATGCTAAAGAAAAAAAAAAGGGAATAAAAATCCATATCTCAAATTAATGGCTTTTCAGAGCCAAATGTCTAGCAGAGATCTAATGGTAGTTATACAGGTAGACATCAAAGGAAAGGACTAGCATTTCACTCAAACACAGAGGATGACCAATGGCATTTGAGGAGTGGTAATTATCCTGGGTTCTGCTGCATAAAGCAGCTGTGGAATGAACCTCTGCTAATGAGCTGAAGATTGAAGTCACCCATTTCACCTGACTTCTTTTATCCAACTTCATGCCTTGCTTAGAAGCCTGCCCCTTCCCTGTCACACCCCGTGTATCTAATATTTGATTTGTAGTGCTGCACCTGGGAGTCACCAGTGCTGTGAGTGAATAAACATCGAGCATTTGGAGTAAAGTTTTTTTTTATTTTTTTATTTGCTTTGACCAAACGATTTGTGAGAGCTCCAGGCTCCTTGTTGCTCTATGAATTCCATCCCACATTTAGAGGTAAGTGGTTCTGTAACTGCTGATTAGACTCAGCCTGGGATATGGCAATCGTGCAGGGACTTTGTTTTCCCCCTCCCTTCTTCCTTATCAGCTACCACAAAGAGCCTGCAAAGCAAAGCGATCTTATGAGCATCTATGCCTGAGGATAACTTCAGAAGTGTATCATCTGAAAAGCTCTTCAGCAAAATCAGGCATTACAAGAGAACATGCCCTCGACTTGCACTTTTTTGACTATAATGGCTTCAACACCGAAAAAAAAGGGTTGTTTAAAAAGTCAAAGACAAAAATTGGCTGCACGAAGGGAAGGGGTTTGTTGGATACAAAAGTACTATTTCACAAACTTCCATTCAAAATGAAGTTGAATCATCATATAGAACAGAAGGATTTGACATTTTAAATTGAATACTCACTAGACAACTTCTAAAGAAAAGTGACTTGACAATTTTTAAAAAACAAGAAACAGTGCTTGTGTATTAACAATACACAATTAGAATTTTTTCTTTCTACTAGAAAACAAGTAAGTGTGCAGTTGAGACAGATAACATCCGGCAAGGGAACCTGTAACATTTTAATCTCAACTTACAAATGCATAAAACAGAGTTTAGCTGGTTAATGGCTCCTTGCATAATGTATGAATGAATATACCTAGAGGTATATTTAGGTCATATTTTATGACCTAAAGGGTGATAAACCCCAGGAAATTCCCCAAATACTGAATAGTGAGAGGGAAAATCATGTCTCTTTTCCAAGAAAACCTGTTTTGTTATTGTTTCTTAGTGTTAGGAAAAGTTCTATCATGTGGGCTGAATAGGTGGGGTTTGCTCCTGCTTCTGGTCCTGCCAATTGACTGAAGTTCACCAGAGTCTCTCAAAAAGACTTGGAGGTCAGGCATCCTTGTCCCTTAACTCTTTCCCACTGAATTTCATCATTGGATCCAATGAACAAATGGTAAGGATGAGATGATACTGATAATTGGAATATATATAACTGATGGCTTTGTGACGTTTTTCTCTTAATCAAAACCTATCTGTCAGTGGAGTTTTTTAATCATAAAGGTCAAAAGCTTTTCATAGGCCTTCTGTCATTATTGCAGGCTCTCACAGGGAATGTCTTATTGAATATGTGGAGCTTACAGAATGAAATACGCACCAGAAATAATATTTGACTTAAATCTTTGTATACTTCTGAATAAAACAACAAATTGTAGATCTGTTATAGGAGAAGTACAGAGGAATCCTAGACAAAAAAGCCCCCGGAGAGAGACAAATTAAACAGACAAAGAGAAAGAGGAAAGAGACAAATACCCTGAATATGTACTCCATTATTAAAATGTTTGCATGCAATTACAGGATGTACTGTATGTGCATTTTTAGACCTCATCAGCCAAAGTGGATGGCAGGTACTTAAAATATTTCAAAGCAGACATGATGCACTGTTCTCCCTTCCTCATGATGTTTGAATGTGTTGACATGAGGTCTAAATTACAGTCTCTGTTTAGGGATGGCTACATTTGAAACATCATACCAGTTGATAAATCTCAAAGTGCAGTAACTTAATTCATCAATATCTCTCTTTGCTTCTTACTCTGTTTCATGGAATCACGGACTTGATGGAGTTGGAAGGGACCTCTAGAGACCATCTAGTCCAACTCCCCTGCTAAAGCAGGATTGCCCAGAGCACATCACTCAGGACTGCATCAAGGTGGGTCTTGAAGATCTCCAAAGAAGGGAACTCCACGACCTCCCTGGGCAGCCTGTTCCAGGGCTCTTCCCCCCTCGCCATAAAGAATTTCTTCCTCATATTTGAATGGAACTTCCCATGTTCCAGCTTGAGCCCCTTGCCCCTCGTCCTGTCACTGGAAACCACTGAAAAGAGTCCGGCTCCAACATCCTTCAACCCACCCTTTACATACTTATAAACACAGATAAGGTCTCCCCTCACTCTTTTTTTTCTTGAGGCTAAAGAGCCCCAGCTCTCTCAGCCTTTCCTCATCAGGGAGGTGCTCCAATCCCTTAATCATCTTCATTGCCCTACGCTGGACTCTCTCCAGTAGTTCCTTGTCCCTCTTGAACTGGGGGGCCCAGAACTGGATGCAGTATTCCAGTTGTGGCCTCACCAGTGCAGAGTAGAGGAGGAGAATGACCTCCCTTGTCCTACTAGCCACATTCTTCCCTATGCAGCCCAGGATTCCATTGGCCCTCTTGGCAACAAGGGCACATTGCTGGCTCATGGAAAGTTTGCTATCCACTAGGACTCCCAGATCCTTCTCCTCAGTAGTGGTTTCCAGAATATCCACCCCTAACCTATATTGGGTTTCATCTTATTTTCCTTCTATATATATGTCCATCTTACGTAGCTGTTCTGGTTTGGCATCTGTGAAAACAAGAAGGTAACCTGCCTTTTGGAAAATATGCTGAGAATGGGATGTAATAGGTCAGGTACCTGAAATGTTGCGTTGCTCTGTGCACAGTACAAACTTCCATACAGTGATGCAAATTTTGACGTAGACTTGAAGGACAGTAAATGAATGGTTTGTGTGTTAAAGCGCAGGCTCTGTAACATATCAGGAGTGATGAAGACTCATACCTCTTAGTTGTGTACTTCCACAATAGGCTTTGGGGTTTGGCTACCTTGACTCAGTGGGAAATGTTTCTCTTCTCTCTGCACCTTCAGAGAACTCACCTCACAAGCTGATTAGAAACCTGGAGTTTCAGAAAAGCTTGATTAGCTTCGGGAACCTTGAGAAATGCCTCCCCATACTGCCCACTCTGGTTCTGCTCACTGCTGCAGGTTTCTCTTCACATACTCCCAGCTTACTTAGTCACAGCATTGTCTCCTCACTGTTCCGGAAGAGACAATAGCTGCCACCCCCATCTTCAACTGATTCAGTGAGGACTGAAAGACACGGAGATTTCTGTGCTGCTCTAAAGACAGCAGGCTTTTACCGACAGGATGGGAAATGCTGGATGACTAGTGTCAAGCTTACTTTGGGTACCAGAGCTGCAAAATGGAATTTGACTGAGAAAGAAGAGGTTGGAAGAGGCACCAGCACGCCTTGAAAATGTCTCCAATGCTAGCTGCAGTGTCCCTGCTAAGAGTTCTTTCCATGAAGAGCAGCACGTACGGCCTCCTTTCACAAAGTAACCTAACAGATGGCAGATCAAAGACCTGTATTAAGGGGCAGATGGAGTTCTGGAGACAAAAGGAGGGTCGCATAGCACAAGAGATGCAGGAATAAACTGGGAGAAACCAGGGAAGTGGGCAAATCCAGATGTCAAAGTGCCATGGAGTAGCCAATTTGATACAATCAACTGACTTCATGTGCTGGGAGAAGAGATTGTTTTTGCAGGCACGAATGGGAAGATGCTTTGACAGTTCTGGTCGGTTACTGAGAACCCTTCAACTCTCTTTGTGAGACCTCTGTGCTCTGGGTTGTGTTTCCAAACATTGTTTTTACCTCTTTGACTATGTATTGTTACCACAGATGTCTAATTGAGGGGGGGAGGGAGGGATAGGGAGGGGTGTAAAAGTTTGCTGGGGTGTTATGTGGTTTGGATCGAGCAGAACATAACTTGCTCCTTTGGCAAGTGGTTCTTCTGCAGAACTGCAGATAAATACCAGATGGGTACTTACTTTTTTGGCTCACATTTTTTGTTTTGAAATGTGTTGAAACATTTTTCTGAGAAGGACATGGTGCCATCCAGAATTTCTGTCAGCCTTGCCTCATTGATTTGACTGGATACGTGCCTAGTTCAACATACCTCAATTAGCTGTAGGCTTATCCAGCACCATTTGTGGGTTTAAAACCAAATTATTTCTTTTTTTATATCGAACAAGTAAATAAAGAAGACGACTCACCTTTTTAATCATTCAGGAAGGGCAATACAAGTTAAGCAATTTTTCTGTTACATAAACTGGAGGATGGAACGCTGCTTCTTGCTCTTGATGCCATCACTTTCCTGAAGGGTGATAAATATGGAAATATGGAAAATTGATAAATGAGGTTACGTCTGAGTCAGTCTGAAAACATCCCTTGGGGCTGTGGATATTTGGGTTATCTTAGAAAATTCTGAGCTTCCTGCCATTTCACTGCTACCAGAAATTGTCTGACCCATTCTTAGTGTGGCTTGTTGCAGGAAGTTTGATCAGGTATATAGCATTCTTCCTATATATTATCACAGATACTCCAGCCTCCCTCTAACTATCCAAATCCTAAATTAACAGATAAAAAAATGTGGGTAAGGGCACCCAAATTAAGCAATATTCTGTATCCAAGATACAGTGTATTCCAGGCAAACTTAATGGTCCATGTTGTTTTCTGGGCGTGGAGGAGAGAAAAGGGGAGAGATTTTGGAGAAAAGTTGGAAAACAGATATAAGAATAAGAAACTTTCTGTGTTGCTTCTGAATCCTTTTCTGTTTATTTAATCTATCTTGGTATGTTTTGGTCTCTAGCACTGACATTTTATTTTTTTTTCCATGTTATAGGAGTTTTCTAATTTAGAAAAAAAGGAAGTACAACTTCGAGAAAAGCCCACAGATAAGGACTTTGCATTACAATCTGCCATTCATATGTGAGTAAAACAAACCCAGAACTTTCCTCCACTGTAACCTTTCTAGAAACCCTTTAGAAACTGGCTGGAAGTAACAAACTGCTCCTTTTGATGAGCTATTGATCTTTTAAGTAAATCAGCGTTAATTAAAGCAATGTACAGTCACTGTACGTGTCTCTCCCTTCTCAGGCTAGTCTCAGCACCTCTGTCAATAGGACTTATGATAATTAAGCATACTGAAGGGGTGATTTTGATCACTACAGCAACAAGAGATTTCTCTGGGCACAAAATCCTTTTCCCAGAGAGCTTGCAACAAGACCAGACAAGCAACAACAGACAACTGCGATACAGTAGGACAGAAAAAATAGAGCTCCAAGTTCAAGGAGAAAATTAAAAAAAAATATTAGTGGTGACTTCTGATATATGCTTGCGTGATCCTCAACGTTGCCTCTTGTGACCTACAAGGCTGGGAGCTGGGTGCTCCAACAAGCTTTGGCCAGAGTGTGTTTGTCTCTTTCCCCTTCTGTCCATATTTCACATTTTAGGCTTTCAAGCTCAGAACAGGACACCTGGCATAGCTTCACTTAAACTTTTGGAGATTCCATGTTCTGAGCTGGTGTCCTGGGAGCAGTGACAAATGATACCTATTATGCACAAACTCAAACTTTTGGTGGTGTTAGACTGAAGTAACAGTCACTTCCTTATGTCTTGTGCGTCTTTCTTTTAGAAGTTACATCTTTTACCTTTGTTTCATTGGATGCCTGTATTATATATGTAGTGTAAAACTGTTCTTTTCAAATAATTCTTATTAATAACTTGATACATCTCTTATGTGTCAGCACTGTAAATCTTCTTTTGTCCAAAAATTTTTGAAAAGTAATAGGTTTGCATCAGTTTATAATGACATATTCTGACCTTCTTAAGAGAAAGTTATTAGTATTAAATTACTGGAGTTGGAGCAAATGTCAGCATCGCAGCAAGTGAAATTGGCTTCTTTGTTTCTTATGCTTTTGTTTCTGCTGCTTAATGCAAAAGAGAATTGCTGCCCTTTTAAGACCACTGACAAATCCTATTGCAAAACTTGCTTAAATAATTTTAACACCATCTATTGTCTTATCTACCCTGTTCTCTTCTGGAAGTAGCAAGCTGGGAAATTAATGGGAAACAGCTAGTGTCAAAACCAGCTTAAGTTTCTCTGCCCTCTGAACCCTGTGTCTCTACCCTTACTAAGCTTGAATCAATTACTTTTCCCAGATGGCAGTCTCTATTAATTAAGTTTTCCTCATGTGCAATGCATATGCTGAGCTAGTTGCCTTCTAAAGAGAGGAAAATTCTTCTCTATTTCATAATAGAGCTGAAATAAGCAATTGTGATCCCAGCCTAAGCCCTGTTGAGAGAGCTTAGTAAGAACCAAACCAAGGAAGGTAAAAGGGATACTCTTCAAGAACAGTGGTCTTCACATACAGAACTCTTTGACAGCAATGGGTATCACAGGAGGCAATTAAGAAAGCGCGGGTGGATAAAGCACTGATTGCAGTACCTGTGTGAAGAAGTGAGATGTTCCTCATGGGCTTTGCGCAGAGTTCAGGGGAAGTCTGAGCTTCCTCTCTCTTCAGAAAGCTCCACAGGGACAAACCAGTGTTGATATGGGAATGAAGATACGATGTGTGTGCTTTGTGAGGAAATAAAGTGAACCAAAGAAATAGCAGATCCCTATCAGAGTAATCTAGTTGATGAGAACAACCTGGTGAAGACCCATCTGGTAGATACTAAGGGCCAAAAGGAACAGAGGCTATCCTCATCTTTGCAAAAGCAAAAGCCTTACTAGTAAAGTCCAACATGACATTGTGAGGCAGAAATTACTTTAAATGTTGTTAACGTACCTAATCTTAAACATTCAGTTTGGATGACTGGATATTTAAGTCTAGGGAATTTAAGCCCCAATTAAAAAAAAATAAATCAAACCCCAGAAAACCCAACAACTCCCCCAAGACCAAACCCAAACCCCCCATGTATTAATAAGAATTTACTGTAATCAAGAATTACATCATCATACCTTAAAGGCTTGTCTCATAGAATACAGATCTGCTATGCATGAAGTGAACAAATTATGAGGATAAGTTTTGCAAGAATCAGGATGTAAAGTTAAAAAAAAAAAAAGGAAAAACTAAAAGAAAAAAAAACTCCACAACATAATTAGTCACTGTCTTTGTTGTTTGCTGAATCAGAAATGGAAACCTAGGCGCCCTGTCCATGCGAAAACACCTTAGCCATGAAAAAAAACATAGTTACATCGCCCTGAACCAGGGTATTTTTTCTATTATTATTTTTTACTTTTGTTTTGTTTTTCAAAATACAATAGCTTCAGCAGAGGGGAGCTGGGGCACCCATTGATGTGGTGCATGGGGAAATCAGGAGTGTATGTATTGCCTTGCTACGGACATGAGGGAATTAAAGAGCTTTGCCACATCTTAAGTGTTTTATCCTGTCACTCACTGCACAAAAGGACTCCTTGGTGACCACGGTCATCTTTTGAAGGGAAGAAACACGGTCTTGTGGGTGTTACTCCCGCACAGTAGATTCATATCTGGGGAATCCAAGGAGGACACGGCTTAAGATAAGGTGGGAAAATGTCTGATCTCTGTGGATCCTAACAAGGCACAGGAATATCAGTACTGGGTCATTCTCAGAGACCAGGAATGCTGTTTAATGAGCAGAGAACCCTCGTCTGAGCTGTCGGAGTTGTCCCAGAGCTCCTCGGCTCCAGCCCCACCTCGGGATAGTTGCAGAGAACTCCTCTGGCCCAAGAGGTGCTCAGGGCTGCAAGCCATAGCAAAGATCTTTTGTCCAGCGAAGGCACGTGCAGAAGATGGGTTGTTTAATGGGCAATAAATGTCAAGGGAAGGTATTTAATCAAGTGTGCCGGGAAATACTTGCTCATGTGAAAATACGCACGCTTCAAAAGATGCAGCTTGGGAAGGGAATGCTCAAAAAGAGCCCATAGTGGGGCTGCAGCATTTCATCCCACCATTTATAAGACAGAAGCAGAAGGATTCTAGCCCCTCTACTGCTCTCCCTCAGCAGCCTACGTCTTATCTAAACTCTGGATAATAATTTTCATATTTCATAAACTGATAAAGGTTTAGGAGTTCTGGGGTTGTGCTATCATGTGCAGTACTACAGTGATTGCAGAAACTGAAACTGCATTGCTCACAGAATAATTGGTAGAAGTAATAAAAGTTTCTTAAGTTATCTTCAAGGAACAAAGTTCATTTTTGGAACTGTATTACCAAATACTGCCTCTCTAGAAATGTTAAGAGAGACATGTTAAGCAGCAAGCAACACTGGTATTCACTTCTGCATGGACTTTATCCATTTATAGCTAGCTTACTTTAAAATAACATTTCCTGCTCCAGTGTATCGTGCTGGCACATCCACTATAAATTGCAAATAGAGGAGGAATAATGTAGCTTATGGCATCTTTAATAAACTTTAATGGCTAACAAAAGATAATGTCGTAAAACAACCTCATCACTTTCCAACTGAAACTGATTTTCCCATCCGAGATCTCTAAATAGTATTTGGAATCCATAAAAATGATATAATGTTTAATCAGGTTCCAGTACAGAAATCTCTTGACTCTCCTTTTAGACTTTTTAAAATTACAGCATGTGCTCTGTTAATCAAGCTCCTTGTTGCCGAGAACAGAAATCATTGTCCGCTCAGTAATGGATTTCTGTGCCCATTTAATGCAGGAAGTGACAATGTACACTAATCTTATTATATCGGTAGAGAGCATGTGACTTTTAATTAATGCTTTTACTGTCTAGAACTCAAATTTTCCAAAAGGAATTGACCGTGTTACTCAGGCTTGGGGAATTCCTGTGTGAGGAGTGTGACTACACCTGCCAATCAACTTGGTGGATGTCAAAAGCTCTAAAAGATCCCTCAAAACTCTCTTTTAGAAAAAAAAAAACAAACTACCTATCTTTCAGTCATGGTGAAACATTCTTCTTTCATACCAAGCTCATTACAAATAATTTAGAGCACCTCCCAAAGTACAGGAGCAGTGAATGGCATCTAAAAACACTGTGAAGCAACAGTTTGAAAGACTTTCACAATTTGGACACAACAGTGTTCAATTTTCCTTCTGATATTCCAGAAAATGCATTAAATGGGAAAGGCCCCTGTCCTGGCCAGGTTAGGACTGACTGAGGATCACATGGATGCCGAAGCTGTCACCCCTTAATTACACCAGCTGAAGCATCTTTAGGACCTGCCTCCTTATGTCTCATTTCCTACTCTCCCACTCTCCTCAGAATCCTACGTGTGGCCACCATCCTGGAAGAATTATGTGCTAATTGTTTTATCCATCCATCTGGAGAAACACCAAGTAAGAATAATGGGGAAAATGCTACTTTTTAATCATTAGATGGAACAACTGATAGAATTTAAACTGTAACAGAAGAAACAATTACTGAATAAATGCTTTCTAATATTTCTCTTAGTAGTTCTTATTATTAATAGCAATGGTTCATTCCTCTTGTAGTACAATGTAATTGGCAGGAAAGTGATGCTTTGAAATAAAGATGAAGTCCCACTGCTGTCTGGCAGCAAAATAACGTGTTTCTCTTCAATCCAGATGATTTTAAATTTATTAATTATATCTATCCTCCACCCTTACCCTATGAGTATTAACACCCAGCTACAAACACCACACACAGAAATCCTACGTGTATTTCATCCTGTATGAACAGACACTGATTTTCCAAGGCAGATCTTAAGTCGTGTTGTGTGTGTTTGGAGCTGGGATAACAGTACGTGGCAGCCAGCGGGGCAGAAAGCTTTAATAAGTTTTGGAATTAAAACTGAAGCATGCAATATAAATTCAGCATCCTATTCAAGAAAACATTAACGTTTTATAGGTCTTTGGTCTTGTTCTCCATTTCCTCCCTTTTCGGCTCCAGGCAGTTCAGGATGTTCAATTTATGCCAATTACATGTGATTGTCCTGTGGACTTTGTAATGCTGGGAACAATCAGGGGATGTAATCAGCTCGGTTTCTAAAGCAATGATGGGTTTCATTTCAAATGTGTTCATTACACAGCACGTACTTGGAAAGCTGGATAAATCTGATGACTTTTTCTGTTTACATCCACCTTACAAGCTGGGACATACCTTGCCTGTTAACGCTCGGGTTGTGGATTCCTGGTAAGGTAAAAAACAAAGGAAAATAAACCTTTGACAGATTTTTTTCTTTTGTAAACTACCAGAGATATAACCCAGTCAATAAAACACTCCATTTATCTGGGAATGAATTGCGTTCATCCAACAAAAGTCCAACTTTAACAATTCTATAGGAATGAGCTGTGCACGGGGCTAATGCCGCTTCAATGCCTGTTCCTCAAGTCAATATGTTCCCGTACGAACCAACAAAGAGGCCAATGCCCTTTAGATAAGATCTGCCTTTATTGTTAATCTTCTGATTCCAAATAAAGGATTTGTATTTTGCTGCTTGAACACCAAACCTGCTCTTGACTGGAGTTTCCTGAAGCTGACTTTTTCTGCTCTCTGATGGGGAAAAAAGCAGGGAGCTTTTGAGGTGATTTAGGGAGCTCAGGCTGCTGTTGCTGGTATCTGTGTGAGTCTTGTTCCCACGCGTGGACTCAGAGCTGCCCCAGCTCAATCACATTCCTTAAACTATTCCCCCTTCTTCACGCTCCCTGCCCAGCCACACGCTTCCCCCTACTTACACCTCAACTCTGTCCTTCACCTTAGTAAAGGCTGGTGCGTGTGATCAAAGGTTCTACCCCTCTACTCTGTGCTGGTGAGACCCCACCTGGAGTACTGCATCCAGCTCTGGAGCCCTCAGCACACGAAGGACATGGACCTGTTGGAGTGAGTCCAGAGGAGGCCACGAAGATGCTCAGAGGGGCTGAAGCACCTCTCCTATGAGGACAGGCTGAGAGAGTTGGGGTTGTTCAGCCTGGAGAAAAAGAAGCTGGGAGACCTTATAGCCTGTTCCAGTCCCTAAAGGGGCTACAGGAGAGATGGGGAAGGACTTTTGATCAGGGAGTGGAGCCACAGGATGAGGGTAAGTGGTTTTAAACTGAAAGAGGGGAGATTTAGATGAGATATAAGGATGAAATTCTTTCCTGTGAGGGTGGTGAGACACTGGAAGAGGTTGCCCAGAGAAGTTGTGGCTGCCCCATCCCTGGAGGTGTTCAAGGCCAGGCTGGATGGGGCTTTGAACAACCTGGTCTGGTGGGAGGTGTTCCTGCCCAGGGCAGGGGGGTTGGAACTCGATGATCTTTAAGGTCCCTTCCAAATCATTCTATGATTCCATATAGACATGCCACCTCGCTCTGTTCCTCCTCTGGGCTGCAAAGCTTCTATAGCCAGAGCTGATAATGTCCACAGCCAAAAATGCAACACTGCAGTGCTTGAACCTGAGCATCTGGCCCTTGAGAAGACTCCAGGAGAAATCAAAGACTGAAATAGCCTGAAATAAGAACAGTCAGCTTCTAGAGCTTTCCAAACAGGAAACATGAACACAGTGATGGTTGAAACACTTTCCTTTCTCAGAGCTGAGATGCTAGATACAGGTGTCCTGTGGGACATCTCTGTCCTTAGAAATAATTACTCCTAAAAATAAGTGAATGCTTGCTTGTCTCAAAAAAAACCACCTTTCAGGGAGTATGTGAAGGCAAGGAAAGTGCAGAAGAAGGGATTTCTTCTTTTATTATTTCTTTTAAAAGTTTCTCAAGTGCTGTGTCTGGTCGGGAGGCAGAGATTGAATTTCCAGGTCTAGCTGGGGGAAGCCAACTGTTGTCCTTCTTCTTGAACAGTGCTGGAAATGCCAGGCCTTGCATGTGAGCCATTCTCCGCCTCTCTTAAGATCACTGTGGATTCCCACACTGACAGAAGCATATCAGAAGGTGCAAGATGAAGCACCTCCTCTTGCTGCTCGGAGCAGGCTGATGGAGCAAGGCTGTGAGGATACCAGCAAGGACTGTGTATGCTCCTGACCTGTATGGAGATCCTGGAAGCAGTGGTGATGGCAGAACCTTGGATGACTCCTCTCCGGACCCACACTGCGATTACAAACGCTTGTTATCCTGTGTTTGCTCCTCTGCTCCACTGAGCTGGATTGATCTTGGGTTCCTCACAGAGAGGGAGAAAGCTCTTCTTTTCCTGAGCACAGAAGCTTTCTCCTGCCAGGTGGTATGGATTTGAACTCCTCAGCCTGAGAGTAGGGGTTGGACGAAGAATTCCTGCTTCCCTACACGCTGCTGTTACACAGAACATTGCTGCTTCTGTCCCAAATATGACCATCAGCACTGTTTTCTGTGTATAACCTGTCTTTTCTGTAAGTACTATGTATAGTTGGAGAACACATATTATTTGAGAGCCCAGCACAAAACCACCTACTCTTTGGATCTTACCGAGTCTCAGGTATGGACTGGTACTACAGAGAGGAACTTAAGGCACTTTCAATTAGTGTAATTTGTTATTGAAACAGTAGATGAAAAGAAAAGGATGAGAGAAGCAAAAGAAGACATGAGACCTTATGTGTACCAAAACCCTCAGGACAGACCACGGATTACAAGGATAGACTGTGGATTACAGGGTCAGGGAGGCTGGTGAATTTAGGTCAGCCACATGGCAACCTCCTGACTCCTTAGTAACTCGAGGACTTTCTTTTCTACAAGGCTTACCAATAAGCAAAATCCCCTTTTATTGCTCCAAAGAACTAATATATTTTGTTCTCTTCACAAGTAGCTGAAGTATCTTTTCTTTTTTTTTTTTTTTTTTTTTTCTTCCCACTGGGTAACTCCAGGCAACATAACTTGAAAATATTTTAACCTGATTTTTTTTCCATATCAGAGGAATAGGGCCTTTGGGACACATCCCCTTGTATATGGTAACCATGTTTACTCTCTGCAGGAACTAAGACGTCCTGAACGGAATTAACTTTAGGAATTATTAATAGTAGCTCACACTCTCTCACAGTCTCAGAGAAAAAGGAAATTACAGAATCACAGAATGCTAGGGGGTTGGAAGGGACCTCTGGAGTTCATCTAGTCCAACCCCCATGCCAAAGCAGGTCCACCCAGAGCAGGTTGCACAGGAACGTGTCCAGGCGGGTTTGGAATGTCTCCAGAGAAGGAGACTCCACCACCTCTCTGGGCAGCCTCTTCCAGGGCTCTACCACTCTCACAGTAAAGAAGTTCCTCCTCATGTTTAGGTGGAACTTGTTATACTCAAGTTTGTGCCCATTTCCTCTTGTCCTGTCACTGGACACCACTGAGAAAAGATTGGCCCCATCCTCCTGTCACTCACCCTTCAAGTATT
The DNA here is from genome assembly GCA_025769975.1 of Gallinago jamesoni. Lineage (NCBI taxonomy): Eukaryota > Metazoa > Chordata > Aves > Charadriiformes > Scolopacidae > Gallinago > Gallinago jamesoni. Next base: position 57,705,414 of record JAOQGH010000032.1, read on the forward strand.
TATAGGCGTTGATCAGATCCCCCCTCAGCCTTCACTTCTCCAGACTCAAAAGACCCAAGTCCCTCAGCCTTTCCTCATCAGAGAGATGTTCTAGCCCCCTCATCATCTTTGTAGCCCTCTGCTGTACCCTCTCTCCAGCAGCTCCTTGTCCTTCTTGAACTGGGGAGCCCAGAACTGGACACAGTACTCCAAATTGATTGAGTTAATGAATACTCAGCATAAGGGTTTATAAGAGCAGGGTCCCACACAGGAGTCTTCATCAGTTCACTTCCTTTCAGATAGTATCTTAGCCAAAAGTACACTGAGACTCTGCCTTGTTTTCCAGAGTTTAAGTTAAATACCTTTACGCAATTCATCAAGAGGAATTATCAAAGGTCAGTTAGCACGTTGGAAAAAAATATCAAAATCTTTTTTCTGAGCAGAAAAATATTCCTGTCTAGTTAATCCATTAGTGACTTAAATTCTGCCTTTTGTGTTCCACAGCCCTAAGTCAAATTTTATTCATCCTGTGTTGCTCTTCTGGCCCTCCAAATCTCTGTAAATATGGAAACGAAAGATATTTTTATATAAAGGACAACACAGTAATATAGTCATTCAAACTTACTAAAGTTTATAGATTCATGGTTCATGACACCCCCCTTCCATTTCCCTCTGTTCCCACAAACTCATTGAATTTTACTTGATTTAAATAATCCCTACAGTTTCCTCTTAGTCATAAACAAGATTCTCAAAGACTAAATTATCCTTGCTGAAAATATTACAAGCAGGCTAACATCAAAATTTAGAACACTTAAAAGTCAAGTGCCCCAAGTGTTGCCTCAGGTCTTGGTGACAGTCACCAACTTTCTCAGGGTGCAGACTGAAAGTGCCTGCTACTTCTCTCTGCCTTTCCTTGCTATCGTCTTCAGGTTTGTTTCCTTATTTTTCAAAATTGATTTCCATTGGCCATTCTCTGCCCTGACTGACTACAGGGCAGGATCTGTCAGGGGCAGGATATCTTCATACCTCCTGCAGGTTTCAGGTGTGGTGGGTTAAGTGCTCTGTCTCGGTTCTTCAACTATAATTGTGGCTGGGCTGGTCTTCTCTGGTTCCTCTGGACATGGCAGTCTGGGTTAAATTCGTCATAAATCAGGCTGTCAGACAGTCGCTGTGCTAAAATAGATGGCATTAGCTTCCAGTCTCTCCCCAGTTACTGATTGTGAGGCAGTTCTCAAAGGCTACTGAGTGACATATGTTAAAGATGACTTCTTCACACATCTCAAGAATTTATTGCGTAGGAGGCTTGTGAAAGTAATGAACAGAACAAGCGCTCATTCCAGATCTTTTTCTGTATTTCTGACATTATATTTTCTGCGTTTTTTTCCTGAAATTAACAGCTGGAGACTGCAGACTTAACCATTACTCAGTGGTTCATCATCATGACAAGTGCCTGAATTCAACAAAAAGTGACTTAAGGAGAAGTGTTGAAGTGAGTTGCGGAACTGAATTTGACTTAGCAGCCTGTCTATCTAGACCCGAAATTATGAGAAAATGATTTCAATACTGAAACATCTTTTTTTTTTTTTTTGTCTAAAAAGTGCATCCTGAAAGTTTAAACTTGGAGAACTCTGCATACTGAAATAGAGATTAGGAAAAGACAGGGAGAAAAAATGCCCTGAAGAGGGGAATGGAGTACTTTAGTTCACTGTATCTACGAAAATGCAACTGAAATCGTTGCAGAGAATGATTTAAAGTCAAATTCCACTGAAACAAACCAGGAGGAGGCTTGACATCTGTTTTATAGGCTCAGTGGAGAAGCAAAAGCACTCACTGGGTGCTGCAACTGCTCTCTCCAGTCTGCAGTGTCACATCTGCCAGCCCAGTGGAACCACATCTGCCCAGTGGAACATCTGCTTGGCTGTGCCTCAGCCCAACTGCTTTGCCCAAAGTGGCCAATTTGGGACTCCTTCCTCCCTCTCTTCGTTTCTTCCCCATCCCTTCACTGTGGTCATCTTTTCTTCTTCCCTGTGATTCCATATACATTTAAATTAGACAAAGGTGGGTGGTTCAAGTCTCACTGGATTTTGGAGAAACAGTTCTTGGCACAGTTGGCAAGATTTTAAGGATTCATGATGGAGGTGATGTTTTGGGGATATTTGTTTGGAACGGAATTTTTTTCACTCAGCTGATGTGACTTGATGTCTTTATGATACCTTCAACAACAATTGCTATCAACCTGTTGGTCTAAACGGATGTTTGTCAGTTCATAAAAAACCAAGTGTATGATCCTAGAGAGGCTTTGCTGTAACCTTGGAAACCAAATTAATTCTTAAACAAAGCTTAAACACACTTTGGAGGCTTTGTGTCCCATCATATGTGTATTAGTCTAACCGAGAAATGAAAGTTCTGAGGAGGTTGTCAGGTTGTGGGCCTATTTCTTGGTTTAGCTACAGTGACAGCCTGGCCTCAGTGTCCATATTAAGTTGGCTGATTTTGTCTACTCACATAACACAAAAACTTACCTTCTCCTGAGATATTTATCCCTCTTTAAGTAGAGCTGAAACAGCCGAGGGTCAAAAAGCTTCTGGAAAGAAGAAAACAGAGAAAACAATTGCGTAAGACACATTGCCCGAGGAGAGCAGGCTAAAGATACCTTTTGTTTGGTTTCTGTTGCTTTGTTTTAGGTCTGGCTTATCCATCAACCCCATTTCATCCTGAGCCGAGGTCAGGCTTGTCTGAAAGGCTCACCAACCTTTTCAACAAGCCTGGGCTTGAAGTCTTCAAATATATAACAATCAGAATTTCAGGAGGTTCTACTCAAATTCTGGTTTGCTGTGAATATCTTGCCCGGCTCTTATTCTTTCCCTTGATAAGCTAAGCTGTTTGCTCGGGGTGTGCTTTTAACTGTGGTCTGCAATTTTCTGAGTGCCATGAATCTGCTCTTCTGAACTGCAGCACTGTTACAAAATCATAAAATGGTTCAGGTTGGAAGGGTTCTTAAAGACCATCGAGTCCATAGGAGGAAAAGGGCAAGGTGGAGTGCCCATATCGAATCATAGAATGCTTAGAGTTGGAAGAGACCTTAAAGATCATCGAGTTCCAATCCCCCTGCCATGGGCAGGGACACCTCCCACCAGACCAGGTTGCTCAAAGCCCCATCCAGCCTGGCCTTGAACCCCTCCAGGGATGGGGCAGCCACAGATTCTCTGGGCAACCTGTTCCAGTGTCTCACCACTCTCACAGGAAAGAATTTCTCCCTGAGATCTCATCTAAATCTCCCCTATAAGCATTTCAGAGCGCACTTCTAAATTTCACTACGTTGACTGGAACCCTGGCGTCAGCCACTACTGCCATGTGGGAGGTTTCAAAGGCTTTGTGCATCTGCTTATTTTTTTTCTGAGCGTTTTTCAGTTTGTCATCAAATTTTTCTAATGGACAATAGTTTATGGATCATCTGCCTTGCTGATGCAAGAACTTAAGCCTGCCATTTTTAAAGTTACTCTCACTATATCTAGAAAGCGATTGAGAAAGGTGAATTGAATTGATAAAATGGAATATAACTACATTATATTTATAAGCCATAACAAAATAAACAGAAAGATTTATTTTTTTTTTATCTCTTATGAATTTGAGTCCTATGTATTATTTTCTTTCTGGACCCTGAAGTGCCTTCCACAAATAACAGCACTGCTATTTTGACTCTCTCTTTTGTGTAAGGAGAATAAAAATAGACCCCAAAACTCACTATGTTTCAGCCCCTTCCTCTCTCTCACCCCCTGCAGTTGTATGTTGGTGGAAATAATTCCATTTTTTTGATCACCCTAGGAAACAGCTTGGTTCCAATCCATGCAGCTGGTTATTTATACATACTTAAGTATGAAAGCTACATTTATGATGGTTTGTTTATCGGCTCATGTAAATGTGTATGGAAAAACAAGCAAGCAAAAATTAGTGTCATTAAATTTAACGCACTGACCTCCTACTTGTCCGTGTAAGCGTGATGCGAAAGGAAAAATTGCTCGGTTGGCTCCTATAATGGTGCCAACTACAAAGAGGAGGTAATTAGTGCGACCTCAGGGAATTATTGCCTGGTAAAAACGTGTGGGTGTTTTGAATACAAACTTGCCCAAGTAGGAGATGAACCTGTCTCACAAGCACCTGTGTGTGAAAACCTGGAATTACCAGGGCAAGTCACGAATGCTTCACACAAACTGAAATAGGTGAAGGTAGATACTTACCTGAAAGTAATGTGCCCCAAATGCATCTTTTTTTTCCTTCTGCTTTTCTAAAAAGAAAGAAGGTTTATGACACAGAAAATTATAAGGGGGGGTTTAACAGGCAGAAAGGATGAAGATAGGCTTTCTTTACCCCCTCTCAAGTGAAAAAATAGACTTGGATGCAATCTGCTTCCATCCCTCCAGAAAAGGAGAGGGCTTTCCCTGCTGCTCCCTGCTTATCACAAGCATCGTGTGTAGTTACACGCATCACGGCTCTTCTCTGGGCTCATCAGGCACCTGTAGCACAAAAGGGAGAAATTCAGAGACGTTTTGCCCCATCCACAACTGAAGTTTGGTGGTTCCGCTGGTTGCAAACACACCTTTTGTGCTAACTGTGAGCTGGAAACTTCTCGGAACATACTCCAGCTGGTCCTTTGTCATGGAACATCTTGAAGGGCTTTATTAATTTGAGATAGCTCAGAAAACGATCTAGAAATCTGAATGCTGGTTTCAGAAATCATCAACTTGCTCTTTCCTGGGCACTTTTTGGGACAACGTTCATTAAACTCAGCTCATTGAAGTAAAAGGGTGAGGTATTGAGTGTGACGTTGCTGCAGGGTAGGACACTAGTAATCACAGTGAAACAGTGTTGTGTTGGCCCAGCATCACGCTGGTGTAGCCCTGCTGTGCTGTGGTGTGGTGTCCCCCAGGCAGCATCTCTCTGAGCAGCACCACCCAGCACATAGCGTGTGGGCACGCCGTTGGGACTGGAAGTAACCTCGGAATTCTGACCACTCTACCCCATTGCCTGATGTAGACGTGCCCCATAAGGGTAACTCCTTATGTCTGCTTCTTTAAAATGCTACTCCTTGAAGCTTCTGTCAAATTCCAGCTGGCAGAACCCATCTTAAATATTTGCTGGGAGCTCATGATCTACTTTTCTCTTTGATATCTTATAATTTACAGTTCACCTCTATCATAAAAGCATGTTTTCATTTTGCAACATTGGAAAGAAAGTCTATAAAACTACTCAGTATTGCCATTTTTATTACCTTGTCCAGTTTTACGAGAACAGCGCAGTTCCAAATCTTTCCATTTATTTTTTCCAGACTCCTTCAGGTTTCAGTAATTAAATTAAGGCATTATATATCCAGCTGGCTTTACAAGACAAAGCCAAGATTTTTATAGCGAAGTAGTTAAAATCATGTTTAGGTATGAGATCACCCCAAAACTATTCTACTTAAAATATCAGTGAGGTGTTAGTTCTGTGCATTTAATCAAGTGATTCATCATCAGCCTGACTCTGTTCAGAAGAGGTCACGAAGATGCCTTCCAGCAACACACACCAGGTACCAAACTCTATCTTGATACATTAATTAGTGTGAAATTCACACTTCTTTCTAAGGACGCTTTTGGTTAGCGTTCCAGTGAGCGGATTTGAAGTGAATCTGACTCTCTTCCTCCCAAGTTTTGAAACAAGGCAAAACTAGAATTGCCTGTAACGCAAATATTTTCTTTAATTGTCCTTGGAAGTAAAGAAGCACTAATAACCCAGCTCACAAAAGTAAAGCTGAGGGACAGGAAAATGAAAGGATCACTGAGGAAAATATTCAGTTCTCTGTTCTGGTGCTTGTTCCAGGGTGTTATGGGGTCATTACAGGCTGATATCTGGTACAGAGTACTAAGAACTGAGGCAGAAGCCACTGGGAGTGAAGATCCTTGTGGAAACAGCTAAGAAATTCATGCAAAAAATGCCAGATTTTGTGAGAATCTTCCTGCACAGACCAGCAGTGAAGCAGGTCTGCTCCTGCTGAGGACAGCTTGGGAAGCAAAGTAAGAGAATGGATAATGGCACAGAAAAAGATGGAATATGACCTTGCTGCTGATCACACTGGTCTTGGGGAGAGAAAACATGATTTTTATGAGGCGGTGATATTAACAGTTCAAAAGTATCGCTGAATTTCTGTGGACCACAAGAGTAGTCAGCGTATTCCAGCAAGCAGGTCCTAATCTCAATCTGATGAGAAGGCTTCAGACACTATTCTTTAATGACCACTTCATTAAACAGATCCAGCCGCCTTATAGCTGCGTCAAAAGAGACCTTGATATGGACTGGCACAGACAGAATGACTCAAAGCTTTAGATCAACTTGGTGTCTGCAAACAATGAAAGTTGGTACACAAAGACATGTTAAACAGATGTTCATTCTGTTTTGAAACAAATCAGAAGTTTGTGTGGTGATATCCAGGAACTTTAAGAGGACGGTTTGGAGGCAGAGAGTGAATTCCCGATTTTTTTAAGAAAACTGGTATATCGGGGAGCTGGCTGATGCCGAGGTATTCTGAGGGTTCTCATGCTGCTGGCAGCAATTTCTGTCCAGTTCTTTCACATCTGTTATGAAGAGAACGTAACCTGGATTGGAAAATGCTGTCTAAGGTTCTCTCTTTATTCCAGTATAGTTTATTTAAATGGAGCTCAAGGCAAGACCTTCCCATGCTTTGGTACTCAGGGTGGGACAATATCACAGAATCACAGAATGGTTAGAGTTGGAAGAGACCTTAAAGATCATGGAGTTCCAACCCCCCTGCCATGGGCAGGGACACCTCCCACCAGACCAGGTTGCTCAAAGCC
>JAOQGH010000032.1:57712340-57759943 GCA_025769975.1 Gallinago jamesoni
GCAGCCACAGATTCTCTGGGCAACCTGTTCCAGTGTCTCACCACTCTCACAGGAAAGAATGTCTTCCTAATATCTAATCTAAATCTCCCCTCTTTCAGTTTGAAACCATTACCCCTCCCTCCTATCACTGAATGATACTGAATCGAGCACTACCTGGGGAGAGGGGCCGCCATAACGTGTCCCCATCAACAGTCAACTGGGAAAAATCTCTGAAGGTGGCTCTGGCTGTGTCAGTCTGCTGAACCTTCTCTCGGCAAACTAACAGCCCATTGCCACACCACTTGCAGGTTAAAAAAAAAAGGGATTTAGAGATATAAATTATTGTCAAACTTCTCTGTGATGAGTTCTAAGGGCTCCTTCCTCCAGCTGAAGGAACGTGATATTAATTTGCTTGGAGAACAGTCTATTCATTAGCCTAGATGCAAAATGCTCATTAATTTTATTATTATTATTGCAATGCAATGAGGTACAAATTCATATTCAAGGAATTTCATGCTACTTTCTACATTTGTAATACAACCCTGACTTCCACAACACAAAGGGAGGCTGCAGCACTTTTAACGAATTAATCCATCACAGAGTTTCTTTCAAAACCAATTTTTACAATGGTAATAAATCCTAGAATTGCCGTTGTTGTTCCTAGGAAAATTCAAATGAATAGGAAATTAAAATGAACACCCCAGACCCATTAAGAAACCAACACATTTGTGGTAAAGTTTTGGAAATAGGGAGTTAACTGTTGCTGCTTTACTTTAATTCATGCATTCCCTGACCTAGTATTGCAGTTCAGCTCGCTCGGTGCCAGCTCTTTTCTTGGAGCAATTCAATTCGAGACAATCACATTGTGAGCTCATATTTTTGTCTTCTTGGGCATGGGCCGGAGGTGAGAGAAAATTCAGTTTTGCCAAGGTAAATTAGGTTTTCCTCCTCCTTATTGCCACCTTTGCTTAGGCAAGGAGTAGGATTTGCATTTTCTTAGTTGTTTACGGATGAGAGGTATGAAATGATTTTAATTTAACAAAGAACCTAGTTTTGGATGGAACTTATCCCTTCTCTCATCAAGATTAATTTGAGGCTTTACAGTATTTTTAAGGATTAGCCTTGACATGGGAGTGAGAACTCCTCTTTATACCACGTTACCGAGGGCAGAAGGCAGAGCTCCCCCAGCCTCAGCGGTTATCCAGAAGTTGTGGGAAGATTCACCGACTGTGGGTTTTGCAGGAAAAGCTACTGGGGCAAAATAAAAGAACTGTACCCTCGGAAAATAGTTGCATGTTGGCTGCAAATTACTCTGGCACCGCTGCCTGCAATATATCACCCTTGAAAGGATTTTATGCTGCGGTATGGAAAATCGTGCACCTTGCAATATGGTGCCTTCGGAGCCACCTTCTGGGGGAGAAATGGACATTTGCCAACGTAACAAATTATATTTCATAAAAAAGAAAGATGCAGCAGCAAATAAAACCATGATGACTTCTTAAAAAGAAAATTCGAAACACAAGAACACAAGATGGGATTTTACAGCGTGCATTTTGAGGCAGAAGCAAAGATCTCTGTGAAAATGATTTATTAGTTCACCTGGGATCTTCTGAAAACATCCATAGGAAATTGCACGTTCTTTAATTAACTACCAGGGGATATTTGGAAGAGGGTGAAGCTGATCTATTTAATACACACACCCGCACACAGGCATGCACACACACAACCCCCGTTTTCATTTGCAACAAATGCTAAGAAATTAGCAAAAAATCTAGAATGAGCAGAATTACCCAGAGAATTTGGGATCAGTTCTGACATCAACAAACATAGGCCTTTCCTAGACTGAACCCAAATATCTGTTCTTTATTCTTAGCCAAAATAAAGCCCCTGTTTAGCAAACAAGAAAAACCAGCAAACATTTTCTTGATAGAAACTCTGAAGTTTCAGCGACTTTCAAGCGCAGCTGAGTAAGAATAAGCTCTCACCACCACTGTGGGGACCTGAGGAACCACCGGAATCCATCATATGTACATGCTTGTCATGACTCCCCTAAAATGGGGATGAAGAACTTATACGTAACTTTTGCATTCATAAGATAATGCTGCAAAATTACTCTTCGGAGTATCTTTGGATATTCACCTCCCAATATGTCTCAGAAGAGACATATATATGGACGCAACAACAGAACCCTTATCCATGCCATAAACTAATTTGGTCTTCTGGATTTTTTCAAAGTTATTTTTGCATAAGTGAAGCATTCATTAAGACTCTTTGTCTCAAATGGTAGAGTTACCAAGAAACACCAGGAAATCAAAAGTTTCCACGGACAATACCAGAAAACCAGTGGATTTTAGTGTACATACAAACATCTTGCATGAGCTAGAAGAGGCAATTTGGAATTGTGTTTAATAATCTCCTAGATCTTGAGTAGTGCTACCAGTTTTCATAGGATTATTTGCTGATGAAGGTACTAGTTAAACCAAGTTATACCATATCTAAACATACGCACTTGTACAATCACTCTGTTTTTTTACCACATAAACTTCTTTCACTGTCAAGAAACAAGAACTACACTATGCCCCCCACATAAGAGGCTACAGGAGAGATGGGGAGGGACTCTTCATCAGAGAGTGGAGCCATAGGATGAGGGGAAGTGGTTTTAAACTGAAAGATTTAGATTAGATATTAGGAAGACATTCTTTCCTGTGAGGGTGGTGAGGCACTGGAACAGGTTGCCCAGAGAAGCTGTGGCTGCCCCATCCCTGGAGGGGTTCAAGGCCAGGCTGGATGGGGCTTTGAGCAACTTGGTCTGGTGGGAGATGTCCCTGCCCATGGCAGGGGGGTTGGAACTCGATGATCTTTAAGGTCCCTTCCAACTCTAACCATTCTATGGTTCTACGTTATGCAACATGCACTGTTTCTTTTTCCTTATGTTTATTGCCCAAAGGACAAATAATTTCCAAGTCTGTCTTCAATCCCCTGTGGGCCGAGGGCTGCCAGGTGATGTGCTACAGCAAGGGCTCTCCCAGGGACGGCTTTTCCAGAGAGAAATCCAGGTTTGTTCCCTGCAACTGTTATATTGAGGGGGTCAGTGGGGCAGGTTCAGTTCTAGAAGGGAGCACACACTTTCTTCCTACTGAATTTTTACACAGTGTGGCCTTCTAGGTGAGGGACAACTTACAGTTAGCAGGTAGCTCTGACTGCCGAGGCTGGATTTGATCAAGGCTGGTGAGAGAGCATCGATTCACAGAGATTTGGCCTCATTATCATGGGACACAGGCAGCTCCCTCTCCAAACCTGTGCCCGACAGCACCCCAGCTTTGATTTCCTCTGGAACAGGTAACGGGAACGGCAGAGCTCGAGGGACGACCTGTGAGCATTAATTTGCTATTAGCTTCGTGGCTCTGGCCACTTATCCCACCATTGAAAAAACTTGTCTTAATGTAAAAATACACCCTTAACAGTCACCTAGATCTTTTCAGCAGGCATAGTTTGAATAGCAAAAACTATTTCCTTAAGTCCTTTTTTTTTTTAAAAAAAAAAAACAAACTATCTTAAAGTCTTTTTAAAGCCACATTGGCAAGTAAGCATAAATTTAGAATCTGTCACATGTTTTCAGAAATAAAGGGGTTGGGCTTTTTAGTTTCTTAAGTACTCCCCTGTGCATTAAGAGTGATGATTTAGTATTCTCTTGAGAAGACAAGGCTAAGATGATTCTTGGTGAAAAGCAGAAACCCTAAGGAAGTTAACAGGAATAATATAGCAGCTCTTAGAAACACCTCCAGGCAACATTTCAGATTTCTGATCTGGATTAATAATGATGTTGTGCCACCACAGGGCCCATTTTCTTTACATCGTGAACAGTTACTGTCTCACAGAAGTCCTGTGACCTTCCAGAAATGTATCATCTCTGTTTTAATTTCAATAATGTTGAACAAAACAAACAAAAAAAAAACGCAAACCCTTCCCAGTTAAATAAAAGCTCTCTGCAGCAGAAGCCAGTATTCCTGGGGAAAAGGGAGTGCAGGGGACACAGGGTGGGCTTTTGAGGGTTTGGCTCATTACAGTACACATCTTTAGCACAAAAAAAAAAAAAAAAAAAAAGTATTTTGAGACTCAGAGAATGATATGGGGTTGGAAGGGACCTCAGGAGATCATCTAGTCCAACCCCCTTTTGTATAAGGATTTGTCTTCCATGTCCTAAGAAACAATCTCTAGACACTTACAAATTAATCTATTTATGTTATTTTAACATTTAGTATCCTCTTCCATTCATGCGAGTTAACTATTGGATTTGAGGCTTTTCAGAGATGTCCAAGAGGCGTATGAAACTTTTACTATATTCAGCACTTAAGCATCAAGTGCAAGTTTTCCAGAATCTTCATCCCATAGAAACTAAATTTGCCCTCAATTTTATCTCACTAATATCTTAAGTCTTGCCTCACTTATTTCACTCGAAGAGGCAAAATCGTATTAAACAAATGCTGACTTCAGAGAAAATGCTACATTCAGCAAAGAGCTTCATTTGTAGACCCAAACTGTGTATTTTGGGATTTGATTCTTTTTGATTGTTACATATATGGAAGGATCTCTTTATGAAGGAGGAGAGCGATAGGACAAGAGATAACGATTCTAAACTGAAAGAGGAAGATTTTATTATTAATCTGATTTAGATCAGATATTAGCAAGAAATTTTTTTCCTATGAGGGTGGTGAGGCACTGGAACAGGTTGCCCAGAGAAGCTGTGGATCCCACATCCATGGAAGTGTTCAAGGCCAGGCTGGATGGAGCTTTGAGCAACCTGGTCTGGTGGGAGGTGTCTCTAAGACCTAGAAACTGACCCAAAAAACACTGAACAAAACCGATCCATCAGTTTGCTGAATTTGCAGAAAAGCAGCAATACAATATGAGCCCAACAGCTTCAGCCAAGCACCAGTGTCAACACAGAACTGGTCAAAATGGGATAATGTAAAAACAGAAGAACTTAATGAAAAGTAATTGTTTCTTCTTCCCAACACCTCAAGTATTTCTTAACATACAGAAATCTAAAATAAGTAACATTTAAGCTGTTCTGGTAACACATTACCTATGAGCAAATAGTAATATAGGGAGATCCTCGTTCAGCGAAGAGGAAAACACTTGCAACATCACGTCTGAATCCTACATTCAAGCAATGACTGTTTGCGTGTGTGAATTTCGAATGCAGGTGGTCATTGAAACAAATAAAAAGTTCTTTTTGGAAACTTACTTTTTGGTTACAAAAGACACTATCCCCAAAGACGTCTGTCTAATCAAAAGTGACTTATTTCACTGAATTTCACTGAATTAGTTTTAGAGTTGGAAGGGACCATAGAGATCATCTACTCCAACTTCCCTGCTGAAGCAGGATTGCCTAGAGCTAGAACATTTTCTACGTTTCCTGATGCATTCCCAGAGATTACAGTTAATGGCACTCCGACACGATGCCTTGCTGCTCCCCTGTTTGTGCCACTGTCACGTCTATTACACACCACGTAAAGTATCTCTGTTGCTGGAGACACTGTCCCCACCTGTTCTATTATCACCGTGACAACCAGCACCAACTGCTCTTTCCAGTCTCTACCTGGGTTTTTTTTGGTAGAAAGCAAAGTTACCTCCAAAAAGGCCGTTCTCACCTCAGTTTGTATTATCTACTCCCCTTTCTATATCTGATTAGTGATTGTAGCTACTTTCCCATTATTCCACAAACTGCCAAAAATGAGGTTTTTGTGTGATTTTTTTTTTCCATTGGAGTGATTTAGGTGGCTTTTCACACCAAGTTTAATTACAACTCTGAAAAGGAGCTTGCTTTACATTATTAGGAAAGAACACATGAAAAAGCCTGAACATTTTCTGTTTCCAATTTCCTTATAAGATACTATACTTAATAACTCCACTTTTTCACAGTCTAATAACCTGGCCTTCCAACTTTTAGATACATAAATTCTTTAAGATTCTCCTGCATTTCTTGTGAAGATGAGTGTGTTCTTCAGTATTTGTCAAGACTACATCTGAGAAGAATGGCTGAATTTGTCATCACCTGAGCAAAAGCACTTGTTAGGGTAGAAGTGAATGCAGCTACGTACGTAGCTAGAAGTGAAGGAAGCCCATTTATTAGCATGCTGATTTAAGAAATATTTGTACATTAAAACCCCCTACATGTACCAAGGATATTCATAATTTATTAGGTACTTAGCAAAGAGGTTTTTTAATCTCATCAAAATTTAAGGCGAGCTATCAAGCTATACACAAGTATTACATATAGAATTAATTTTAAAGGCATTTTTAAGATCAGTTTTCAAGAAAGACTAAACAGATGTTGAATTCCAAACCTGTGCAGAAGTCATCAAGTCTAAAAGCAAAGGGCAAGCGGGTTCTAAAAGGTAACTGATCTTATCCTAAATCACTATCATACCTTGTTCAAATAATAAGAAGTGATCTGTGAACTATTTGGACACGTTTCCCTGCTGTATATGGATTATATATTTCTAAATCTATAATTTTAAAAGAAAAACAAGGTAGGCTTCAATTACTTAATATATGTATTTTTTACTATTATAAAAAAAAGCAGCATAATATAATCTAAAAATACCTGTGTTTGGGGTGACAAACTATGTATGAAGGAACCTCAGTGAGTTTATTGCTGCTTGTTGTGTAAAGTCTATGAATTCAGCTGAGATAGGTGTTTGCTTCTCTTCGCATGTGCCCTTACAACTGACTTGTCTGCAATTCAGTTTTCCTTCAATTCATCAGTAAATCAAAATAGACGGACTCGCAGCATCTGGAAAGGAATAGGATCAAGTCACTTGTTTTGACTTCTAGGTCCAAAAAGTATTTTTGCCACCAAGACAAACTCCCCCTACACCAAGTAACAACCCAGAGACAGCTCTTTTTTTCGCTATTACAAAGCTGTGAGTCATCTGTGATGCATAAAATACCTTGTCCAATAGCTTAAAATGTAAATATTTTGCACATATTTAGATATTTAAATTTTCTTTGGTAATGTCTATAAATTCCCTTTTTTTGAGCGCCTATTCACAGGGTAGCTGTAAGAGCTACCTCTCTTGAAGACAGTAAAAGAGAACAGCAATCAAAACTGAGTCATATGCTTATCATAATGTTGCTTAAGAATTCTTAAATGGCAACTGCTCATAAGAAGCAAAAACAGAATCCAAACCTGAGCAACGGTCCCACTGGAGAAGTTGATACAATGCATCTGAGATTAGTTCAGACTATCAAAGCGATGAGTAGAGGGTGCTACAAACCTGGCGAGCAATAATTAAACACATATAAATTATTTAAAACAATGTTTGAGTAGTGAGAATGGATTCACACAGACCCACTTCACTAAAACATTCAACTGTGACAAGTCTGATTTAAGTAACAAGTAGCCACCATATACAACCCAACTCCATTTGTTCCTCAAAACTGAGTTGTGGTATCTCACACACTAGATACAGAACCATTTTTGGCTATTTAATACACGTGGTTTTAGCAACCCAGGTACCACTACCAGAAACACATAAAGCCCTAAGCATTATTCTGCAAATACACCCTCAAATTTGTCAGCAGGACGGCACAAAATACAATCTTATTTACATTGAAGTGTCAACAAATTTAAGTATAGAAAACTGTACTCATAATTGTCAAATTATCTATTCTATAATATTTCATTTTACATAAAATATTTTGACCTTGACTCTTAATTTTCATAATTATCTGCAATTAAATTTAAATTAGAGTTTAATTTAACTACAATGTTTATTTTTCAAGATTTACATTATTGCAAGAGGTTGCATGTTTTAGCTGTTTCTACCACAGGAACTTACATGTTTTTTAAAATTGTTAAACTTATTAATTTAGCTCTGCTACTGAAACATGTCTTTTGGGTTTCGGTTTTTTTTTTTTTTTTTTTTTTTTAATAAGAAGATGTTCTGTAGTATTGGAGAAGATTATTCTGCAAATTGCTGCACACAGGTGGGGAAAAGTGAATTTACACCTCAAAATACTCTCTAATTGAGATTATCTATTTCAGACACCAAATATTTTCTTTAGTAACCAAAACTTCCAAGTACTTTGGATACTGAAGTAGTAAAATCAAGATGACATTCAGTGCAATAATCTGTAAAAAGGCCAACAAACCATTGCAACTTGAGCTGCTGGGGAAAATACTATTTATTATACATTTAAATACAAATTTGAAATGTGTTGTGGACACAATCTGCAGGGTTACAGGTGAAAAATAAAAACGTACAAAGTTATGTTCTGCATCTCTCAAGATTGCCGTTTCAAAAAAAAAGTTTATAAAATACCGAAAGTTCATTTTTGTAAGAACAGCAAAGATGATAACCAACACAATCTTGTGCTTGGCCGATTATCTTTGTTCCCTTCCCTGCATAAAAGTACCTAGAGCTTGTAAACAGTCTGTCAAAGTGTTAATAGCTTTAAGGAATGTGGGATCACAGTTCGGGTGGATTCGTCCCGCGACGAGTTCTAACGCTACACAGTAGTTTCGTGTTTCCACAACCCAGTTCTAATATTCCCGGTACTGTCGGCAGCGAGCAAGGGGCCCTCCTGCCCGCTGCTTTTAAGTGGTCCATTCTGAACGGCTAAATTCAAGCCGTAAGATTTCTGTTGGTTTTCAAGTTCAACCGCTATGGGTTTCCTCAGAATATCTTTTTTGTTGTTGGCGGGTACTGTCTTTTCAGCATTCCTGCTGCTTTTTGGGAGCGTGCTGCAAGCGTCGCTGCTGTCTTGTTGGGACTGGTTGTACTGACGTTCTCTGTAGGCCAAGTAGGCCCTTCGGCTCCTCGAGTGCCCTTCGCCGTTGCTTTGTCGACTTTTGGGCAAGCCGTTCTGCACGCTTCCCTCCACGCTGGTGGGAACGTCGTAGGCGTACTCCCGCAGCACCGCCAGCCTGCTGGCACGGTGGCCCTTGCTTCTGTTCTTATGGTGCCGACCCGGGTGTCCGTTTGTCCGGAACTGCACCTCTAAGGGGGCCACGTGCATTTTGATATCGTTATCCACCGAATGTTCGGTGAGGCTGTTGTCCAGCTGGGGACCCGTGTTCAGCGGCAGAGAAGTAGGGTGGCACTGGGCCGCCGCGGCCTGCAAGTTGGTTAGCTTACAGCCTTGAGAAGAATTTTTCAGGCTGGACGCGCTCTTGTTTGTGCAGGAGGATTCGGCGCTGCTGTTGGTGCACTTGGGGGCCTCTCCGTTGGTTCCGCTGGAACCGGAGGGCTGGACGTTCACCTGCACCGAGTAGGTACTCCTGCCGGGGCAGCAGGTCGTTATCCAGGCGTGCCGGACGTCCTCCCTGTTAACGCAATGGTGGACCATAAGAAAGGCGCTGAGGCTTAAACAGGTCGCCCCAAAGAAACAGCTGAAGATGAGGTCCATGGGATAGTAGAGGGAAACCGACAGCGCTCCGAAGATCCACAGAGCAACGTACAAAAGCAGGGTAAGGCCCACCCCCAGCAGCTGGGCCTGGAAACTGTGCTCGTTCTCCAAAGCAGACGTGGAAACCAGCGACACCGACAACGAATCCTGGTGAGCCAGTTCCCCGTGTTCGTTGGCGGCCAGACGCTGCTGCTCCTCAACAGGTTCCTTGAGTTCGTATTTACGTTCAGGGTGACGTTTTAGTTGTATGAATATGCTGAGGAAATACATACAGTTTATGAAAATGATAAAGCTCGCTGGTCCATAAAATGCTCCTAAGCTGGGTTCCCAAGTCATCCAGCAACTGGAAAAGAAACAAATCAAAGAATCGAAATTAATGTCTTTTCACAAGTCACTCACGCTTTACCAGTTCTTAATGGTACTATGAAATGATCTTGGCCATGTTACAGCTTCTGGAAGGATCACAGAATCATAGAATGGTTCGAGTTGGAAAGAGTAGTAAAGATCATCGAGTTCCAACCCCACTGACACAGGCAGGGTCACCTCCCACCAGACCAGGTTGCTTTGACAGAGCTCTCAGTTGTCTGGTACTTACTAAGGAGCATTAGGTCTGCTGCCATAGTTTCGGATGTTTGCTGCTGCAGTTATTCCACAAACTATGATGGGGATCCCTCCACCGATAAGGTAGAACCTACAAAAGTAAAGGCAGTGCATGCTTAATGGCAATGGATTTTATTCAGTCACCAGGAGGGACAGATAGCTTTCCAGGATGCTGGGAATATGGAAGTTCTTTAAGAAAATAAATAGGGTGAATCAGGTTTGGGCTTTGGCAGTATTTCCTCACTATGATTTTTTTCCTCCTGTTGTAAACCACCTCTCTCACAGCTCCTCACCTTCCTCACAGGCACATAATGGTTAGAGGGAAGAAGCAAAAGCTGGGGATCAAAAGTTGGAAACTGCTGGAAAAGAATATGGTAACTTAGAAAAATAGTAAGTGGTACATCCTTTTCGCCAGAGATGAACTTGCCTGAGACTATGGACCCTATGTCCAGAAGATCAGCCATAAGAACTCTTATTGCTTGGGTTTTTTTTTTGGTGTGGAGGTGTTTGGAGGGGTGGCATTGGTGTTATTTTGATTTATTAATTTTTATGGACTCTATAATTTAATAGTATGTACTTCCTGCTTCCCTGCAGTGGTAATAATAACTGTCTGCCTTCCCAAGGATGAGGGCACATGTTGTTGGAGTATCAAACTTTTCATTCTCATTTCTGTGAATTCACACTGAATTCATTAGTGGCAGATCAATAATTACTGATAATCATTCAAATTAATGGCACTCTGTCCTGCATCTTATGTTAATCCAGTCCAAAATCAGGTCAGAACCCACAGTGAAAACTACTGCTGTGACACATGGATGGCAAGTTGGTTTATCAACAAGAGACATATGTTCTGATGGTCCTGGACCTTCCCTCTGCATTTCACATTATTCACCAGAAGTTACCGCTGCCCCACTTGAGACACAAAACAACAGTCTAAAATAAATGAAGTCTTTCTTGGAAGTCTACGTACACTGAATATATTGCACAGTCACTGAATCCTACAAAGATCAAATCCTGTCATTGGTTTATTCCATATCTTGAAACAATAATCAGGGTTGGGTTTTTTCCTGTTCCAAAAGACCCTTTGTAATTCTGGAAATGCTTAGGAATGAGAGATATAAACAGCGTGGAGACAAACAGAGAATCAGTTGTTCTGCCTCCTTAAACTCAAGAAACAGGATGGCTGATAACAGCAGGTGATAGGTTCCAAACAAACAAGCAGCTCTCACACAAACTCTTTGCCCGTTGCCATTAGGGGTAGCTTTCTTTTGAAGATAAGTTTAAAAGACAATTGAATGAGGGGGGGGGAAGAGTGTCCTTCTATGGCTGTTCCATGCAAAAACCTTGCAAATCTGACAGAGAAAATCCCTTATCTGCAAGAAGCTGGACAATGAGAAAATCTGAAAAATATGAAGCATCTTTTCTCTGTTCTGTTACTCATCTCCAGTCACTGCCACGGTCACAGATGAGGTGTCCAGAGCTGAAATGGTATTTACACTTTTATGCCTATGCGGCTGGAAATTTTACTATTAACATTTTCCAAAGCAAGAACTCTATGGCAAAGGATGAAAAAAATTTTAAAGAAGTCACAACAGACATTGAAAAGGCTATTCAGTACCCTGCCAGCAGGCACACAGCTGGTGATGAGCATGATATCCTACAGTCAATAAAAAAAGATTCACTTTTTTTCTTAAAAGTAATAAAAGTTAAGGAAAGCAAAGACAGCACTTAAGGGGTATAAATATTAACCTCCTACTTTGTTAAATGTATCTATAAGCTTGCATAGAGTACTGCAAATTTTAGTTGACAATATTCAGAAAAGCATTTCTGGTTTTCAGCATCTCTGTATGCTGAAAATCAAGCTAAATATTCGCCTGTAACTAATCAAAGTTAATCAACTTCTGCCACCTTGTGGAGAATTTCAGCTTAGCAGTTTTTAATTAATACCCAGAGGCTAAGGAAACTACATGAAAAAAGTATGTTAATGTTTTCTATTAAAAGTATTTCACACATGGTGAATTTCACAGCTAATTAATTTTTCCCATTTCAGTGATTTCAGAAATAAAAACAATTCAAGAGGAATGCCTCTCAAAGAACACTACTTTCATTTGATAATGAGTGATATTTTTCAAGTTATTTGTAAGCAATCTTTGGAAAAACATACTAAACTTTATTTACTTAAATTGCAGTATTTGTTAATTGTGTGATAACTCAGTTAACACATTCTTTTATGATAGTTTAATGGAAAGTGTTGCTATCTAAAGTCCTAATCAAGGCTCCAACAGTAATGCTGAAATACTACCAATTAATTTACTAATCAGGAACACAGCATTGCAACAGTAATATGCTAAGACCAATCATCCTTCACCTCATTTTCCTTGACAAAAAGCTGAGGAACAGAAAATCTGGACGGGACTTTACGGACCTGGAAAGAAAATCTATGAAAGGCACTTGCAAAAACCAGTAGTGACCTGTTAAACATTTTCTGGTGAGAATATGAGCGTAGGGACCCGGGAAATACTGAGCTGTGGATATGAACGAGAGGCTCACCTCAGCATCGGTCTGGGTGGAGGAGGTGGCTCATCAGGATCTTGACATCTTTTTGCTTTTTTGGTTACTTGCTTGTAAATATTACGAGAAGTCACTCCCAGCCACAGTACTGTCGCAAGAGTGGAATAGTGGAGAATTATCCCAACCTTAAAAAAACAACAACAAAAAAGAACCCTCAAACATTTCCTTTATATCAAATTAAAAACTAATTATTTAACACACAACTTGCATAAAGCCTGAATTTTCAAAGCCTCAGTGCAAGAGAAGAAAAACCCCTCTTATTTTAATAGAGTTGTTCTAAAATGCCAAATCATTGTGGTTTTCAAAAAGGTAAAGTACATTATCAAACCCATCATCTTATGGCTGCATAGATGCAGTTTCCGCTAGTGGAAGGAAAACTTGAACAGGGGAAGAATTTACTAGCCAACATTTCCCATGTTACACATCAATAATACACTTTAGGAAAGTGTATTTCATAAAACACTTTACTATGTTTAATTTTTTTCAAAATGTTTAAAATTTTACAAACTGAACAGCGTTTTCTTAAACAAAACGCTCTGTGAATTCCCAAATTCACCACTGAATTAGAGATGGCCAAACCTCAGCAGAACAAATCGTTATAAAAGAGGAGTCTCAATAAAGCTGGTGATGTTTGATTAGAGAAAGCAAAAGTTGACTTGAAACACTCCTCTCCCTCCCTTCAGGATATACTGAGCAAATGGAAAAATATATTTTAATACCTATGGAAATCAGTTTTCACATGACATGTGAAGGCTACAATATAGTCCTATAAACCAATTCCATAAGTAAGTTTCAAAAATAAAACTAATAGATAAAACTCTTTTTTTTGTGATAGTGTTTTGAACAAAAAAAATTTGTTGCACTTCTGAAATACTTTTCCAGTTTTCTAGTAACAGATTAGTTTTATCTTCATGGTTGGATGAAAATACAAGAGAAATCTGTAAGGAAAAAAAAAGACTGATTTTTTTCATCTAAGTTTTACATTTGGTGAAAATGCCTGTACAGTAGGCGTATACACATGTAAGAATATGACACTGGTAACTAATTTTTTCAAGCATTTGCATGTTTACTTACTGCTTGGCAAATGCTGGCATTCCTTGTCTGAGTTATGCCTCCAATAAACATCACACACGTCAGGAAAATATGAAAGCTCAGGTTAACCAGCATATGCCAGCTTTTTACACTGATCCTGATCACACTGTTAAAAGGAACAAATTAGACAACATAAAACACAGCTGCATTATTGTCTTTCAGAAACTAGCAAGATACACTTATGATAAATGAGATATAATTACTGTTAATGATTGTTTGACTACCCCATAGTTTGTAATCAAATATAATCTCTGGTCTTCATCACAAGAAATTAAACCACCCTCCTATTAATTAGCTTTATACAACTATTTGGGGCCTGATTCAAAAATGTTAGGCTTCAAGCTTTCACATCAACAGAAGTGTAAAAGGCTGAACAGTTTGTTAAATTCTACCATCATTCTGGAGTGGTCTCTTCACCATGAAGCAAAAGTGAAGAATTAGTTATGAGAACTAAAGTGTCATACTCCAGAACAGATGAAATAGCCACTTGCTTAACTGTTGGTTTGCAACAACAAATTTTGTAGGAAAAAAAAAACCAAGTGCAGATTATTTTATTACTATAAAAAAAGTGATTTTTTTCAGCCTAGTAATTTTGATTCTTACCTGTGATGGTACACGTAACTGACAATGATCATCAACAGGCACATCAGCAAAACCATGGCAGTGGCATAAATTACTGGATGCAAAAGGTCCGCCGGCTGCGTGTATAACTCAGCGCCTGTCAAATCCTGACAACAAAACCAAAATTAACATTAGTCCACCTTATCTCTTCATTTTGTGGGGTTAGGGGTAAACAACAGAGGAAACAAAATAAAGAAGTAACAGGAACCTTCTAGATGAACCTTTACCCCCACCATAGCCTTCTAATTATTTATTATTTGATGTCCCTGGCTTAGATGCAGTCACACATCTTAAATTTCATTTAAATTTCATTTATGCTTGAATATACAGAGAAGTTAGCAG
Source organism: Gallinago jamesoni (assembly GCA_025769975.1). NCBI lineage: Eukaryota > Metazoa > Chordata > Aves > Charadriiformes > Scolopacidae > Gallinago > Gallinago jamesoni. Next base: position 57,726,963 of record JAOQGH010000032.1, read on the forward strand.
CTTCAGTTTTTGATTCTTAAAACTATTTTTTTTTCTTCTTAAAACACTTATATGTACAGCATGTAGAACTCAGCTTCAGTTATGATTATTGTCTCCTGCAACAACCCAAAGAAGGTTAGAGAAAATGCCCTCAGCAAGTCTGCGGATGATGCTATAGACTGGGGAGAGTGATAGATTGGGAGATATTCAGAGGGATGTGCACGAGCCAGAGAAAGGGGATGATAAAATATTGTGAAATTCAGCAAAGGGAAATGTGAAAAGATCTACACCTGCAATGGAATAACCCCGAGCACACAACAGTACAGGCTGGGCACTGGACCGAATAGAAAGAAACCAAAGAACCACTTGAGGGGACTGGGAGGCAGAATTTGCCCACAAATCAGCAGTGCAGCCTGCAGCCCAAGGCCATACTTCAAGAAACCACTGCAAGCAGGTGAACTGATGATTCCCCAACTGCACAGCACTGTGAGACCATGTCTGCAGAACCGTCTCCAGTTTGAGGCTCCCCAGTACAAGGAAGGATCCAGTACATACTGGATGCAACTAGTCTAACATGTCACTGGGATGACTAATGAGCTGAAGGACATTGTGCCCAAGGCTGAAAACGCTGGGTTTGTTCATCTTTAGGAAGAAAAGGCTGAGAGAGTTGGGGTTGTTCAGTCTGGAGAAGAGAAGGCTCCAGGGAGACCTTATAACAGCCTTACAGTAAGTAAAGGAGAGATGGGGAGGGACTCTTGAGCAGGGAATGGAGCCATAGGATAAGAGGTGATGGTTTTAAACTGAAAGATTTAGATCAGATATTAGGAAGAAATTCTTTCCTGTGAGGGTGGTTGCCCAGAGAAGCTGTGGCTGCCCCCTCCCTGGAAGGGTTCAAGGCCAGGCTGGATGGGGCTTTGAGCAACCTGGTCTGGTGGGAGGTGTCCCTGCCCATGGCAGGGGGGTTGGAACTCGATCTTTAAGGTCCCTTCCAACCCAAACCATTCTATGATTCTAAAAGGAAGATGGAAGAAGTTTCATTGTTGTATTGAACTACCAACTGGGACTGTATAAAGAAGACTGAGGTAAACTCTTCTTGGAGCTGAACCACGAAATGGTAGGTGGCAAGAGACATTAATCAGCAACATGGAAAATACTGATTAGATACAAGAAAAAAATTCCGATGAAAGTGGTCACATACTGCCCAGAGAGACTGCGTAATCTCTGTCCTTGCAGATACTCAAAGCTTGACTGAATATGACCTGGAGCAACATGATCCGACTTGGAAGCCGAGGAAACTTTGAGCAGGTAATTGGACCAAAGGACACCCAGATGTTCCTACCCAACTGTTATTCTATGATGACTGCTTGGCCAGGATAGATAGTTGGTAACTCAAATAGAATTCAACAGCTCATACACATCATTTAAGTTTTCTGAACCCACTTGTCAAAACATTATCCAAAAAGTAAGCATGGAATGGAACCTTGGACTGTTCAAGCATGGCAGTGTTTCAAATAACATCTAAGGAATGACATTTTCATTTACTAACAAGAATAGCAAGAAATAATTCTATTTGGATGTAGTTACAGTTTACTAGAGTTCCATTTCCATAAAGGTAATCAACACTGAAAAAATCCCTTCAGTCCCTTCCAGCACAAAAGAAGCTAAATTTGCCTAACAAAGATCAGTGGAAAAATCTATTAAAAATAATTTTTCGCAACAGACAGGATACAGAAGCTTCTCTCACCTATAATTCTGAGTAAGTCACTCTTAAACATCTAGAGTTGGCAAAGTTCAAAAGTGTGCTGGGGGAAAGGAGAACAAATTTGGCATTCACAAGGAATGGTACAACATTAGGAGGAAGCTTCAGTTTGGTTTGAGAAAAATCACAGTGATATACAATCTTTTTTTAAAGTTAAGACGGGTAATCTGATTTCATGGACAGGAGAAGAGTTCTTGAATTGAGGCTTACAATTAGAGTCAACAGTCTCTTCACCACACCTTCAACTGTTCTTTCATCAGAATATAAACCTGTTGTTCCTAACTAACTCACCAACCTCATTTCAAAATAATTTAATCAGATTGTCAGTTTGATTTTTATTTATTTGGTTTTCTTTGGCACCTGGAAAAAACACTTTGGGAAAGATCATAAGATACGACACCTCAGGCAGCCAGCGTTATGCAGTTTCAACACTACCCATGGCCTGGTTGACATCTAGCTGGAGATCCCGAGGAGCTCATTGCTGATACAACCATGAGGGAACGTATCATCACACAAAAACCATTGAGTATCAGAGAACAGAAACTGTAGGAGAATTCCAGTTGCTGCTTCCGGATTGGTGACAGGTAAGAAGATGTCACACATGTATTGGTGTGAACTTGGAGAACAAGAGCTACAGAACTGCAAAATTTACAGTAGTCTGTAACATCTGAGAACACCCACTAGGCCCAGCCTAGGTCAATAGAAGCACTGAAATTTTTTAATCAGACTTTCTAAAAGGAGAGCTAAAAATGTTATTTGTGAGCTAAACTGATCCTAAATAGTAATTTAATTAAAAAAAAACCAGGAGTAACAATAAAATAACAGTAGAGAAGACATTAAGAAGAACATTGGGGCATTTATAGCCAACTAGCAGAACTTTAATTCTTCTCAATTGACATTGCTGCTTGTTCTCCTCTGCTATAGGCCTAGAATAATGAAGTTTCAAGCTGAGCCTCCTGGTTATCTATTATTAAACAGTGGACAAAATTATTTCCAAATAAATACAAAATTTTATAACTGTATCTTCCTAAATCACTAGATTATAAAACTAGGCACTCCGTTATGGGTTTCCTTCTCAGAAAGGACTTTACATTACATTCTGCAGTAAGACAAGCAGTATGTTACAACCTGCTGAATTCTACACACATGTACTACAGTAGACCCAAAAAAAGAGTGAAACAACTCTGGTTAAGTCATTTGCCACCCAGCCAAGATGATGGAATATTGGATTCAGGTCCCTCCTACCACTACTGTTCATTTATTTGATGTTAATGACAACTGCTGAATTAAAAGACAAGCTTCTAGAAGAATTTCCTGTGAGCCTGGGACCAGAACTCAAACTTTCACAACACTATGGGAGTCTACAAATTAAATAAGCTATTATGGCTTTTTTTTGGTTAATAAATGCATAGGCATTATGAAAAATTTTTTTCAGCAGCTACTCAGGCATCTAGAGCTTTTTGCAGTGTATTAACTGTGTGCAAGGACATCTAACAGATGAACATTATTCTGTCATCCTCCACCCACCCTCTCCAGTCCCTATAGCCTGATGTCTGGGGGAAGTAGCTAAATATTTAAGAAATACCAGTCCTGAACAAGCACAGGATGAGAGCCATTGGCAGAAAAGGAAGATAGTTGCCTCTTCCTCTGACTTTTTTCATTTCTGATTGCCAACAGTTCTCTATACAACTTACAATAACGTATTGATTATAATCTTACCATGTATTAATTTAGAAATAGTCATTTACAGCGGCAGATTGAGTATGCTCTTTAATTCCCTTCCTCCAGATGGCAGGAATGTGACCAATTTAAAGCACACTCTCTCTTTACATGCATATTACACATACAAATGAAGTTTAATTCCATTTTAAACAATGCTGTTATGTTTTAGGAAAGGATTATATATTTTAAAAATATCAAAGAGAACTATAGGATTATAACAGTTTGAAGCAACTTAAAACAGTACCTTCAGAGGTAAAGTGGAAATGTTGCTCTCTTTGAGCTCTTTTAAAAAGCTTGGCATGTAAATAATTTTTACTTATGTTTAGCTTTTTGGTATTCTACTATTCTATTGAAAATTTGAATTGCGGAACAAAAATAGCAACTTCTTATGCACTGATCATCCTAAAGGAATCCTCTTTTTTCCACATATAGTATAATTCCACACAAAGCACATTAACTACAACAAAATCCATGCCAAAGTTGCACCTAAGTTAACAATATCTCCCAAACCTTTTCCTATTTCACTCAGCTTCTTATACCCTACCATTTTCATGTATCACATTTTATCATTTATCACCTGTGGTGACGACTGATGAGCCAGGTAACAGTCACCACCTGTAAAAAGGGAACCTTCCCACACCAAATGCTGAAATAGAGAGCTCTGGGAACAGCTAAAGAAGAGATCCTTCTTCCTAACTGAAGAGCACTAAAGAGAGGTGTCTCACTCCCTTTTCTTTAACCATCGCTGTATTTTAGAATCAGTTAATTATATTATTGACATGAATATACTAAGACTAGAGGTCAGATACTATTTTTTAAACAATATTTCAAAAATATTTTGGATAGTAACTGGTTTTCTTTTGTTTCCTTTCTCAGCCAATGTCTTCTGGCAACAGACCTACAGAATGAATAGCTAATTTGCAGTGAAATAGCCATTTCTGTTTATGGATCACAGAAAAAAAAAAAATCTCTGGGAAAACACTCCTGTCAGACAACGCTAACAAATTTAATCTAACACCAAGAAGATAGTTTAAAATAAAGGTAGCAGTTGAAATAAACCCTGTCATTATTAAAGTTCATAAAAGCCCATTTGAATACGTAGCTCACTTAAATGGCTTCCTATGATAGTTGGACTTGATCTGAAAGGTCCCTTCCAACCCAGACAATTCTATGGTTCTGTGATTCTAAAATATAGTACTTTTCTTACGGAAATTCTTTTGGGTCTGGTATATTCAGTAATTAATTCCGCTTTGACAGATTTCCACTTAAAGCTCATCTTACATGAACTTTTATATCAACACAAGCAAAAACTGAAATTATTTCTTAAGTCTAGTTTTATGTGAAATGGAACATGGGAATGCTCGTTCTCTTTAACGCAAGGAAAAAAAAAACCCAAGCAGAATTCTATTGGAATATTTTTAAGTTGCAGAAAGAGACATGTAATTCTGAGTGTCCTACCATTAAAACGGCATAGTTGCTGAGGGAGTAGCACTGAATGGTCGTAATATTTTCATCGGACAGAAGAATGCGACAACCCTCAGATTTCCATCCCCCTTGTCCATTCAGTAGATCAAAGTCCCACTGAGCTGCAACAGCATCTGCTCCGTGCGCAATGCGCCGCAGCGTCACGTTTATGGGAGCGTGGTGACTGGCTGGGCTGAAACCATCTGTTACAAAAGAAACAGATTTGCACATAAATTTCTCAACACGTAACACATTAGAAGCTAAAAACCTTTTATTAGATACATACTAGTTGAAACAAAGGAGTCAAAAATGGTTCTTATTTTTAAAGATCATAAAAAAGTAATAATAAAAAACAAACCTATCTTGGTAAGAATAACTGGGGTTACAACCGTACGACGTTTTCCATCATCAGCCAGATTTGTTGAATTTCCTGTTGCTGGAAAAAGCTTCCCATTGCGAAACGCAATAAGCTGGAGCTTGTAGACAGACTCATCCGCTGGTCTGATTTCTCTTTTTTGCTTTTGGGTGAAAAGGGAAGCTGGCAACTGGATTGAAGCCTCTACAATTGTGTTCTAGAAAGAAACAGATTTTTAAAAATTTTTAAAGAGAAAAACGAATTCTTTACAGAGATGAAACTAGCAACTACTCCAATTGAACAGTGTCAGAGATTAATGCATTTAGCACTATGTGTTGTGACAACCTATTTGTCCAAGTAACCCAAGATAAAATAATTGAATCAGGTTATTAAAGTCTTAACACCTTTTTAAAGAGAAAAAAAAAGTTAAGTTTCTGTAATTATCTCACTTGTTAGACAGTAAAGTTCAAGTTGGTATCAGTAAACTATTAAAGAGTTTTCCAGATTAGACTACTGGCAACTGGAAGCAACAGCCCAGAGGAGGAGACAAAGAGAAATGCTGTAATTGTGCATTAGGACCATTCAAACTGAAACACCGTATACAAACAGGTTTTGATACATTGTATATAAATAATACTTGGCTAGGGAAGCATGCATGTAATTTCATAGAATTACATAAATATAATTTCAAAAGCACACCCTGCAGCATTCAAGTACATTAAGTGATAAAAGCAAACTAGTATGTAGGGAAATGTAACTGAAAAACTATTTTTATGGAACATGAAGAAGTGTTTCCATTCTATAAAAACCCACACACACACACATATATATATGTATATGTATGTATGTACGTATGTGTGTGTGCGTCTACACACAGAAGTAAAATTAAACTTTCAGGTCTGTTTTCTACTTCATGCTTACTTACAGCATCACTCCGTGCAGAATATTTCAGATATTTAAGGAGACTGGTAATATCCAATTTAATATGTAATGAAGGTGGAAATAGAGCAAAATAATGCCAACCATTACTATGAACTAGGGAGCATTTCAATTTCCATACTTATTAAAAGGTCTGAAAGCATCTTTCAACTTAAGCTGTTTTAATAAAGAAAACCACACCTACTTATTAAAAAAATTTTCTATAATCTAACTTTATTATCCTTTGTCACTTTAATTATCTCGTGTCACAGTAACTCTCCATTACATAAAAATGCCACTTTAGCATTAGAAATTAATAACATAAATTTGTAATAATATCTTAAATATGAATCAGTCGGAAAGCCAAGTCAGTAGGGAAACAACGAATATCTGACCTTTAAAGCCAGACTTGACAGTGTATTTGAAACGTTGCACTTAAAGCTTAATTGTTTATCTAGATTTCCATCTGGATCTCTTCTCCCATAATCGCTGAGTCCAGTACGGTCCGATGTGGCCACTTTCTGAAACACGGTGCATGTCATCCCGGTGAAGCCGGCAGCCTTTATCACATAAGCCTCAAGAGCAATATTTGGAGAATACTGTGACGACAAAAAACAAACATTACAATTTTATTTTCTTTTTTTTAAACACACCACAGGCAGAATAATAAATAATCTTAGAGGGATTCTCTGCCAGAAGAGAGGGGGAAAAAAAAAAAAACCCCAAAAAAAAACACCCAGGAAACATTTTCTTTTCATCTGGCAAGGCTAAATCTGTTCAGAGTGTTTCTCTTCTCCCTACAGAAATAGCAAGCATTTCAGATAATGCCAACACCTATTAAGAAAAATAAAAAGCTATTGAAACTCGAAAGCCAGCAAAACGTCTCCTAAATAAATACATTTACACTTACAGTAGAATAAACTTGAGCTCCGTTTGCAAGCCGGTACATGGCGATTTTCTGCAGACACTGCACAATTCTCGTGCAAGCCTTGGCTTCCCTCTGCGCCATCCAGAGAACACGCTCATCAGCCAGCATAATGTTACTCGCTATGTCCACCATCACGTCCCCAAGCTAACAGGGAAAGAGAAATAAGACCGTTCTATACCTTTGAAAGCGTTCGTCGAGTAGGATCATTATCAGAAAATACAAAGAGACTTGTCAGCATAAAAAAAAGGAAAAAGGAAATTGGCTGTTCCTATCTCAATCACCACTTGTCAAGTTGAGATAGTGAAATGCTTTGAGTCAGACATTTACCTCCATCCAGGAAAAAAATTATGCCAATGTCATTTGTCTGTTTACATTATACTTAGGAAACAAAAACATAATACAGATATTTCAGTAACAGCAGAGAGTGTAATACTCCACATTTTACTGTATTAAATATTTAAAAGAACTATTTATGATCAGCTTTAAACCTAAAATAAATAAAACTTTAAAAAATTCTATAAATCAGCAATAGTACAGTTTGAGTATATGGAAGAAGGTAATAAGAAAAAGGTATTGCAGGCAAAAATAACATGTAACCCTTCGGCTTCTCTTCCTTTCGCTACGTCTGCTTTGTCTTTTTATTCCTTCCTTGCTTGCCTTCAATTTTCCATGAACTGGTTTAGGTTGCAGGTTACACGTGAGAGAGACAGCAAATACCCACAGGTACCTGAGCTGCTTTCAAACCCCCAATTACATTGTTGTAAGTTTATGCTCATGCTCCCTGCCCTGTCTTCTGTATGACATGCAAATACAAACTATAAAGGGAATTCATTTATTTCGGCCACAACTCTGCCAAAATTAATAAGCACCTACATTGGCAACGTTGACCTACACCGGATTTTCACAACATTTAAGAAGCATTGACAAATACTGGACCAAAAGCGAAGGTATACGTATTTTCTAGTTGAATTGACTGAAATGCAGTTCACAGTGCCCAAATTTAGGGACTGGAATTTTCTGCATAAAGACAGACAGGATGGGGTGGGGAAGACATCTCTTTTACCATCAAGGCTTCTCAATTTGGTTTTCAGAATATTACTAATAAGGAGATAATACAATATTTTGTTGTTGGTTGTTTTTTTTTAAGTCTTCAAAAATTATAACATTTTCAAAATTTCAAATTTCAAAAAATCAAAATATAATATTTACTGTTTTAAGAACTGGATTATTTTTTTTTTTTTTAGGGATAGAAGCTACAATCAGTAAACATTCTCAACAGCTAATGCAGAGCCCTCAAGCAGCATCTGCAGGCTGTAGCCCTTTCCATTAATTTCTCAAGAAGAAATCAAAGTTAAATTAATTGAAGATGCTTTTTATGTCTTATTACTACTTGAAAACTGGTAACATGTTTTACTCATCAATTGGTGTTTTTACAGTAAATTATCAGGATAAAGATCCTTAAGTCACAGGACTCAAGTTGTTTCATGTTTTGTACTTTTATAAACTTTTACACCTTATTCTTTCCCCTGCTTATCAAGGTACGCACAAGTTTTTCCAACTGCATTCTAACTTAAGACAATCTAAGAACTTTTGTCTTCTGCTTGTTTCTTCTTCTGACATGAAAAAGGAATTAAATGGAACTTTTTATAATTTACACTATTTATCTTTCAGAATAGCCACCATAACGCGAGCTAAAGAACTGACAATAAAATGGTATAAGTATTAAGAAAACATTTGTAAAGTAATACCTTAATAAGAAACAACTGTCTTATTAATAGCTTCTAAAAATTATTAAATGAAATTGCACTCATGTTCCTTGAATACATCAGCAAACCAAATGTTTACTTCAAATCAAATGAAGATTAAAAATATACATCACCTAAGACCAAAACTACTTATGAATTTAACTTAGATTTTTTCATATTATCTATAACCTTCAGACATGGCAAAATAATGCCAGATTGTGTCACCCTACAGACAATAAATCACAGCTGAGAAAAGAATACCCTTATAATGTAACAAATCATGCAGCCATCTAAAATATGTTTCTATTTTTGACCGGGTACAAAACCAGCCATTTAATGAACTGCTTGTAAAATTCCAAAATACACCAAAAAACCCAAGCTATGACTGTAAAAGGAGATCTAGCCTGAAAATTCTCCAAGGAGTTCTGCAAAGAATTTACAACTAGCATTTACAGCTTGCTGAGAGTGGACGGGGAAATTTTTTTTTTTGTTGTTGTTGTTGGTTTTTTTTTTGAGCAAGTTTAAAATTAAGGGATTGTGGTCTCCAACTTCCCAACATGCACTGTACAGTGAGAGCAATATAACCTCTGTTCAGCAGTGAAACAGAGAGTTCCTACCCACTGGTGGGACTATTGAACCACTCGTATTTTTTCTCTCCAACAATGAGCGTTCTCTAAGATTTTTATTTTAACGTCTTATCTTATATCCTGCAAGATATAGGAATAGTGAAAACCTTAGAGATACAGCTCAATACTGAATAACGACAGCCTACCATGGTGGGAGGGGAGAAGATAAGTCTTGTTTTATTCATTATTGAGAGGATCTCTGAGGCTTTCATTATTTGTATTTTTTAGATAAGAACATACCAATGAAAACCTGCATGACCCACTCCATATTAAATAAAAACAGACTTACTGTACCCATCTCCCTGCTCCAGTGCTGACCAGAGGTGTTACTCACATTACAGGTCCAGTGAATGCTGGATCATCTCAGCTCGAATGCAAAGGCTGTGACCATGGGTCAGCAACTTCAGGGACCTACTAAACAAACAAAAACATGGGATAGAATCTGATAATCCTCTAAGTGAGCGCCTGCATCTAATGTTGAGAAGGTTTCACGGCTCAGAATACTTAAGGACAAACACTTTGATTATCTTTAAAGCGATGGCAAATTATCCAGTTACCTCTTTATATTTTTCAGCAAATCTTCCAAATTTCTCTATCATTTCAGCCACAAAAATAACATCCATCTTATCAGAAAAGTTTGCTGCTTCAACTGTGTAAGCCAAGAGCTGTCTCGCTGTTGCCACTGCATTAGTAAGGTTGAGCGGCATCTACACAGAGAACAAACATAAGCAAATTAAAGAAGTGAAAATTAAGCACAAGATAGAGGCAACACTTCAGTGATTAATAAATAAGCATTTTCCCGGAGAGGGTAGAAATCCCCACAGGGATCACAGTGTTTTAAGTAGCCACAGACTATCACCTTAACTGTTATGTTAGCAAAAACACTTCCTGCAAGCCAGAGAACCAGCATTTGTACCCACAGCCAGAAATTAACTCATGTCCTGTTGTCCTAGAAGGGAGGGAGGTGTTGCACCTCTCTTTTGTTACATAAAGCTCCTAAAATGCGGTGTTTTATAGCAAAAGAAGCCAAAAGAAATTCAAATACACCACTGCTGTAGCATTCACTCATGATTCTGCAATTCCAGAAAGTATTTGGAATGGAACATAGAAAGCAAAAAAGCCCCAAGATAGACAAAGCTCGTGATTTCATTCCTGAAACAAGCACCACGCTGGAAAATTCTTCACTAAATACTACACAACATGAACATGTCCCTGCTGGTCTTAGCACTTGTACATAGATTTGAATGTAATTAATGGAAAATTATTTTTTCCAAAACACTAAGAGTCATGCATTTAAAGTGTAAATAAAGTTCAAAGTCGTAACACACACTGAGCAAAGTCAACTTTCAAATTCAGATATTCTGTAGAAGTTCTTTGAACTTTTTCTTTAGACGTGAATTTCTTTTCACCTAAAAGTGTACCTCTACAATATACAAACAAGAACAGTGAAATATAAATGTTCTTGTATCAATGTTACAAAGATTTCAGCTCCATTTTCAACTTGGACCTCTACTTGATTCAAATTACTTGTCAGAGTTCTGGTGTTCAAAATGGCTCAACTACCTTTGTTTTCTCTAAAGATGCTTATAATATTATTAAATTTAATATTAAGTCTCAGAGAAAATAAACTTCAGAATACTGCTAAAAATTCCAGACCTACTACACATAAAGACAGTAAGGCTCTAGTGAGTAAAAACAGCTCCAAAAAACCAAAACATGCCACTTATCCCCTTAAAAAAACATATTTAAAACCTGTTTCAGTATAACACACCTGTGTGCATGTATTCTTAAACAGATTATAGGAAGTTACCTACTTCACACGTGGAAGTTATACTTCTGCTTTCCTGAAGATATCAATCTGACCCTCATATTTTAAACTTCCTAACGCAAATTTGGCCACATTCTTCCACAACCTGATATATGTTGGCTAAGCAAAAGCAGTTATAACAGCCGGAAAGCACCTAGGCTCTGGAGCAATTGGACTGCAACACATAGGCAGGAGTAGCATCAAGCTGTTACAGACCTTGTGGAAAATAAATATTCCCAGGTGAGGACAAAGCAAATCAGCAGCATCACAACTCTCAATAAGCAAATACTGAACTATGCTGAGTCCCACAAAGGGATTCCCAGTGTTATGTCCCAGCTGCTAACCAGTCGCTACACATCACCACTCCCCCTTCCAGCCCTCAAAGATGTTACTTGTGGCTAAGCCACAGCAGAGTAGAGGGGTAGAATAACCTCCCTCATGTGGCACTGTAACAGGTTACCCAGAGAAGTTGTGGATGTCCCACTCCTGGAGGTGTTCAAGACCAGCCTGGATGGGGCTTTGAACAACCTGGCCTAGTGAAGGGGGTTGGAACTCAATGGGCAGTGGGGCTGGAACTTGATGATCTATAAAGGTCCCTTCCAACCTGAACCATTCTATGATTCTGTGTGTTCACCATGATTCACCTAGACCATCTGTATTACCAGTTAAAAAATAATAATAATAATAATAATAATAATAGTGGAGAAACCGACCTGTGAGTTCTTATTTTCATTAAAGAATTTGACTTTATAGAAATACATAAAATACCTGGTTGAACATATAAAGAACTCGAGTCACATCGTTCGCATATTGGCACCTGGAGTAGTCCTCTTCTGCCCAGTAGCCTCCCCTGTCGCATCTGCGCCAGGCTCTTCTCTCATCTTGTGAGTTGCCAGGATATATCCCACTGCCAGCGGAATAACGTGTACACAGCAGGTATGCCGTGATGCCTGCCAATGTTCTAGGCCACCTGGGGAGTCAAAAGCAAAAAAAAAAAAAGAAAATTAGACAAATTTGCATGACAGGTAAATAAAAGGATTAAAACAGTACAACACAAAATAAAGAGACACTCAAAACTAAGCATCTCTAAACTACTTAAAGGGCCACCTTGGCGCGCCCTCAGTATTTTCAAGCTGTTCATATTTGTGTACTATTAACAAAACAAGTTCTAATACTAGCATGCTTTTTTTGAATTCTTTCATGAGGTTGCAGGTGGAGAGGAAAAGGTGCTTATAAAATTACTAAAAATAGTTTATTCTTTTTTTTAAATAAAAAACCCCTTGCCTACTTGACAAAAAATTCCATTTTAACACTATAAAGACAGTTAAATACACAGCAGAAAGCCCTGCAAGCTTTCTACTTGTCCTGCTCGCATGCATCAATGTAACTTTCAAATGACTGCATTCACAACAGTGCTAAACTGCAGATATGAACAGAAAGCTACATTTACAGTCATTAAGAAACAGTAGTACAGCCACTTTGACCAATTTTGCAACCAAACATAGCACCATATAGAAACTAATGGGAAAAGAAAGTGTTCCTAATATTATGAAAACAGAAAAGAATTCCTTCCACTCAAGATACATGAAAGTAAGCACTTTTTAAGAAAAGTTTTAACATTCTCTCTACTTCCTCCTCTGTGATTTTACTGCACACTTTATCTGTATAAACATATAGACAGATAAAAAATGAAATAAAGAATAAATACAAACGAAGAAATTGCAATACACCTTTAGCACAATCATCATTCATGAGATCAGAACTGATTAAAAGGAAACATAAGAATAGAAGGAAACCAGGCCTGAGTTGAGCTGCAATACGGAGAAGAGAGGAGGACAGGGACAAGGAATGGCAGCCAGACTGTCCCTGCTGCTGGCTCTCCCCTGCCAAGATATTCATAATTCTTACCATTCAGAACGCTAACGCTTAAAGTTTAAAAGTGGAAAGCATACACACCTAAATGCAGAATTCTAAGTATCTCAAATCCAGCCACCCAACATAAAAGGTTTAACTAAAACCGAGAACAAAAGAGAGCTTCATCTGATCATCCCAGGCTTTCTCCACCATAATTAAGTCAAGGTTCTTGGCCAGCCTTAAGAGCCAATGTACTTTTTCCTTAGTTTTAAGTATTTCGAAGGGCCTTGCACAAAGCATTTGTCTCCAAAAACTGAAATAGTGGAACAAAGTATTCTGTTTCACTGGAATTCAAAGTTTGCTTTTATACCTGGACTGCACTTCATAAATGGTCATTTAGTCACGACTATCATCTAAATTAAATAATTCTTAGAACATATCTGTATTTAAAAAAAATAAATATTCTGTGTTTGCAGGAAGATGGAGTAAATACCTTGAAGAATGTTCCATTTCAGGAAATTAAAGTTTAAATAATATTGCCAAGGCAGAGAAACTGAACAAGTCACCTCCATTCTCCCTTTTATTATTCATTTGTTAAGTAACTTCTTTTAGTGAAGACACTGGAATTTATCACAGTTCTTTCTCGAAGAAGAGAGTAACTCCAGGGATGGACCAAGGCAAAAAGCTACATTTTTCAATTATATTAAATGATGCAAAAGATTAACTTTTTGGGGTATATTGAAAGCCTTCTCTATCTCAAATCCTATTTATTCCTAATCAGCTCCAACAGAACAGTTTCAGCATGTTCAGTAATGGAAGACAGACTCTTACTTCAGGCCATTTTGGCAAAGATTACTTAGGTTTGGGCAACAAGAAACTGAAAGTCAGCTACTGGTGGCATCCTTAAAAGCACAGGTCATGGCAACAACTATAAAAGAACTCCAAGTCAGTAAGGTATCTAATGGAAAAGAATAGCCAAACCAAAATGGAAAACAAAGACCTAAATTTTACTGTCTTTTATAACAGATTTGGCATTACATATCAGTTCTCCATATTGTAACAACATCATTTAGTTAAGAAATGGTGACTTCTTATTATGATCATCATCATAATATCTGAATACTAGAAGAGACAGAAGATTATTTGAGTATCTAACCTAGCAAATACACCTACACTAATTTTCAGAGCCTTAGCAGCCACTTCAAGAAATTTATGGAAGAGTCACCATTCAACCTTTATCAGAACAGAACTTACACCAGAATTGGTGACAATGCAGATGGTTAGAAAAAGAGGAAAAAAAAATTTAAAAAACCCATTACCACAGCTTTAAAATGCCAGGAATTACATACAGGTGTTTTAGAGAATGTAAATGAATTCAAAGAACAGGTACGGAAGAATAAACAGTAGAAAGGACAGAAATCTTCCATAGAAAAATCTTAACAGCCTTTGTGAATTGCTGCAATCCCAGTAGTGACCATTACATGCACCCTCGCCAGCCACCAAAAACATCACTTTGGATCATGTCTGGCCAACTCGGATCATAGATAAGAGCAAGTTACAGATCTCCTGGGAAGGGAGGAAGGGATAAGGGGATACAATACATGTAAACTTATCTGAGTCTGAGCAACAAAGGCTGGTGGAAAAATCAAGCACAAAGCTGAGATACTTGAACGCTCTCACTTCTTCAGGATACATAAGGAGCCTTCGGAGAATGAAGCCAAAAAGAACACAGGCAGATGAGGACAACTAAGAAATCAGCTGGCATAGCTGTTAGAAGACACACAGGCCCAGAAAGACCTTGCAGAATGCACCCAAACCTCAGCTTCCAGGACGCAGAGTCAGGTTTCCAGAAACACCAACTCTGACGTGGCCAAAACATCATTTCCCAAACAATTCTATCAACACTGAAATTTCTGTATTAAGTTTCCACATCAAAGATGCCACTTTGAAAGGGCTATCTGTCTCCAACCTTACAGACAGAGGGTTTTGTTTTGTTTTGTTTTTTTAAATTGTGTTTTTCCAAAGCATTTTAAAGTTAGAGTGTGGTCAGCTCAGTTTTTGACTGAATGTATTGCCTTACAGAGCGAGAGCCACATGGATTTAGGATAATTTAAACGCTGCCGTCCTGGCAGATATCCTGTGACACAACCTCCAAGACAAATATTTTCACTGAAAAAGGGCATGTGCCATTCCTTTCCTCACTCTTCACACCCGGTGCTCAAATGAAATTTTTTTTTATTTTTTTTTTTCAGGAGAACTTTAATTACACTTGTTTCAAAATATAGTAATTTCTAAGCTATATAATCTGGAAATTCTGTAGCCATCAAATGGAAGAAAGTAGGAATTTCACCATTTAACACTACTTCAAGGTTTATTAGAGTTTCGCAAGATTATTTGCCTGCTCTCACTGTTTTTCTCTCTACTTCCTCTATTTGTTTTTAATCCACCCCTTTCCCTTTTGATACTATCCCTTTATTCTTACTGCATTTACTTTGCATTCATCTCCCCACGCAGCATTTTATCCTCTTTTACCATGATCTTCTCAAAAGAAAATTAGTCATGCCAGATAGTCATGTAGTTTGTGCTACCTTTATAATGAATTTAGATATGCTCAGAAACATTTTACTAATAAAACTAATATATTATTCATCTAGTAATTGAGAAAGACTTCCATTAAATTGGACATAAAAGGCAGGCAATTTAAAACTCACAGCTTTCTGCCATAATTTCACATAAACAGAACACAAATGCATAGTGTCTGCTTTGTGGGCAACAGTACCCCTTTATCTGCTTTCCTCACCCACTCTTAACACCCTTTGTGTGGGTGCAAGTTTCTTTACAGCAGAGTGGTGAATGAGACAGAGGAACCGATCCCAGCTCTAACTACATTTCCCTTATCCCATTTTTTTCCACAATGAGTGTTCATCTGGACCATTCCCAGCCACGAACTGCTTCTTCCCAATACCTCCCTCTATGGGATGAGCTGATGAGGCAGCCTACACAAAGCCAGAGGAGACAACCCTATGGTCCAGCTCAAAAGGTGACTAATGACATGGAATTCTCATCATGCAAACAAAAGCTACATAAATTGGGCTGCATTTTTGATTTCTTCAAGCCCAAGCCTAAATACCTTTCACAGTTTACCCAACCGCTAGCAAAAGTGCAAATTTGGACTCTATTAACACTTATTTCATCACTGTTTATAATTTGGTGCTCAAAATTTATCACATATACATGAGAGTAGACAGCTGTGGGGGAAAAGAGACAGTTCATTTACATTTAAGTACTGTAATTTCATTTCAGGAAAAAAAAGCCAGACCCTGAGATTATAAAAGAATCCACTCCTTCATGCATATTAATTCTGTTTTGAAAGCATTCATTTCTTTAAAGCAACAATAACTTTCAGTCACAATGAGTTTTTATATCAATTTCATTAGCTTACAGGTAGTTTACTGTTTTTTTCTTATTACATCTTAGTAATTCTCTAAATTCAGCATGACAACTAGTTTTAAGATTAATTACACCCAGCGAGAAACAGTTTTCAAAAGGATAATTCTTATATTTAAGAAAGAATTCTATCAACTACCAGCATAAAATTATTATAAACACAACAGTTGAAGGATTTACTGAAGTAGAAGTGTTGGACTACATTTTAACATGCAAACTGTATTTTCCATTTAATCATGAATAGCAACATATTCAGGGATATTATATGAGCAAGACTTAATATCTAAATAAATAAAGAGATTCCACGATGAAGACAGTTTTTGCCCAATCTTCATAAACTCATGCTGAACTACTATTATTGAGCCAAAGACACTGAAGACAAACATCTTCCTTTGCTACCCCATCTCTGAAGGGATAAAAATCTAGATGCCAGTTTTGAAATGGCTTTCAAGCTAAAATGACTAACCAGTTCCAACTAAAAAACTATAAAATCAAATTCACCTAGGATCATTTACAGCCATCTGCTCAGAACCATTTTCTCACTAGTCAAAGCCTTATTTCCATATGGTCTCAAAGGTGAAAAATTACTCTTTATTATTACTCTACCTAAACTACAAATGGAAGTCTGTTATAGTAAACCCAGACATAGTGAACTTTTTGATAAGCTGAACATTTCCTGAAATCTTATTTCTTTCTACTGAATTCCAGAGGGGGGAAATCCTATTACACTGAACAGTCACTGAACAGCACAGGTTAATTTAATGGAAAACACTTTGAAATAAGCCTTTACCATCTGTTTTCACCTCTAATGGCAAATCAAAGAAGAACGATTCACACTTGTATCATTAAAAAAATGCATAAGTGATTTAAATAGACATGTTCTTTGATGAATACAGCGTGCATCTGTTTGACTTTCTTCACCTTTTATCTTAAGCAGGAACTTCTCATTTTCTAATGTAATGCTTATCCCTGCAGTTGAAAGCACCACAGTGTAAAAAGAGGATACACGCAAAGTTTCTTATTTATATAGTTCCTCACAATGTGAAAGTGAAGCTCTTCAGTACTTCCAAATTGCCCTGTGTAGCAAGTGATCTCAACGTTCCTTCTCTTACTAACAGATCCTCACACTCAGACAACAGCTACCTTTATTCCTCAAACTGTCCAACTAATGAACATGAAGATGAGCTCAGAACAAATGCTCTCAGCCAGGACTTTACCTGAATTTTTGCTACAACTGGAGAAGGTCTTCTGCAGTTGAAAGCTTGTCTCTTCTCTCCCCCCACAAACTTTGTCCCAGCAAGACGCTTTAACTTACCTTTCATTTCTTAAAATAAAAGATTTTTGGTCTTAGATTAGCTGTATAGAAAGAAGATGACTAAAGAACTCTAATGTGCACAGGGAAAAGAAGAAAGTGTTATAAATGTAAATGAAAGTTCAAGCAGAAGATCAACACAGCCAAGCAGCATAAGAAAAGGGAAAATAAATGAGTGGGGAAAAGCAGTTATTACAACATTAAGACATTAAGAAACCCTACAAACTGCAGTGAAAACATATGCTATGACATACACTAATTCTCAGTATAAGCTACTGCAGGGCAGTACAACACAGAGTAGTTATAAAGGGAATTACCTTACATATAGAGAATCTATACAGAAGCTATCTGTTACAGCTGGCACCTCCAGGAGTAACGTGTTGTTAGAGTGACCAGCGGCAGAAAGATCAGAAAAGGGAAAACAGGGGAAGAGGTAAGAACAAAAGATAAAACACTCTGCAATACCTAAACACAACGGAGTATCAGAGCTACCAATACAGTCCCAAGACTCATTAAAAGGAAGCACAATTCATATTATTTACTCTAATACTCACAAGAGAAAAACTGTATTACGTGTTTCTTACGTAGTAATTTTGTTGTATGGGAAACAGGAGGGTTTTAAAAACCTGGTGGAACCTCCCCCCAGACTTACAATAATTTAAAAAGCTTTACTCTATTACAATAATTTTGTTTATATCTTTCAAATATCATCATTTACTTTCCATCTAGTCCAAAGATGTGAGTTCACAGGCTCAAAGTTTAACATTTCATGGTATAGCTGTGTGCACTTCTTTCAACACACACTAACTTAGAACAGTTAAAAATCTGTTGCCACTTACAAATGAACACCCACATAGGTACCTTTAAAGCATAATATCTTAGTTTAAAACAAAATTAAGTGGACCTTTCTTTCTTTGGAATAAAAAAAATTTAGGTTACCAACCTGAAATCCCCCTTATTGTTGACAACCCTCTCTGGAGGACAGTATTGCGCAGAGCTTTCCAACACCACAATGTCTACTGTCCTCGTGTTATTCCCACGTCTGGTTTGTACGTGGCAACCCCAGTTTCCCGTGGAGCCAGCCTGAATGTTTGAGATCGTCAGCGCACTGGGAAGAGAAAATAAACAAAAGGCAACAGTCTTGCAACAAAAATTTATATAAGCTTTTGCCAAAAGATGAATAAAGTACAGAAAGACAGTGGGAGGAGCAACCAATTACAGACAACTGTGAGTGATCTCAAAACCAGAGCTGTCTATGAATCAATGTACTGTAACTAACAGAGAAGTATTTACTATTCTAGCTCTCAATTTTGCCAAAGTAGGAAAGAAAAAGAACAGCCATGGGAAAAAGTTCTTTGTCTTCAGAAAGAGATGAGAAGCCCAAGTTCCCCAACTGTTACCATTGCTCTTCAACACAAAATTTTTATAGTTATTCCAGAAAGGCCAAACTAAAATAACTTCCCAAATGCATAATTTGTGATAGAGTTAGAAGCCCTAATTTACTAATACAATTACAGGCTATATAACCACTCTGTAGATGCTGAATGAGTCAAAAATCTGCTGCAGGCTGAATAAATTATATTTATAGATCTCTGCTGGAGAACTTCAATACTAACAACTGTGGTGTGCTCAAAAGCAAGAGGAAAGAATCAATGAGCAGTTTGCTTAAATGCCTTGCTTTCATAATTTTCATGTTCCAAGAGAACAAACATATCCTACCACAAACATATTTTACATCAACTGCATTGCTTGGAGATAATTAAAACCCAACTGCAACAGTCCTGGGCAACCTGCTATGTCTAACCCTGTTTTAAGCAGCTGGTTAGACCGCTCTAACCTAACTGCTCTGTTAGGGTTTGACTAATCAAATCTCTAAACCATCCTCCTCAAACTTGATCATTAGTAACAGTGACCAAACCCAGGTAATTTAAGACATAGGTGAAGTTACAGACTACTTCTGTACTTGGGAAGTGTCTGCCAACATAGGTTCATTAAGGACATGAGAGGTCCTTCTTGGTTATAGAAATAGTCACTAAATAGAGCAGAAAAAAGAAGTGGGAAACATTTGCTCTTTACAGATTCACCTTGCAATCAGTGAGCAGTTATGAATCATGTTTTTTTCAACAAAAATACCCTGGGACTCATCAGTTTCCACTATTTTTCCATCCTGATACCACAAGACTTGCATGTCTTGATCAATATACGAAGCCATACACTGGAAGGGTAGACTATCTCCTTCAAAGACAACCTGACGGTGAGATGGAGTCATATAGAAAGATGGTAATTCAAGCGGTGGCTCTAGAATTCAAGAAATAAAAGCACAATTAACAGCAAGAATCTATTATGTACATAATTTTCAAAAGAGGAGAAAAATACACTGAGTATCAATTACTGATATAACCTCCTCTAAGCTGCACCTTGCAAGATTTATGTAAAAACAATATTTGATGCATCAGATATTGAAAAACACAAATTATGCTCATATTCTTTTTCAAAATGTGTTTCTTTAATGTAATACACTTCAAAAACCTTTTGCTAGCCCACATCCAAAATATGTGAAAAATATACTTGAACAAAAAATATATTTATGCATTTTATTTCCTCACAATTTCTCACTATTAATATTTCAAAATCACAAATGTGTCTATTTTATTGTTTTAACAGATGGAATAACTCTGATACAATAAAGAAGTTAAGCAAGTTGATCATCACAACAAGGCAGCTAATCAACAACAGAATCTCCACACAGGAAAGCAAGTAATAAAATGAAGACCTTTTAACCTCAGAAATTTGGGCTTAGGATAATTTGCACATTTGAACTCAGATAGCTAGACTTTGGAAAAAAAATATCAGTTTGATTCTTCTTGTGAAGTTTAGGTAAAAATGCCTGGAAAATGGGTTAGCAGGAAAAAGGGCTTCAGAGTGGTACTCATCCTTAGTTTCTACAGACTAACATCCATGACCAATTCATTATTTATTTCCAAAAGCAAAAAACACAGTCACAACTAAAGATCAGCCTCTGGAAAAGAAACACTATTTACCACTGTCACATAAGCACTGAATTTTACGGAAACAAAAAGGAAAAAAGCCTGTCCATTAATATTAATAGAATATGGCAAAGAAGTGTCTTGGTACTGGTGAGGTCCCACCTCGAGTGCTGTGTCCAGTTTTGGGCCCTTTACCTCAAAAAAAGACATTGAGGTGCTGGAGCAGGTCCAGAGAAGGGCAATGAAGCTGGTGAGGGGTCTGTAGAATAAATCTTATGGAGGAGCAGCTAAGGGAGCTGGAGGTGTTCAGCCTGGAGAAAAAGAGGCTGAGGGGAGACCATCTTACTCTCTCCAACTCCCGGAAAGGAGGGTGTAGAGAGGTGGGGGTCGGTCTCTTCTCCCAAGTCACAGGCAAAAGGACAAGAAGAAAAGGCCTCAAGTTGTGCCAAGGGAGGTTCAGATTGGATATTAGGAAAAATTTTACAATGAAAGGGTTATTAAGCCTTGGAATGGGCTACCCAGGGATGTGGTTGAGGCACCATCCCTGGAGGTATTTAAAAGAGGGGTTGACATAATGCTCAGTGACATGGTTTAGTGATGGATTTTTTTTTTTTTATCAGTTAGGTCGATGGTTGGACTGTATGATCCTAAAGGTCCCTTCCAACCTGGGCAAATCTATGAGTACTTACCACAGGTCAGAAGCTCCTGCTTAACACCAGTCACCGTTTGTGACTGAAGTGACTTGGGATAAGCACATTTAGTTTCACGTACAGTTATGTTTCTTTCTTTTAACCACTGATGCATCCACAGTATGTTGCAATCGCAAAGAAGATAATCAGTCTGAAATTCTCTGCAATACAAAATAGGTGTTCAGAGTGACAAAAAAGCAACACTCCAAGGTCTGAAAGCTGGATACCAACAGCTGTATAACACCTCTCCTTGTCACAGTCAACAAACAGCCAAAGCCCAGAATACACTGGATTTTCCTACCACTACATACTGGAAGATGCTCCAATACTCTGCCAGCTGTGGTCTGAGAACAAAAGTACACACTTCCCAGAAAAAAAGGAATCCTCTCCATAAATATGAGGAACTTCTAAAGCATGAAGAAGTTTCTAACCATTTCTTTCACAGAAGGACTTTACGTTATTTAAGTGAGAATTAACAAGGAATTGCTTGAATATGCACCATAACTTAAGAACACGATTGCTTCGTTTTAGCAATCAAATGCTTTAACAGTAAAATCAACACAAACATAAAAATAGCCTTTCACCTATTTCTCTTTTCAGAACCACTATTCACACAATTTTAATGATAGTTTTATTCTGCTTTATATGAAAGCCTCATAAGGCTTTTCATGGATTCATAGTCTTCTCTGTATAATTTAATCCTTTCTACTAAAAAGACATACCAAATGCCCCCATAGGTGTCTGTTGTAGTCAGCTAAATTAAAAGAGAACATAAATATTTTATCTGTTTAGAAACAGTTAAAAATGTATCAAAACATATCACTGTGTCTACACTGTCTTTTACCTCTAGTGAAAACATATTTTATTTTTATTTCTGCAAAAGTCTGGAGGATAACACAACATTGCAGGAAGAACACTTCAAACACTAAATCAACATTCCTGTGAAACTCCGATTGGTCTTTGTTCACAGAAATTCCTCCAGACACACACACATTTTTAATGGCAACAGTTATATCCAGGTTCTCTTGTCAGACCTGTGGTGTGCTTGGACAGCAACCTTTATATACACAATTAAAATGCAAGGAATAACTACTTATGAACAATTAAAATAAGCTGGAGGAGAGAAAGAAACATTTGTCTTTATGTACAAGACATTAACTTGGTGTCAAAGCCAGAAGTCAGAGCTTTTATGAAAGTCCCAGTACAATGAGGGAACTAGCTTGTATTTTTTCCTGGTAGTTATGACAATCAGTAGCACTGTTAATTTTTTTCATTTACTTTTTTCCTTACACAGAATTACAAGTGTCATGAAACTAAAGGAGAGAAAAATAACCTGAGTTTGAGATGTACCCACTGTCTTGTATGACAAAACTATACTGTTCTTCAAGGAGTAGAGACCTTCCTTAAAAGTATTTGTTCCCTTTGTTAAAAAAGGCAGAAAACACTATTTATTTAACATAAAAGTAATAAATGATGCATACAGAATAAAACTTTCAGAAGCCCAGATGTAGATATAGCTTTGTTCTCTCAGAACTACGTAACAAATACTGATAATCTTTTGAAGGAAGTTATATAAACATGCAAATATCTTTCCCATGCACTTATTCAGATAAAGAAACCCCTGTTGTGATGTTTAAAAATAAAAATGCAAAACTATAGTATAAGCAAGTGTATATAAAATGGTTTTTATTAAGAACACAACTGACAATGCCAATTAAGACTAGATGCAATAAGTACTTACAGAGACTTCAGTGAACCAAGATGATCGAATGTTCCCTGTGTAAGTGTAGAAAACAAATTTCCAGAAAGATTCCTAAGAAAGAAAAGCGTTGTGATTTGATACTCAAGTAACTGACGTTTGAAATAAGAAAATCCCTCCTCAAGATAGCATTATTTTAAAAACTACAAGATACTATTATGACACAGTCGTAGCCTCAAGACTGTAAGAATAAAATCAGGTCTGACAGCCTAGCAAAAATCCCAAAATAACTCTTCCCCAATGCTTCTTTTTTAGCTGAAGAATTTTAAGATCAGAAACAAAGACTGAAAGTAAATACTTTATTTTTATTTAAAGCAACAACTAGCACGTGTTGAGCATACATTTCAAGAAGTTTAAAATTAACTTTGTTGTGCAGTGAACTGCTGTGTTGCCATTAACATGCTGTAAGAAGCGTGTTTGATCTAGCAGAATATTATTATTTTTTAATATTATATATCCCACTTTCTCTGTGTCAGTGAAAGAAACGCACAAGAAGCTTACAACCAGTGCAAAGAAACATTGCATAAACTTACACATTATTTTCTTCCAGTAAATGAAGAACTACAAAACATGCAAGAGAGCCAGCAAAACACCAACCACATTGATGCCGTGGTAGAAGGAACGGATATTAAAAGACTCTATAACCCTGAAATATTTTTGTAGCGGAAATATTTTGTACAGCCTGCTATTTTTCCCTACCCCCCCCCCCCCTCCCCCACCCCGCTATACCTTCTAAGAAACTGGAAAATGGTTGCAAAGCAGACAGAGCACTGGGTAGTATGGTTGGGTTTTTTTTATAATCTTGCTTCTGAATAGCAGACCACAACAGTAGCCATGCTGCACATCTTTAAACTGCACACTTAAAGCAAACTACTCCCATTGAAATAAAGGTTAACTTATACGAGACAAAGTTAAGAAATTAAATTATATACAACAAAATTATACTTACAATCTAATAAGATTTACAAGTCCTCTAAATATATCTGCATTTAGGCAGCCTATCCTGTTGTTCGTTAAGTCTCTATAAATAGGAAAAAATCAGAGTAAACTTTTATTTGCAAGTGACATACAGGTTGCAAACAGAAGCATTTCAACTAAAAACCATGAGTAACAGATTGCATCATTTAGTTTTAGATTGCATTTAGTCTACAAAATGCAAATACTGCTATATGGGTGTATACACATGTACACAGAGTCCTTATCCCACTTCTAAAGTAATAATGGTTTGCCTATATGCAGTTAAATGAGCCTAGTCTGACCTGTAAAACCCCTTAGAACAGGCTTGGCTTATCTCATTACAAAGTAAATTTTCATATTTGTACAATATATTCATCATATGTGCTACATCACTTATTTTTTTGATGTGTCAGAGACCTATACTAGTGCCTTTACTGCACATAAATAGGACCACTTCTATATTTATACTTACATAAATCTTTAAATAGTATTTTATAAAGTAGGTCTTAAATCAAATTGCCAAAACGTCTTAAAGAGATAAAAATTAAGCTTGCAAGTAGTAATGGTCCAGAATTGGTCCTTGAGCTTTACTTTTAATGCTTTTAAAAGTGCAATTACCAAAAAAATTTCCTTTTAAGTGAGCCAGATCACCTGATCTATGACAAATGAACAGATATACCACAAAAATTTAAGAAGAAAAGTTGTATTTTTTGGAGCAGAAAGCAAAATCACTAAGACTTAAAAGCTGTTCCAGATATTCTGAGAATTTGAAGAGTGTTTTAATAAAAGAAAACAGGAAAAAAGAGGGAAAAAAAGCCAAGGTATAAATCCACCAAAAATGTGTTAATGGCAGTGTTGGCACAACCTTCAATAAAGCAGTATTAACAGTGCTGTAACCTCAGTGTAGTATTAATAGCAAGGGACTCTGTGTTCCACTATGACCTTTGCAAGAAAATAATAATCATGAGTTTAACGTTTAACAAAGCTACATTTGATGGCATCAAAGCTGGGAACGAATGTTCACCCAGTGATGTTTCAAGCCACTGAAATACAAAAAGGGAGGAATAATACAAGAGCCTGTCAGTAAGAACAAGTGAGACTGCCAAGCCACAGGCAGCGGATGTTCTCAGTCATAAGACTGAAAGCAGACTTTATGTGTGTGTGTGTATATATATTTAGACAGCATATATATATATATATTCAACTTTTAATATACAATAACTTTTCTGTCTAAATTTCCAGAATTTAAGACTTACTCTACTCTCAGAGGTTTATTTGTTAATTTGTTTTGTTTAAACTGACTAACTAGATGTACTACTTACAGTCTTTTCAGAGATGAAAGCCCCAGAAAAGCTCCTGGATCTATAGTACTAATAAGATTGTTCTTAAGGTCCCTGTGGAGAAAAATTAAGACATTGTATTTATCACAGCTACCCTTTAAAACAGATCTAGATGCATGAAGTTACACTTAACTTGTCTCAACTTGTTTGAAAGCTGCCCAAAAAACCCATACAACGTATTTCTACTTTCTCTAACATAGCACTGTCAAAATTTGAAAAATCTGTATTTTAACTACAAAGAAGAATATAAACACCATGTATAGTGTATTCCTTTAAGTATTCTACCAGTTCCTGCGATGTGAGAGGATATGGAGTCAAAGATATTTTGCCACAGTGCCCCAATAGATTACAGCTGCTCAGGGTGTAATATTTGCTCATTACACAGTGCAAAACTGTTTTGTACAGTCCTGTCTTCTTCAGCCTACCTAGTTTTAAATACTTTAGTAGTTCTCAACATCAACCAAAAGACACAAAACAAGATCCTAAAAATACTCCAGAGACACAACATGGAAAGTTTCCACCAAAAGCAAAGACCTGGCTCAGATTCCCAAATAAAGCTAGTGAAAAAACCACCAAACCTCAGAGCACAGATTTTTAAACCTTATGTTTCCAGAATAAGAAATTGCAAGGAGAAATGTAAAGTAACTATATCATTAAACTACTTTATTAATTGTACAAGTGATACAGGAGTTTTAACTCCTAACTCGAGATATTTTGCAGATACAGCTTAATTTCAAAGGTCACAGAAAGCATCTGCTAGCATCTACAGAGTTTTGAACAAACTTTAACACTGCACGAATGCTAAAATTATTTCCACTTCCTTATTCATCCAAGATTTTTATTATATATTACCTGATACTTTGCAGGCACACATTAGAAGAAAAATGTCTCATTCCTTTGTAAGATGTGAATGTTCCACATTTGAATAGAAAATTAGTCATTTCAATTGAAAGCAATGTTTTAGTTAAGCAAGGGCAGAAAAAAAATCTCCTAAATCTACCCCAACATTAATAATTCTGCCTGAAAGGGAACAGCACCAGGGGATTACATGTGCCATCACACAGATATGCATGAGTGAAAACATAAATTCATCCCAAGATTTCACAATAACATTTCCTGCAGCCAGATTGACAAATCACAGTATGACAGACACTGTTATGCACATGGATCACATCTCAATGCCATACCTAATAAACGTTCTAAGTACCTGAAATACTTTAAATACTTAATTTACTATACTGCAAGGTAAATTTAAATTTTCAATGAAACTATGACATATACACACTTCTATCTCAACTTTATGGATTCTCACATGAAAAGGAAGTAGGGAGACAATCTCGTTAGAAAGTCATGTTTGGCTTAAAGGTATTTGGTGGTTTTGACACTTATAAATCCATTTATACAAACAAATTATGCATATATACATATATACACAAATATACTGACACATATGTTATTTTGCTCTTTCAATTACTATTAGATAAACTGTCTTTTTTTCCTCCAAAGAACTTGAAAATTAATATTGGACAAGAAACACTTTAGCTACCACGGACTTTTACTATATGAAATGCCTTTCAAGAAGATAATGGGGAAAGACGACAAAGAAATTTAAAAAAAAGGTTAAACATTACAGAAAGCCAGCCTGTCCCTCCCATAGCTTGATGGGGTGTAGATTTTATGCAGGCAGATCCAATAAATGCTTATGACTGACTAAACAATTTACGTTTCCTCATTATTCTCTGCCTATGATTTAAATTCTACCCTACACATAGAGAGGCTAAAATATAGCAGGCTATATTTATTTTAATTTTTCACCATCAGTGTACCAAATATTTAGGGTAGCACCAAAACTGCTGATAATTGAAAGCCCAATATTTTATTTCATGCCGGTCTCAGATGCAGACTTCTGCTTTCAGGTCAATATATTCAAATTGTACATGAGGATCAAATGCTGGTGGAGCTGTTTCACCAGGTTCAAGTAACTCTAAGGAAGGAAAACTGGCACAAATCTACCACTGATGTCTCTGTATTAGAATCGTGCAGGGACAGAAATCAACTGAAGAGTTCAGGTTCATAAGGAACCACGAAAGGAGACAATAGACAGTACTGAGACTCAGACATTTTCCAAATGGAAATTAAAAAGTTACTAAAAATCATCTCTTGACTTTTTGAAAAGTTCTTACATATCCTTTGGACATCCCCTTGCATCTAAAGAAACCAACAGCAACTTTGATCACTTTGTTTGGCTCACTCCATCACATCACCTGGGACACACACTGATGAACTACAACAGTCAAATTTTCTTGAAGGTGTAACACAAAGAAGTTCAAAAACATTAAAAAAATAAGCTTGAGACTATCACACTTCTGCAAACTAAAGATAGTTTAAAGATAGTTTGCAGAACTATCTTTAGTTCTCAACCAGAAAAATCTTTCTTTCCTTCAAATAATTTCTTTATTTCCAACAGTTCAGAATACTCCAAAGCATTCACTTGCACAGCACAGATTTTTCAGCAGAGACTAGAAGTACATTTCCCTTCCCTCACCACTCATCTTTTGGAATTACCCAAGAAGCAAGTGAGGATGGGGAAAATAAATAT
This sequence comes from Gallinago jamesoni, assembly GCA_025769975.1. NCBI lineage: Eukaryota > Metazoa > Chordata > Aves > Charadriiformes > Scolopacidae > Gallinago > Gallinago jamesoni. Next base: position 57,755,210 of record JAOQGH010000032.1, read on the forward strand.
TTTGTTAGCCTAACACACTCGGCCTTCTTCTGAAAGACCCATGGCTAACAAAGTGATGGAGCTTCCAGAACTGAATACTCATTAAAAACATTTCTCTGCTCAGTGATATTCAAACAAGAAGCTCTGACACTTTCCAATACTTTTAAGGACTAAAATAAAATAAAATAGTTAAAAAGAGTTCAGGTCCACCACTAGGAGAATTCAGGTCCGTCTTTCCACCATGCTCTGCTGCACTATAACAAGAATTAAACCCAGAAGTTGTTACTGCCTGAAAATGTATTAGATGCTCCTATTTTTATTTAAGGCATCCATATATCTGTAGATTGCTGCTGTAAAAACAGGAGAAAAAAAATGGGACTATCAACAAACAACACTCCCTTTACACTGCATATTTTCCTCTTCAAAGGTATATTAGTATATCCTAAAAATACATTGGTAAACCCTTGTCATTATTTATAGTTCAATAAATATCAAACCCTTCTTTTGCTACCTAAATGTCTCACTGAATTCCATGCATGTTTCTTCCTCCTCTCTCCCCTATGTACAACGAAAAAATAGCACTTCATAGATACATAAAGTCATCTTCCTCATCCTCACAAAAATCAACAGGCAGCAAATGGAAGACAGCAGCTTGCTTCTAAGTTGTTGGATGTTGACTAGTGCCATATTAAGTCAAGTATCTACTAGATCAAAAATTATGTCACAAATTACACAAGCAATCAAAGTCGTCACTTCAACATTTAAACTGTCAGAAATTAATAGCAAAACACAGCATTAACAAAGTCAGTGAAGATTAAAATATTTAATGTCTTTTTGTACAGACACTTTAATTATCACTGATGGCAGTAAAGATCTTTGACCTGCTTACTGTGCTATTATTTGCATGATTTTTTTCCTATAAGCATAGATGTAGTCATTTTCTACTGGAATTAACAAACACTTCAACCTCTAGTAAAACAAAACTCCTGTTTTGGTAATCTTATCACCCTGTTTACAAAACAATGCCTTACCAAAATCTAGATTTTTCATAAATTAACACATGTGAACAAAGTTATTAAACAAATTTAAAATTCCCCACACAGGGCCAGCATTTTAATTGTACTTCCCCACATTTTTGGGACATGCAAGCAACAAAAAAAACCAACAATCTTTCATTTCAATAGTAACAGTGAAGAACTGTCAGATAGCGATGAGGTCAAAAGGTAACATATTTGAGCAAAACGATAATCCAAAGGGTTACAATTTGCCAGCTGCAGATATCATATGCCCAAGAACTGAAAAATAATGAAAATCTACATATTTGTAAATGGTATATGTTAAGATGTCCAAGAACTACACAGGTAAAAACAAGTTTATCACACTAAGTTGTGAAACTGTATTTCAGGATTCCAAATATTCATTAAAATGCAATTAAAAACAATTATTATGCAGGTACATGTTCCTGACATTAGTTTGTGTTTTTTTTCCTTTTTTGTTTGGTTGGGTTTTTTTACTTTTTTATTTTTATTTTTTTAAGGCTTTGGTTAAATGTATCTATACATCTAAACACTATCCAAAACCTATTAAGGAGAAACAGTAAAAATATTTGCCAAGAAGTATAACTTATAAAGAAGGAACACACAAGCATTAAATGCAAACAGAATCTCTCCCCTGGTAAGCAGTAATGTTAAGTGACAATGCTACTGTCTGGATTAAGTATTTAAATGCTGATTTAATTTATTTCTTTTCTCTCTATTTTGTCTCTTAAATTAAATGTGGGGGAAAGAGTGTATCTACAAAGAAAGAAAACACTCATAAGGAAACAAGGGGGAGTACAAGTAGTAAGAAAAAATAAATATAAGCAAGAAACTGTCAAAAAAGAGTAATTTTAAAGGCATGCAAGTTATCACAGTGAACATTAAGGAATATAATTTGAAACTGATGAACATAATGTTAATGTTTAAAATGGTTATCAGGGCTTTCAAATTTTTTTCCTTTTACTCTTCACTATCAAAGTTTGAAAAATTATTTTTAGTACAAGATTAGCTTCTGTCCAAGGTCAGAAGAACATTTAAATCAGAAAAGTTTACTTTTATTGTGGTTAAACAGTAGTATTGGGGTCTTTTTAGTCTGTCTTGCACACACATATGCAAAAGGAAAAGAGATGATCATCAACAGCTACTGTATCATAGTAGTTATCCCTTTCTTTATGATGAAGGCATTTGGCCACTAATAATAATTTCTTGATGCATTAAATGCTACACTAGTGCACATAAAGTGTGTTTTCTCCTTCAGATGAGACCACCATACCATCTAAAATACTGCTACTCCACATCACTTTAAATGCTCAAAACTCAGTGTCTTACTGCTTTCTTTTCCTTTTCATGGAAGAAGATGTTAAAATAACCTTAAAAATCCTTATAAATGACAGGAGTTAAATAGAGGAAAGCCAGGTTCTTATGATTTTAAAGAAAATTAAGACTTGGATTCATAAAGCAAATGTAAATGATCATCTCAAACTAATTAGAGTTTCAAGTATTTCTTGTCTGAAAACTATAATGAGCTACAACAAATAACAACTGTCAGCAGATGCCTTTATTACCTAAGCAAGGATGCCAAAATAATACGTAAAGATCTAGAATACCATCACTGCTGATAACCTTGCTTCTTCGGCACCATGACTAATTTCCACAATAAAGCTCATCTACCAGCGCAGAACAGAAATCTTTCTTCTGGCATGTGGGGGGACAGAATGGCACAAGTATTTGATTTTATTTAGGCCAGGTGACCGGGATTGCAGCCTTCAGGTTTTAGAGGAAGAATAAAATACTTTTAATCCCCTGAAGCCAAAAGTCGTTTGGAACTCATCCTAGATGTTGCGAGCTGATTATGGAACTGGCTACTCTCCCAGTCAAATGGCCTAGAAAAATCCTTATCTCTGAAGTTTCTGCTTGCTCCCAGGTAGATCAACCTGCCAATCCTGACCTTCTACCAGCTGGAAAAAAGCTGACTGTAACAGAAGCTACAACCCTGCTTCTTATCCCAAAGGTGATATGTCATTTGAAAGGGAAAGTGAAAACAGGAAGCAAAAGGTGTCCAAGAAGTTATTCCCATCAGATTCACTTCCATTTCCCTGCCCTCATGCACTAGGTATATACCAAAGTTGTAAAGTGAGCAGGAAAACTGTTAAAATAAACGACAATAACAAGCTTATAATGAATCTAGTCCTTTTTAGAGACTCTAATACATCTGTTTCCCCTACAAATATACTTTACAATGGTTTGATAAAGGGGTTTGACGCTTCATAAAAGAAGAAATTAAAGAAATAATTTTCTTTACAACGTAAGTTTTCATATTATGAGACCACCACCAAAGCAAATCCCATTGTCACAGCATTCCAGTGAACTTCCCACTGAAACTGCCCTAATCTCCTTCACAGGTGACATCACCCCTTTATGCTGACACACAATATTCATATCCTTGAAGAGAACACTTAATTGTATTAACTCTTCAGTCACAAAAAAAACCCATCAAAATAAAGTAAGAACACATCTCTTAAATAAGATATTTTGTTCTCAGAATTACTGATGAAACATGAACAGCATAACACTGAGTTTTTTAAGAGAAAATAGCTTTTTAAGAAGTGCTTACAATCTTTCAAGCAGGTGTAATCCAGAGAAGGAACCGTTCTTCAACTCTGTGATTTTATTGTTACTGAGAATCCTGTAAACAAAAAATAGGCAAGAATAATATATTGAGTTTGGTAACAAAATTATTTACTGCAACTTATCCTTATGGTGTAAATCTTTTTGTTCAACAGCCTGTATATCAAACTACAATACCTGGCTCGCTGTCTGAGGTGTATATAGCAGCACTGCTTAAATATTACGAAGGAGAAAAAGAGGGTTTTCTATGTCACGTGCCCTATTACCATGCAAGTTTACATAAATAACATAGGAAACCCATTTAGGATTATCACCATACAACATCAGAATTGGCATAATAGAAAATGAAGTATTAAACAACCAATCTACACATGGAAGAACAATGTTGATTTTCAAAATAACGCAGCAAATCACCTGTTCCCCATTGCCTCTGCTGTCACCCTCAGCCACTCTGGCTCCCCAGGTGCTGTGCTGCCCTTCCCAGACACCCTTCACACTTTCAGCCTTCTCCTCAACACAATCTTTTTAAGACATTTGCAAATAAACTCAGCAAACACTCCTTCCTTCTATCTATCTTTTCTTCTCTTAAAGGGATACACAACCACAAATTCCCTCATCCACACAAATAATGGGATCAGGCCCACCTGGCCAAGGGTCCTATTCCCCAATCCCAGCTGTCTAGAGACACAAGTTATCCTCAAATTAGGAAACCCCTCATACATACAGCTGGGTGCTTCCTTACTTAGAATTACCTGCTTTCCATATAGTCACATATTTCTCTGTCAGAAAAAAAAAAGAGCCTATTTTTCTTTTGAACCACTTTTGAACCAATCAAATTTTGGCATCCGCACACGCCTTACAAAAGATTTCTGGTCAGCTCCATGCCCATCATCTTATAAATGAAGACAGAATGATTGTCTTCTCCAGCAGAGTTTTCATTTTTCTACAATGCACTGCTCCTGCCATTTTATTGCCCAATTATTAGTTTCATAAACTTCCTCCAAAATTCTTCACTTTACACTTGACCTTATTACATCAAGCAACTCTCCAAACTCTGTCAAACCCCTACTAACACTGTTTTACAGGTCAT
>JAOQGH010000032.1:57763642-57774475 GCA_025769975.1 Gallinago jamesoni
AAAACCTTCCCCCCCCCCCAAAAAAATAAAAAACAAACCCAAACCACGCCAGCTTTTCATCCATTCCAAGAACATTGCTGAGATGTTCCTTTGTTGAACATGGCTTGGATCCGTAAGCCCTGTTTCCATTTTGCTCCATAAAGTGGCAGAAGAATTTGGAAAAACTCTGCGAAGAAATTCAACTTGGGCTCTAACGTCCTGGCAAGAGCTTTAGCAATAGGTTTTGCGTGCCAGCAATGGGCGTCTAACGATGCAGTCAAACCCAAAGTCTGTCCTTTGTACTACAAAGAGTTTGTATTACAACTGATACTAAAGGTGATGTAACCATCATTTTCTTTTTGATACAGGAGGAAAAGAAAAAAAAAAAGCTTGATTTCTCTTTAACATTAAAATTAGGTAATAAGCTCTACGTGAAAAAAAGTTTTGTTTTAGGGAACAATTTTGGCTTGTCAGCTATATAACAACGAGCACTAAGGCAGCAGTCAGCTAGAGAAGAATTTTGAATGCATCTCCAAACTTCACAAATGAACCCTTTCATGGGATACTATTAAAATACACACGCATCCAGTAACACTGTTACAAAATAGGCAAAATGGCCTCCAAGAAGGCAGTAGGAAGACTGGGAGACAGTGTAATTTTTAGCTGAATGCTGAAGTAGCTTCCAGAACACTTTTTCAAAGATTTAAATAGAGAGTCAGGAAATAGAAAATAAATCAGATCATTTCATGATGATGGCTGTATACTCTAAGGACTGGGAAAGCAGCCACCAGCAAAAATTGAACTAAAATAACCAACTGTACAACCAAGAAAAATGCTTTCTGCTCAAAGCCGTGAACATGCAAACAGAAATACATTTTTTGAAGTTTATCTTGTAGAAGCTGTGATTTAACAAGGATATAAACCCACTATTTTTCAACAAAAACTTGGTATCTTGCCTTCCAGTGAGTTACTAGTGTCAGAGGGAAAGAAACGTTAAGTAATGGACTGAGCAGAACATGAACAGCACTTGCTTAAAAGTAACCCTGAAATGAAAACACTCCACAAACTACAGAGAAAGAATTACGAATCTTTCCAGGGCTCCTAACAAAAGGGGACAGTATTTTCCAGTTTAACAAAAACATTATAACCGAGGAAGCTTAGTAATGAAACATCTGCAAAATAGAAGTTTGCAACAGATAAAAGATTTCCTGTGCTATTTCATTATTATAAACATTAAACAATATTAAGGTTGTAAACTAAAACACTCAGAAGTAATAAAATTACAGAACTAAAAATCGGTCTATTTATATCATTCCAATTTTAACTGGGAATGTGCTAACTTTATATGATGCAATGATGGACTTTTTCTCTATGCAATCCCTGCAACATTCAAGCAACGATGCTCACTTTGTGCACTGCTATTCAAAATATTTTTTTCTTGATATTCAGTATGTGACCACATGCTTTATTTATTGCCTTTCTTTAAGGACAATCCGTTCTTTAAGGACAGAATTCTTTATTTATAGTGAAACACAGTGCCAATCACTGGAGTACCTCAGTGTATTTTCTATGTAAAAGTACTAAATAAAAGTCATCTTGAAAAAAGGTCAGAACTGAGGGGCAAAACAGAATACAAGAATGAGCAGCAGCGTTGCTGAAAATGATACTCCTATCAAAAGAAATTCTTGTGAAATTATAACCTTACCAACCAAACCTCTCTTTCTAGTACTTACCCCAGGTCAGAAAGCCTTTCTAAGAGAAAATTAAGAGGACATAGCAACATCCAATTTCTTTCGACACTAACTCTGAGTTGTTGTTCCTAAAGCTAACCAAAAGCAGTGAGTAGCTAACCTTTGTGACCATTATCTTCTGGGAAGCTTCCTTCAAGTTCTCTCTCCCCGCTCTTATTATCCGTAGCCTGTGTATTAGTTTAAGAGCTGATGATCAACTTTTTCTGTAGTAACCTTCCTGTCTTACTCCCCTCCCTTCGGCTCCCTCCTGAGTTTCCCACTTCTCAGCCAGCAGATGTACACTTTTTAGGATTCAGTGCAAGTTTACTCTGCCCCTCCAGCCTCCATATGTACATGCAAGAGAGTAACTCACTTCACAGGACATACTGCACACTCACAGACCCTCCTAACTTAAGCCGTTACGGATAACACATTCTATGTGTCACATCACAGTAGTATTAATTATAGCATGTGCTGTCACGCCCAGGCTCCCATGTATTTACATTTCCTATCAGGTATATGTGCTCTCTAGAAAGTGCTTTGTCGAGACACGTTAACAAGCACTTCTTATCAACTGCTGGCATGCGAAGAAACATTTTCACAAAAATTTATACCATCCTAAGCCCACAGAAGTCAACAGTTTTGGGGTAGTTTAGCTCCCTGAACTGACTAGGCATGGAGCCAGACAGCCAAGGGAAGGGAAAAAAACCCACCCACACAGCCAGAGACTGGGAGGTGAAGGTACGAAGGCGCCAGCTCCAGCTCAGGCTACAGTTTTACAGGCAGCTGGATGCAGATGTGACTTTCCACATTCAGAGGGAGAGAACTCCTTTCTTTCCCCTGCCCTTGCTCCTAACCATCCCTGAGCCAGATGCAGAAAGCCACAGAAACTTTAAGCCAATTCTCAAAATTGCGTTTCAACAGGCTCATTAAATTCCTGTTAACACCAAAGGCCTAAAACCAAAGACCTAAAACAACAGTTCGAGGTGTTAGAATCAGTTGTTTGGGATGTCTCACGGGATGCTTTTAGTAGAAGTCTGAGCAAACTTGCAAACTCTCTCTGATACTAAGTTTCAAGGTAAAAACCTATTCTGTAACCACATGATTACAGATAACTAATGATTATAGTAACATGATTACAGGCTAACTAATAAGGAGTCCTTGTACCTGACCAGAAAAAAGACTTCACATTCATCTCCTCAGATAGAAATCTCACATCATGTGGACAGTACCAGAAGAGTTTTCCTAGACTATGTTATAACACTCCCCTTTCCTTCTATGATCCATCTTCTCCTACTGGCACCAAGTCATTAATCCTGACCAATTGTGTGGGTAGCTGCTGAATTTCCAAGAATTCCTCCCCATTTCTCAGTAAGCCAGGTGACAGAATCATAGAACAGTTCAGATTGGAAAGGTCCATAAAGGTGTCCTAGTCCAACTCCCTTGTAATGAGCAGGAACATCTTCAACTAGATCAAGCTGCTCAGAGCCCTGTGCAACCTGACTTTGAACGTTTCCAGGGGCATCTACCACCTCTCTGGGCAACCTCTTCCAGATATTAGGAAGAAAGAATTTCTTCCTGATATCTAATCTAGATCTCCCCTCTTTCCCTTTAAAACCATTGCTCCTCATCTTACTGCTCCACTCACTGGTAAAGAGTACCTCTCCAACTAATAAAATGTCTATCTCTTAAGCATCATTAACCAATCTGCATTTATTATGTTTGGTTTGTCTGGGATTTTTTTTTTCCCAAAATAAAAGAAAACCTCTTAGTTGGTCTGCCTTACCAAAAAGCTCAAGTTCCTGCTCCAAAAGCGACAATTGGGCAGCCGTGGTAAAACAGGCTGACTAGGTCAGATCACCCACTCCACCAAAGCCTCTATGCTACTATGGGACCGAGCAGCTCTGCAAGGCTTCCCATCGACTCTCCGGTGGCCTGGAGATCTGTAGGATACCACAGGACATACCCTGTGTCATTACCAAAGGAGTAGTCACACCATGGTAACACACATAAACAATAATTAATGCATACAATCTGTCCCACCCACTGTAGCACTGAGATATTGCAGTTTTTCACTGCTAAACAGCCAAGCAGTGAAACCCAACGAGGAAAATAAAATAAAAATTCTCACCTATTTGCTGTGTTAAAGACTACAGATATTTAACAGATTACTTAAGATTTTACAAGTTAATGTTGAAAAATTCATTATCTCACTGCAGAAAGCAAAACTCACAGAAACATACTTCACTCATCTTAAGGTCTTAAATTTGAAACAATGTATTATTACTAATGAAAAGAAATGCTCAACTGTTTTTTAATCTTCATGGATTAACTACTGGTATAAAGAAAGCATTTAAACTGTATAGATTCAAAAATTATAAAGACTATTATCAGGGAATGCAGTGACAGGATGGGGGATAATGGTTTCAAACTCAAAGAGTGGAGAGTTAGATTAAATATTGGGAAGAAATTCTTTCCTGTTGAGGGTGGTGAGACACTGGAACAGGTTGCCCAGGGAAGCTGTGGCTGCCCCATCCCTGGAGGAGTTCAAGGCCAGGCTGGATGGGGCTTTGAGCAACCTGGTCTGGTGGGAGGTGTCCCTGGCCAGGGCAGGGGGATTGGAACTTGATCATCTTTAAGGTGCCTTCCAACCCAAACCATTCTATGATTATGGTGAAGGCAAAGACTAACTAAGGCAGTAGTGACAAATCCATGAACCTGCAACATATCCAGCCCATGCAAAGTACATATGGGAAGCATTAAGTTCTGAAAAATCTGATCTTGCAGCTCCATACTTGTTTTTCATTACAAAAATAACCTTTGAAACATGAACAAGCTGCAAGCTAAAGGAATGACACACGTGTAGTTGTTCATTCTTCATTTATCACTGCAGCACAAATTCTAGTTCTATTTCTTTAACTCTTGGCATTAACTTTTAAATTTTTTATATTTTGCACTTTTGCCAAAATGAAACAAAACCAGGAGTATGACTGATCAATAAAAGACAACAATAAAAGAAAAAAGTATTATGCTTGAAGGTTAAAATCTCTCTTCCTGAAGCTAGATACAGTGTAACACATCAAAAGCATTTAATACTCACTGAAAGGCTAATGAACACATTAAGGGCATTGCTTATATGGGTGTCTTCATGGGAATAAAGATATTGGGCAACTCTACATTAATATTGTAGCTCAGAGAATTAAAAAATAATTTCTCCTTATTGCAAAAATTTAAATTTACTCTCCAGAATTTTGCAGAACATACCTCTGTCTTCTTCCCTTATTTTTAAGTCATCAGTAATCAATATATAGCTCTCATTCAAAATCTGAGCCCCAGACTTATACATAGCATAGTTATATCTATGGTACAGGAGCCATATTTCTAATTACTTCCTATATTTAATCAAAAGTACAATCATTTCCTTGCAAAAGGCCCCTAAAAAATTAAAAAATGCTTATATGGAAGAATAATCTCTTAAAAAGTAATCAGTATGCATTGATACAATCGTTAATGCATGAAGACTATTACCAATTACAATCCAACACATTTAACTTTAAATGTTTTAAAGCCATTACTGTAACACTAAAAGAAACTAGAGAACCCTACTCAAACTTGACTGGGCATCCCATTGGATACGTACTAGCAATGCAACGAGATGTCTTCTGAAGTTTAATATTTATTTAGGTATAACAAAATACTGGCATTTAGAAAAAAATACTGTTCAAACTGTGACCTCAGAATTTTCCTGCAATACTCAAATATACACAAAAACATACACAATCATAACAGAATACTGTATGTATTCAATATGTCATAAGTGTTGGAATAGGGCATAGAGCAAAGCATGCATCTGCTTTTGAATGTGGATTGCCATCTATCTCCTCAACGAGGTAAAAGAGATACACCAAAGAGATCTGAATAGGTCTACTAGAATAGAAGCCTAACAGAAAATGAAACAACACTAATGATTTTTAGGAGTCGGATACCCCTGCTAAACAGTACTTGTGAATTACTGAACTATGGATACAATTCTCAAGTACTGACTTTGTACTGCCACATGTTTGTGAGTAAAATACATTGTGCATAGCCCGTGCATCCTCTGACCAGAGAAAATTTTAAGATAAGTTTTAATGGGAATTATTAGCCCTTTGTGTCTTCAAAAAATGTTATCATTGCCCAAGTTATTAGTACTGAGCACTTATGACAGTCTAAAATAGATTATTTGAACAAGAAAGGGATTAGCTGTCAAGAGTACCTTCAAGTTAATAATGGAAATGAACTTTAACAGCAGAGGTAAACTTCCACAGAAAACATTTACTAAGCCTATACTTCCTGTTTGTAAATATAGTTTGGTAAAGGACACTTTTCTTTCAAACACATAATAGAGAAAGACCCAACTAAGTAAAACACAGGAAATGAAAACAGTTTAACAAAGCATCAGATCACACCTCAAAGAAGAACAGAATATTAAAAAATCATAAATATAAGTCATTATGTAGCTTTCTTTGCTTTGTTTTCAAAACTTGAGGACTTTTTCTTTAAGGAAAAAATTACTCACATAATTACAGAGCAGTCATGTAATTACAATGTAATCACACACTGTGATACAAGTGACTCCTTGCAACAGGAGTGACCTTTTGCTTTGAAACTTTTGGAATTTAGGAATTTGTGTTACAAATGGAAAGGCTGGGCAGGCTACGTAAGTATGCTTTTCAGCTGGTTAATGGATGTAGTTTGACATGATTATATTTAGGAGCCGGACAAAAAGCGTGACATTTTAAGATGTTCCTCAACAGCAACCCAGTTAAGCATATCTTTGAACAGTTCTGAATGCAAATCCAGGCTAATGCTCTTCCTTATAAATTCTAACACTTGCAACTGTAAACGCTGCTACTTACACGTTCCTACCAGGGCATGTGGGTAAGCAAAGTTGTTTGCAGACCAGTAGGGCTCCTGATTCAGAAACTTAATTCTTTACTGCATTCATACTCTTTTCCTCTGTTTATTTAGATTCCTATTCCTATAGAATTAACTATGCTTAATGGGTAGCTAAAACTATCAACAAATAACAAGGATTACAACTTCACGGGCTTGCCTTCCGTGGGATTACACATTCTCTTCCAAAGAGGAAAGTAATGGCTAATATCCAACACATTACGACATCACGTCACCTGAGCTGGCATCCAAGAACCACAGCAGCAATGGGTACCTTATCTCAGCCTTCTATTACAAGAGCAGAATGTGTTCCTAACTGAAACGTGAATCACAGCAACGGCTCCAGTATCTACTGAAGCACAGGGCATGTCAGCCCTAGCACCGAGTTACATTCCCCCAGTTATGTTATCTTCACACCAAAAGCATCTCAACCGGCTGGTTAAACTACAAAGGTCAAAGCCATCTATGGTGTTCATACAGATACACCCCTCATTTGCATCCTAATCAGTTTTTATTATTTAAGACTATGAAAAGTCCCTTCCTTGGCTATAACTAAACTTGAATTCACCTTGGAATTTGACCTAATTGCTCAGCAAAGGATCAGCTAATTCTACCTGGATTCTAAAGAAATCTCAATTTACAGTACTGTCAGAAATCCTATACATAACTTATTTTCCCATAGACTCCTCTCTATACTTTAATACTCTTCTTCCAGTGTTTGCCTGCCTGCCTTGATCATTAAACAAACTTACTTTGTCTCTTATCACTTGAAATGGAACTTGGATATTTTTTCTGAATTGTGACTAAAGATTCTAATACTGACCCGAGTTGCTGGGACAATAAAATGTTTTATGGCAAACAAATGTCAAGGCATTTCATAAATTAAGTGATCTTGCCCAACTTATCAATATTATTGTTGACTGCTGAGTACAATGGTGTGCAAGAATGAAAGAACTTGGCCAGCATCCTCAGATGCTACTCATTTATTCTAATTTCCACTATTTCTCTTATTTCCTTACTTTTTAGAGACTTCTGTCCTCAAAAAAATTTCATTAGGGGTGAAAAAATTGTAAATGCTAAATACCCAGCAGCTGATCTAATGAAAGTCAAAGAGTTTGATCAGTAATAAGGATGGAAAAAGGATTTCCAAAGTGAATATCATCACTTCATTTGAGTCATTCCCAGCTCACTCAAAACCCCAGTAGTTATATAAAACTATATAGCTCCTCCTATTTAAAATTGGTTTGTGCAAAATAAGAGCCAACACAAAAGAAAATTAACTGAATTAAAATACAGCTGATCTACACCACACTGATCTATTTTCAGCTACTTATCTCTGTGGTGATCCACTAATCCAAAAAGCTATAATGGAACTAGTACTTATCTTAATAGAAGAATCCCACAAGAATCAAGATTCAAGATAACTCAGGGCAGTTTGGCTCTAATCAGACAACCTTCCACTATCCACCAAGTGCTTCAATTCTAAGTTTCAGCTTGGAAAGAAAAAACAAGTAATTTTTGGCAAAAGATTAGATAACGATTAACCCAGCCACTACTAATTAACATGTTAGTGAAATGGCACATGGCCACATACCCCATAAATCACCACAACTTTCTAACCAAGTTAAAAAGGATTCAGTAAAAAAAAAATCTCAGATATGAAAATGACGCCTCAAAAGTCAACAAACATTAAAGATCCTGAACTACAAGTTAGAAAAAGTAGGAGTATTGGTTTTATAATAACATTTACCTTATATTTAAGCAAAATTTCAAAGTATCTTTTCATGCTAATTGTATCAACGTGGTTATGATACTACAAATGACAATAAAAAAATCATAATATTTCTTGCTACGTCTATTAAATTTAAAAGGGAAAACCAAATGTTTCAGAAGTTGTCATGAACTTCAAAAGCCAGTTAAAACTGAGAGCAACTAATTCGTGTACATAGATATGGTCTAGATACACTCTAGATAATGAAGGAGTATGAAAATCAAGATGAAAGAGGAACCATTCTTCTGTCACTGCAATTATGAGCAAAGGTCCACTCACAGTAAGGCTGCTGTGTTTGATACCTGCTTGTCTTTCACAGCAATGAGAGCTGTGACTCCAAGTTTCTTTGGATCAAAGACCCCCACTATCAACTTCAGTGTATCAACCATACTAATACCTACTTTTTCACCATTTTAATGGATAATACAGTATTTTTAACAGTTAATCAGCTGCAAAGCATTTAAAGCTAACAACAGCTAAAATGAATCTGTTGATCAAACAGATGTCACTTTCTGCTTTCTCTTTCTACTTCAGAAACTTCACATATGAATATTTCTGGTCACTTTCACAGGTCCAGTAGAAATATTCTGAGCCCTTAGATTGCCAAAGGAGAACAATAATTACTGTAGCCTTAATCACCTCCCTTTTTTTGGCCTTCCCTTCTCTCATAGGTCCAGATCCATGCACCTGACGTTGACTAGATCCACACCTCACTAAGACTTCATGAAGGAAGCCCTTTCTTGGTGTTTCAGTGCTGTCAAAGCTCACGAAAGCAGCAGTCAGATTGCTGTTCTCGTGACGGAACTATAATCATTCTGTGCTTATTAAACTTGGATTATTGGTAGCTCTTCCAAACCTGTGATTACCAGTTGACAATTATCTTAAGCTTAAACTCATAATTTACTTTCTTTTCATTGACTTTCTTGCATACTACTTGGTTATGCTTGAGTCTTCCCACTTTAATGTTCTCTAAAGTGGGGACTGGGTTCCACTTTTAGGGCCATTCACCTTGGAAATCCAGTGTTGCTGATGTCCTAACCCCTGGCTGGGAGATTGGATTCAATCTGTAAAGGTCCTTTCCATCCCACAGCATTCTATAATTGTATGAACTTTGCTAAAGCCACCAATTAATGTCTCGGGAAGAAAAACAACTTGCTAATCCTTTCTTCCCATGTGCACACTCACGTCTAAGTAAATAGCAACATATTTCTTACTTTGGAATAAGTTGCACATCCTGTTTGAAACTTGTTATTCAAATGGATGAGCGAGGATTGCCTCCACATAAAAAGCGCCTGCCTACTGCTTCATGGAAGTAAACTGACCTCTTTTTTTCCTTTTTTTTTTTTTTTCCCCAAAAGAAGAAACAAAAAAAAACTAAGTTGCTGTTTACTATTGCAAGCTTCAGGCCCTTTCTCTATTAGCGCTCGGGGAGTCAAAAACTGCCTCAAAAGTCACCATACTCCGACTTTTTCCTGAGACTGAAAAAAATAAGTAAATTGAGGGAAGTTTAAAAAAAAAAAAGAAAAGGAAAAAAAAATGAATAAAATTGTGGAATTACTTTTAGCAAAGCAACACCTAAGCCTGACCCCTTTGATGGGGAGCAGCCCCCAAGGAGGAGTATGGTGGGGGGGGATGCGGGGGATGCTGCTCCGCGGGGGCAGGCGGGGGCTGCGCGGGGCGGTCCCGCCCCGCACTGCCCCCCCACGCCCTCATCGGTAAAGGGACGCTCCCCCCACCCCCTAAAAAAGTCACCATCCCGGGAAATCTGAGGGAAAACACCGGCCGCGGGGCTATCCCCGGTAGCAGAGGGGGTCAAGCGTGCTCGCCCCCCCGCCATTTTACCTCAGGCCGGCGCTCCTCTCCCACTCCCCCCCTCTCCCCAAAACGTCGCTCCCGGGGACGGTACTCACAGGGTGACCGTCCGGTTCGGCAGCGCCTCAGGAGGCAGGACCTGTGCGAGCTCCAAGTTGCTGCAAACTACCTTCACCTCCACCGGGCCGCCGCCGCCGCCGGCCGCCGCCGCCCCCCCTTTGCCGGCGCTCTTGGGGCGACCGTCGTACTTACAGCCCGGGGGCAACGCGGCGCCGCCACCGCTGCCCCCCAGCGCCGTCAGGAGCAGGAGGGCGGGCAGCAGCCCCGCCGCCGGGCGGTGGTGATGGTGGCGGCGTCGGCGGCGAGGTGGGCGGCAGAGAGCGCGTCGGCCCGGGGGCAGCATGGCGGGGCTGCGCAGGGCCCCGCTCCGCTCCTCCCGCAGGGGTCGGCCGGGCCGGGGCGGGAGCGGAGCGAGCGGCGGGGACGGGGAAGGAGTGCGGGGAGGGAGGTGGGGGGGGCCTAGTTCGGCGGGGGCGGCGCCAGGCGCGGCCGCAGCGCTGCCGCCATGTGGTGCGGTGGGCTGAGGGCGGGTATCAGCCCACAGCC
>JAOQGH010000032.1:57774575-57809550 GCA_025769975.1 Gallinago jamesoni
GGGGGCGGCGCCAGGCGCGGCCGCAGCGCTGCCGCCATGTGGTGCGGTGGGCTGAGGGCGGGTATCAGCCCACAGCCGCCCTCGCCTTTGTGTCGGGGCCGGGCGGGCTCGGCGCAGCGGCGGCAACAGCAGCGCCGCCTTCCGCCGGTGCCGGAGCCCCGCGGCCGCCAGCGGGACACACCGCCCGTCCGCCGGGCCTCAGCCCCACCGCGCAAGCGCCGCGCTGGCGGCGGACGCGCCTGCGCGGGAGGGGGTGGCGGTGCGGCCGTGCTGCGCCTCGGCGGAGGGTGACGGGCGCCGCTGAGGGAGAAAACCGTCATCCTGAGGGGAATCCGCTGGCCGCCAGCGCTGGGCCTGTCCGCGGTCCCTTCGAGCCCCCGAGCTGTCGCGGCCTTCCTCCCTCAGCCTCCCTTGCCCTCATGGCGGGTGTCTTTGGGCGACCCCACGCCTCAGCGCCCCTTCGACGCTTCGTGGGCCTTATCACCCTCTGAGGAACGGGGCGGAGCGGTTTGGGTTCCGTCTCCTCTGCTTCCACCCCTCGCCTCATGCCCATTGCTGTGAATCCATGGTCCTGCGGGACGTAAGGTTGCCACTTGTGGTCCATGGAGGGAGGGTGGTCTCCTCCTGCTTGGGTGCTAAATGGCATTCAGTGCTGGAGCACTTCTGCTTGTAAGGCGTTTGTCCTCAGATCATCCCATGCAAAATCATAGAATCATCTAGGTTGGAAGGGACCTTCAAGATCATCTAGTCCAACCATCAACCTAACTCTGACAAAAAAACTATCACTAAACCATGTCCCCCAGTACCCAACCTGTCTTGAATGCCTCCAGGGATGGCGCCTCAACCACTTCCCTGGGCAGCCCATTCTAAGGCTTGATAACCTTTTCAATGTAAAAATTTTTCCTAATACCCAACCTGAACCTCCCCTGGTGCAACTTGAGGCCATTTCTTCTTGTCCCATTGCCTGTGACTTGGGAGAAGAGACTGACACCCCCTGGCTACACCCTCCTTTCAGGGAGTTGTAGAGAGCGAGAAGGTCTCCCCTCAGCCACCTTTTCTCCAGGCTGAAAAACCCCAGCTCCCTCAGCCTCTCCTCATAAGGCTTGTGCTCCAGACCCCTCACCAGCTTTGTTGCCTTTCTCTGGACCTGCTCCAGCACCTCAATGTCTTTTTTGTGATAAGGGGCCCAAAACTGGACACAGCACTCGAATTGGGGCTTCACCAGTGCCGAGTACAGGGGGACGATCACCTCTCAGGTCCTACTCACCATACTGTTTCTGATACAGGCCAAGATATTGTTGGCCTTCTTGGTCACCTGGGCACGCTGCTGGCTCACATTCAGCCGACAGTCGACCAACATGAGGTAACGAGGTAATGCTGTTTTATTCCCACTTGACAGCCAAAGAGCCAAAGGATGGAAAAAGTTATTTCAATATCGTTGATCTCAAATGTTAAAAAAAACCCAACTACCTACAATGTGTCTTTTCATTGCAGGCTTGGGACTGTGTTTCTGGGTGTAGTCGGGTCATGTTCTCACATTTCTCTGCTGCCAGGACAGCCAGGCACAAGTGCCTTTGTGCCAGTGACAGCTGAAATTCTCAATACATTCTCTGCCTCCGGAAGGTGTGAGGATAATAAAATAACTGTTACCTCACCCACAATCAAATTACCAGAACTGGCAGCACCTACTTTAAAAAAAAAAAATTTAAGAAAGACTTTGCAGAACCCATAGGAAGTTCTGGTCCCTAACCAAGAACTCGCCATGCCCTATCCGCAAATATCACTCTGCAAAATACCTGTTATTACACAGAAATGCAATTTTAGGCATCGGCAATAACAGCTGCCAGAAATGAGCCTTGTGAAGTCTTTAACCTAAGGTGTCCTTGAATAATGTTTAATGCAGCTTTTCACCCAGTTTTAAATGTAACCTAATGAAAGTTATGGGCAAACAATAGGAATTGCAGATTGGGGCAAGTGGAACAAGGTTACATCAATAACATCACAATTACCTGGACGTGTTGTAGACGCTCTTTACCTGCCATTATCTTTTCTCTCCTCCCTTGTATGGCCTCTTACAAATGGAGATGGAACCTGTCCTACATAATTAAATTGTTGGACCAGAATGCAAAGAGGACACAGGTCCTTGAACTTTAATATTAGGTTTGCGTCACTGAGTCACTCAGCAGGACCAACCTGATCCGGGTGAGATGGCGAGGCCACTATTACACTGGAACTAAACTGGGTCAGGACATGAAACACAAAGTTGATGATGCCTTTGCGCTCTTTCGCTGCTGTTGTGCCAACTGTAAGAGAGATCTAATTAGCATAAAATTCACCAGCGTAAATTTAATTCTTCCATTTTGGGCTTTGTTTTAAACAAATTCAAGCTGCGGAGTGAATTTGTATTGGATCAGTGCTTTGTGTCCTGGACCCCCATCATTTCTGATCTGGCACCAGGAGTTTTAAAGCTGGATTGACTGTATCAAACCGCAGCCCAAGATGCTTTTCCCCTTGGAAGTGGTGCTGGGTTAAAAAGCTCTCCCCTTTTGCTGCTTTCTTCCCAGAACCTTCATCTATGTCAACAACTTCACCCAATTCACAGCACAGCTATGTAAAGAGTTTGTGTTTGGTTCAGGGTTGGCATGGAGAGAGGGCACATGGCTGCCTCTTCTGGCATAGGAGCCAATTTACACCATTGATCCCACCAGAATTTTGGCTCGGTATCACCACATTTTCATTATAGCTAATCAAGATAGCACTTCAGTCCTACTGAAGGAAACACTCCCGTCTTTTTCTGAAGCTACTTGCTCCTGTCCCTTGTCTTGCATTTGTGGCAATGCATATGTTTTGACTCAATGATCTTTAAGGTCCCTTCCAACCTGAACCATTCTATGATTCTATGATCCACACAGTCACATATTCTAAAGATGGTGGTGGAAGTGGTGAACTGTTGCTTCTGAGGACTGTGATCATAAACCATCTTAACTCTTGATTTTCTCGTAATCCTGGAGAGACAAATTTCTTGCCACTGCTTTTCATCTTAATGTCATGTCCTGTTCCTTCCCATCTAACTTATATATTCAAGTATGTTACTTGCCCTTGATGGTTCTGAACTATCTGCTCTGTTCTTTCCACCCCACTGAGACCACCTCTACTAAGATCTCTAACTACGCGTCCCAATTGCAAAGCTCCTACAATATTAAATGATGCCTCTGTTTAAACTGCTGCTATTGAAACCCTGAAATGTTGTTCTGTATTGATTTATGTTCTCTTAGTTTGTCTGCTTCTGCAGTGAATCTAATTCTAGTGCATATTGTTCCTCACCTGTTTTCAAAAAGTTTGAAGCCTTCAGGCAAAAGGTTCTTCTTGAAGGCTTGTGCTTTTACCTTCATCTTTCCTCTTTCATGTAAATTACTGCAACTTCCATTCTGTGCCAAAGATTTGAAAATGGATTTTCTTACATTGACTCAGGAAAGCTCTTAATCCAAAGCATATGTCCCACAGGAGTCACATAACAAATTTCAGGTGGTTTTTGTTGTTTTTTTCTGAACTGCGGTATACCTTTGTCAGGTTTATTAGATCACTACCTTTATTGTAGTTGTAGTGGTCTGAGGGTATAAGGATAAAGTTACATGGTACGTCAGCTTCAAAAACCAGAAAGTCCTGTTCCTCCTCGCTTTCCAACAACCCCTCTACCTTTAGGTTATATGCCCTCACTCTTTCTCCACCTGGGGTATTAATCTGGTTGTTCAATAAACCAAATCAACTCTAAAACTAAGCTAACTTTTTTTTTTTTTTTCTTTAATTTAGTTTTCTGCCAGATAATTGAGTTGAATCAACTCAGGGAAGGATTAAAAGAGTGCCAGAGCTGGAGGACAGCAAGGACACTAGTGAAGGGACTGGAACCTCCCACCTGGGCAGCAAAGAAAGCCATCGTGAGTAACTTCAAGACAGATTTGTAGAGGGAGGCAATACCTTTTATTATAGTGGCTGATATATCCAGAAAAAAAGGAAGCAAGCTGTTCCCAAAACTTACTGCCTATAGCTAGGATAGCAGCTATTCTAAAATATTACCTCTTTCTGCAAGTCCTCCTTCTTTTTCTGAATTGAAAAAACCCAACATTTCTTTCCCTCAATCCCCTTATTCTCTGACAGTGTTGGTAATCCTGGTGGTACTGGTAATGCTTTACTTGAGGCGAGGCATGTAACTTGAAATTTCCAGCTTGCAAACAAGTATTCTTTGTCCTTTTCTGTTGTTTCCCTTCCCTTTATAAAATTTGCCACTAGTACATTAGATTTTGAAAATGAATTTTTCCTGTCTTCTGTCTAGTCTGTTAATTACTAGCTTCTTGTGTCCAAGATGTTAAGAAGAAGCCTGTGGGAAAGAGGGGAAGGCAAAGAAATTCTTATCAGTGTTTATGTGTAAACAAAGGTAGCTTTGGCAGCACTTCAAATCCTTCATTTGTCCTCAGGATAGAGAGATAAATAAGAGCTTCTAAGTGATTTTTGTCTGTCTTTCATTCTGATTCTTTCCTTTGCTTACTCCTGTCCTTTGCTTTTATCAGCTCAGGTGTCACATCCCTGCACATTTTTTCTGGGCTATCATCACCTTCACTGAAATGATTGCTCCCTAATTCTCCTCTCAAGGGACTCCCACGCTGCCACTACCTTCATATCTGCTCTATTTTTTTTTCTCACCACCACTTCTACCTCCCACATTTCATCTCTTCCCTTAACGGATTGGGACGTCATCGGTTATGTTTTGTTTGCTACAGCAATTGTCAAGGCAGAGGAAGGGTTTGGTTGCCCTCAGCTGTGCCTGCAATACTGTGGCTCTTTGCTATTCCAGGCGTGGGGAGGTGATGATAACTGCTGGCACACGCTGGCCTGCTGTTGGGAACCGCTAAATCCAAGCAGGCACAGAGTCACCTTTCTACAACTGCTTCTTACACAGCTGCAGGTTGTAGGTCCCTGCCTCCGTCAGACGGTCCGCTGAGTTACCCCGAGCTCTGCTTGTTGCTTGTGACAAACACAGGTATTCCCAGATGCTTGGCTGATGTTTGTCACGTTGGACGTCCTCTGTTTGTTCTCAGACACATAGATACTCTCTGCAAAACCTCTCCCCACTCTGCTGCAGTCAAGGGTCAGAGATCTTCAGCATCAGTAGCAGAACTGGGGAAAACACAGTTTTTAGACTCAGTTGAGAGTCTTAAGTAGCATTATTTCCTTTTACCTGGTTGTTCCTTTAGGTATTTCAAGGATGCTTTGGCAGAATACCAAACGTTAGTTGGCTTAGTTTGTATACTGCTTATGGAAAACTTTTTGGAAATGCTTAAAAGGAGAATGCTTTCAAAGCTGTTTATTTATAAGTCTCTAGGTTTGGTTATCAATAAACCCCAAATTAAGCCAGAATTAGACACTGAAATTTTGTATATTAAAACTTGAAATATCACCAGATGCACTTCTGCAGAAAGAACAGTCAGGCCCGGAAGGTTTTCATGCTTGATTTCCATTTTTTTCTTTGCCTTGAGTGAAGGAAAAAGAACAAACAACCATACTGTGTGGATTCAGAAGACTCATACGGGGATTTCTTCTTCTTCTGCCCCTCTTCTGCTGTTCTAGTCTATAACTGTAGATGGAATACTGACTTTGAAATACTATCCCATTTCTAAATTTTAGAAAGCAATGTATGCAGCTCAAAAATACATCAAATATGTTGTGCAAGGGTTTTTTTTGACATGCAATTGCAAACCCACTTTTCAGTGTTTGGCCTCCACATAATTGTTTCATATAATTTTGAAACCTCTGGGTTTTCTATATATTTGATGTGACTTTTCAGTAAAATAATAATAAATCTATATATATACATTTGCATGAAAGAAGAAGAGATAAGTATAGTTCTCATACAAGCTTGCATTAAAAATTATGCTAAAATGTATAACTGTCATTTTCAGCCCCTTTTGAAAAAATTGCCATCAGTTAGGCAGATTACTCGTCATTAATAAATTTTCAGGCTTCCAAGCCATAATCTACTAATAAAAACGGAAACTAAATAGTTTTCTTCTCCTCCTTGTTAAATACTTTAACAGATGTTATAATGTAAGTAGGATCCAAACACACAGAGTTTTGGGCAAAAATTAGTAGGGAAAAGAGAAAGCTGAACTACTTTATTACTAACACATCCGTGAAAAGGCAGCAATGGATATTCCAAGATAGTAGTGGTTATGTCTGGATAGATAGATGGGGATTTGCACTGTTGTGTGAACAATGCATATGAAAGAAAAGCTGTCTGATGCTTAAGCAATTCAAATGGTTCAGAAGTTAAACTTCCTTAACATGAATACTTTGAAGAATTTCCTTCACTCCCAAATCTTATCACCTTAGATTTTACAGACCATTAACCCTAGAAAAGTCCCAATTTTATTGGCTGCGTAATGGCGCCTGAAGCAAGAGATTCTCCTTCTCTTCCCTGCACTGAACCTCGAGCTCAAGCAGAAAATTCAGACGGAAAAGCAGAAGGGAAAAGGCTAATTTGATAGTTAAAGAAAATAAAAAAGGCTACAGTGGCCAGGGGCGAGCATCAGCTGAGCCCCGCAGTGACATGGGAGAGTTGCTCAGAGAGTATCCTACAGGACTGAGACAGTCCTGGGCAATAAAGCCAAAAAAGGGAAAAAGAAGGATGATAAGAAGCACACCTGGGCTCAGAGTTGCACCAGCAGCCAGCTGATGGAGCAGGAGTTACAGACACGGTGATGAAAACATGTTGCCCTTGAGACAGGGGCTGGGGTCCTTGCTGTCAAGTAACCAAGATGCATCTGCACCTTACACAGCATAAAAACACACGGCAGAGCCAGCACCACGCAAAGACACCAAAAAAGCAGTAAGTGGATGGGAGAAGCAATGCGTCTCCCCGTGGTACTCCTTCCCAACTCACAGCCCTGCCTTTCAGCAGGTGGAGCCACAGCAGTAGGTGAGAGCATCCCTGCCTGGTTGCAGAGATGGCACTCCCCTCCTCAGAGAGGCGATCTTTGTGGCACCCTCAATAACTCAAGAAAAATAGGGTCCAAACAATCTGCAGTAGACTCGTGCTGGTCTTTTCTCCTGGTGAATTTTATCTACAGGATTACTTTCAGTTCTGGTAAGCAACCGCAAGCCGTAAAAAAATGGAGCAATAGGAAGCATAATAATTAATAGCAATTAATACATCATTATAGGTTTGCTTCTCAAGGCAGAAGGAAATGAGGAAAACAATGCATTTGGGTGTCAACATCAGCAAAATTACTGGATCCTGCTTTTTGGGTACTTCATCATCCTGACATCTAGGCACTTCCATGGGAGTTTTGGCAGTGAAACTATCCAGGGAAAACTTTTTATTGAAGCGGGCCCCACAGAATTCTTTTTGTTGTTGTTTTCAAAGCAGCATGATTTTATCTTAATAACCACAGCATGGTAAACATATTCCACATTGTGTTTTGTACTTCCTAGACATTTTGTTAATTGAGATGTAAGTATTTAATTTAGACTTCATTAAACAGTTATTATATATAAAACAACTAGCAACCACATACTAAAACATATTTGCAGAGTATTATGGCTGTGCAATTGGTCCATATCAATTTCACAGTTATGAATCTATTACATAACTTTTAATCCTTGGTGAATGTTTAATAATTAGTATTCAAATAACATACATTAACTGTCCTGTTAAATCTAAATTAATTGTGGCTCAGGGAACATTAATTTAAAAGGTTACCTTTTTCCCCAGCAGATCTGATCTTTGTTTCATATTTTTCCATTAAAATCAGTGTACAAGACAGAGTAAATTTGTTTCATTTAAACTATAGTTACTAGGTGTTCTGAATACCTGTGAATCACATTCTGCCAAGCTTCTCTGCTAATAGTGATATTAAAGATTCTCTCCCATTTTCTTCCAGTGTAATTAGCATTACCTGGAGATGATAAATTATCACATATTTGTTTAGGAAAAGTAATCCCTATTGACTGAAGGAACTGGCATTCAGCAGTTCATTAAAATCAGTGACACAAAATTTGGCTATGGGGTTTGCATATTTTAAGTTTACAAAATGACCAACTCTCAGGAAGGGATGTAAGATTGAATTTTTTTTAAATGGTCTTCATCTTTAAATGAATCAGGATCACCACAGAACTGATCTAAAAGTGACTGTACACCTTGCCTCCTCTGCATAAGGAACATGAGAAGCTGGAATAATGATGGGTTTAGACTTTAGATTCTGTTATTTGATGAACACTGCCCAGCCATGAGCAATAACTGGCATCAGACCATTTTGATCTGTGAACTGAGACATTTCATTGGAGAAAGGGATAAGATTCCTTGAAATTAATGCCAAAAAACCTGTTGAATATGTAGTCTAAGATTTAATATAAGACATCAAAAGCCTGTGTTGACCTCAGGAAATGGTATGTGATTCGAATTCTAGAAAGATATTTCTGAAAACATCTAGAGCTAGAGAATCCAGTACTCTTCTAGTAATCTATTCCTTTAAAAATAAACATACAGGTTTGAACTTTTCTTCCTTCTCTTACACTACTTTTAAAAGCTAGTATAAAAGCATTGTTCAGCACTCCGTACCTAATTCTCATGACCGTATCCGTACACCCTAATCATATCACCTCTCACTATTTCTAAAGCCAAACAATATCTGTCCTACAGAACTCTTCCCAGTCTTTCTGAGCATCTTTTCTTTGCCTTCTCCAGTTTCTCAACATCCCAGAAAAATGCAGTTGCCGCCAAAACTGTATACAGTATTCCAATACTGGTCTCACCAATGCCATACAGCCTCTTTGTTCCTACTTGTCATTATTTCCAATGATTGTGGTTTGGTTTTGTGTTACTGCTCATTGAGAATCAGCATTTGGGAGCCCCCCTGAACAGTTTGTTGTTTTGTAGCTCTACCTTGAGATTTTTATCCTATCTAGGTATCATGCTTAGATATATCTATGTATGTGGCAATATGAAGGTGCATGTACATTTTTTAATGCAAACAGTACAGCAGGCTGCTCCACATATTGCATGTTTTGCATGAAAGACTCCATGTTTCTGAAATCAAACTTTTGATGTTCTACTGATATATCTATTAAATTGATGCTATATTAACATCTAACATCCAAACCACAAGTACAGCGTAACAGTGTTCTGGCTCTTTTTCCTAAAACCATTCCCACTGAAACCTGAAATTTTCGGATTAGACTCATAGTGTAATTTATATTGGAAGGGACCTCTTTATGTCATATGGTTTAGCTCCAGCCCTGAGCAGGGCCAACGTCTGTGTTAGATCAGGTTGCTCTGGGCTTTACTTAGTTCTGAACAAGTTCTTACCCGAGTTTCATACAAGTTCTTTCCAAGTTCTGTGCAAGTTGCCATGCTACAGTCCTAAGAGACCGGTATTATTACCCCATATATCTTATCCATTACTGTCATGTGGCATTATTTATTTCCAGAATTAAAATTAAAATGTTGGATAGTACCAGAGCTGAGTCTCTCATGAGACATACTAGAAACATCTCAGTGTAAGGAATCTTTAAATGTATTATTTATTGAAGGCATATCCTGAAGAACATGTATCCTGTTGTTAACAGACAGCACTGATTTCCTTTAAACCAGAATGCTGTTTGGTATGGTATTATAGCACTCAGAGAATCTGTGAAGTTACCTTAATCATTCAAACTTTGTGTCAAGAAAGAATAAGCTCATATATATTTAAGAGGTGTACTTAAAATAATAACAGATATTAATTTATAGTTTTCCCCCATTGATCAATTCAATCCTGTGTTGACTTTTGCTATACTTTTCCAGATTAAAAGTTCACACAGGTCATTACGCTTTGAATACTGGCACAACAGTAATACTACCTCTGTTCTCTGGAACTCATTCAGCTTTACAAGACATATTAAATTGAACATCTCTAAGTCGGAGAGATGCTTAGTAGAGTCTCCTTGGAGTCTCAGGCACAAGTTAATTGAGCACTGGAAAAAATATAATAATACTATCCTTTATAGATGTTGTATGATGTTCTTCATGGCCGCAGCAAAGGGGCAAAATCAAATGTGCTATTTTTACAACACACAGGACTTTCAAATATGAAATATGTACTTTTCAACTATATTTTCTTCACAGACTCATTAAGTTTGTCCAGTAGTTTCTATTTTCCAGAACCTTGCAGATGGGTTGTGTTCTCATGAGTTTCCAAAGCCATGTTAGACTTCTTCTCCCACTCTATAGCCCTGGGTGCCAGATGTGTCAACTACCACCTGCCTGTAGTTTCCAGGCAAAGTCCCAGAGCAGGATGGAGGCTGGCATGATATGTCAGATGATGAGAGGTCACAGGATTACTGTCAAAAAGCATATTTATGAAGTGCAGGATTATTGAACCTCTCTGGCTAGCTTCTCATTTGAGGCATAGAATCTTACTAGAATTTGAGACTGTATTTGCTGCAGAGATAAGAAAGAGTTGGTGAGGAACCCACCACAGCACCTTCTAAGGTCTAGGTCCACTTGGTGATCTCTCTCCCATGAAAGGTGAATATCGAGGGAGCTGATGGCAGTCACTCCCATAAAAGACTGCAAGCCTCATAATCTTGTCCAGTAGGAGAAAATAGGGAGTGTTTAAAAAGAGCTAAATTGTGTTAGCTAAAGAAATAATGTAGACAGATTTACTGCCCTTTATATCGTTTAGCTGTTTGTGGCCGAGCATTGAGTTTAAGGCCAAGATCCAAAAAGTTGATGAGATTTAAGTAATAAATGTCTCTGTGGATTAGTCCCTAGCTACTTAGGAAACAGATATTTCATGTTTCTCTGCACTTTTCAAACAGTGCTCATTTTGTTTGTCTTGATAGGGCTCAATTTTTGTTTCTCATGTGAAGCCAGAGATTACATCATTCCTGGCTTTTGCCATCTATTTCTTACCATGCTGCCATAACACTGATGTTGTAGCCCGAGCTTTAGTGTGGCTGCAGCAGTGATCTCAGCTGATTCATGATCCAAAAATACTATGCCAACAAAACTGTTTGACAGTTTTACTTTACTGTCCCTCTCACCCTGAAAAAATACAGACTTATGGAAAACAAGAACAGGCAAAAAAAGAAGGTGTCATGTCATGAGCCAAAGACGGAAGCCATTTGCAGTCCAGTTTAAGCAGAACTTTCCCCTTTGCCCAGATTTTATCAGTCAAGTGTTGCTGTTTACTGCTTAGTTAATACCCATCTCCATTTCTATGGCTCTGCAATCCAAGGGGAGGCAAAAATTATATTACAATTCAAAAGAAGAGAATAAGTGAAGGTGGAGGAAAGATGAAGAAGAATTATAGGCCACTAAATTTAACTTCAATACCTGACAAATAACTAGAACAATTAGTAAAGCAAGAGCAATCAGTATGTAAACAGCTTGAAGAAAATGCAGTGATAAATCGGTAACACATTTGGAAAAAACACAAATCAAGTGAAACCAAACTAATTGGTTTCTTTGATGGAATAATGAATGTGAAAAGGAAAAGTGGTAGACACAGAATTTCTTCATATGAGCAAGACACTGATACTGGTTGCACGTGGCATTCTCAGGAAGAAGCTAAATATAGTTGGGTTAGATGGAACCAACATAAAATGAATACACAGGTAAATAAATCAAACACTGAGAAACTTTATGCACAGTTAAGCTGGAAGCTGGGGAGAAGATCAAAACCACTTTAGATGATCAAACCTCTTACATAGCTCAATTTAGACATGAAGGGTTTTGTTTGCTGCTTTTTTTTTTAAAGACCAAAAAAAACCCCCATAAAACAGCATCTAGTGTAAGAAACACCTAAATTAAGAAACTGAGCAGACCAGCAAAAATGACAGCCATTTTGGTTCTATGCCAGCCCCAGAACAGCTTACATCAGCATTGTTTTTCTGCTCCACAGCTGAGTTTCTTTATTTAGACGTATTAAATTCTCCAAAGCATATCTAAATAGAGCTTTGATTACTGCAGGATTATCTCAAATTTATTTATTGACGTTGCTTCTGTTGACTGATATTTCTGTCCATTCATCTAAAAATCTCACGGTTCATGCCGCTTTGTTGTGGCTGAGAAAAGATGTCTCATGGCATCACATGTCTCTGGGAACTTTTTCTCTGCTTTCTTTATAAAAGCTAATAAACATTCTTATACTTATTCCTTTGTTTTTACCAGAGCAAATAGGTATGCCATTGACAGTTATGGCCAGCTATGAGTTTGGACATCTACAGGACAAAAAACTTGTTCTTGTCCCAAAACCTGACATAACAGGAGAAAACAGCTGATAGAGACATGAGAGCCCAAGATATCGAGAGGGTTTTTGCAAGACTTGTAGACAGCAATCGTAGCAAGAACATCAGCTGCCCCATCATTGTCAAGATTTTTCGTAGCTGTTAGAGGAATGGAACATATTTTAGAATCCTGAAGGAGGATTACAGGTTAATTTTGCAGATTCTTATGAGCCAGCCTTCCCAAGTCAGAAGGGCAATACACACCTGAACAGAGAGTGAGCAAATCAAATCTGACAATAAAACACAACAAAGATATTTTAGATATTAGAATCAAAATACATTTAGAAAGGAGACATCAGTTTTAGACAAAGACTGAAATGCGGAGCACAGAGAATAAACAGATGCAATTAACAAAGCGTTTTACACAAGAAAAAAGCAAATAGCATTAATTGTTAAAGAATTGATTTTTTCTGCCCATACAGACTGCAGTAGCTTTTTTTTAAAAATATAATGAATAGAACTAGTAACATATAGGTGGCAAATAAAATCAGTCAGTAAAACTTTTGCCACAGTAATTTCTGCACACTTAATATAGTCCAGATTGTATGAAAGTTGAAATAAATGCAAAATTGCTTCTGACTTCACCAGGAATTGCTTTGCACTCATAAGCAGTGTGCCTTTTAATTTCAGCAAAGTACCACATGACCTGAATGATTAATTTGAAAAAGGGCAAGGATAAAATATCATTAAATAGATTGAGGTTACAAAATAGGGAACTTATATTTAAAATAATAGGAAAATACTGCACTGAATTTTTTCAGTGGAAGTATCCCATGTAAAGATGCAAAGAATAAGGTAACTGTTCTCCTCCATAATGAGTGTTACCTCAATTGTGTGTACTAGTACAATCACAACATTATCTTAAGATAAATTTAAGACTTCAAAATATATAATAAAAATTAATAAATGGATTTAAGTTTTTTTCTCTTATAACTCAGTTTCTAGGTAGGCATGTTCACTTCATAGAAAAAAGTGAGAGCAACGTTTAATAGCCAAAAAATGCAAATCTGTATTAGATTGCAAATAGTGCTTGCTGAAAACAAAATAATGTGAAGGATACAGGAGGTTACATGGGCTCTAAAGTTTATCATTCCTCCTTCTAAGTTATAATGCATTTAAATACTTTCTACTCTAAAACTAAGCCCATTTGTTATAGTTTACCTAAAAAGATTTATTGATAAGTAACAATACTTTTCCTTAAAAGGTCCCTACAACATCTGATTTGGGAGGTCTGGTCAGAGTTTACAATTCAAAATTTGTTTTAAGGAATTGCCTAGAGTTTAAGTTAACTCTAAGAGTTTTAAAGTGGTTTTCAGATCTACCCCATAGAAATCCATTTGGGCACATGAACATGAGAAAGAATAGAAAACAAGATAACAATTATACATATACTAACTTTCACAGATACCAGCTGTGGCAGAGGCAACCTACAACACAGCTTTGGCCATGGCAGCACTAACAGAAGTGCAGGCTTGCCATCCAAATATTTATGTGAATCTTCAGTAGATTGCTAAGCACAATTGTGAGCACAATAACACCACTAACAGCACTTAAACTAGTTAGTGGAAACTCCAACCCCTGTAATGCACAGAGCTAATCGTAGCCTTCATTGCAGCCTAAATTTACTGCCAGAAGGAAGAGCATCACTCCCGACTTGCTGTTGAGATTCCCTGTTTCCTTAAAGTGGCTTCTTGTTCAGTTACTGGCTTTGCCTAATTTTGCATAGAGCGAACAGACTTAATTGCAGGCATTTTTCAGCTCTGGTCCACAGGGCCTAAGCCTTCTCCAGCTATTAGTTCAGACTGAGAGAAAGTTTATTTGCTTGCTGGGGGTTCATATGCTTTCTTCTGAAGCATCTTGTGCTGATCACTGCCAGACACAGAATACTCACGTTGGGGAATGCACTGAATCATAGAATCCTAGAATAGTTTGGGTTGGAAGGGACCTCTGGAGATCATCAAGTTCCAACACCTGCCATGGATCAGGTTGCTCAAAGCTCCATCCAGCCTGGCCTTGAACACCTCCAGGGATGGGGCATCCACAGCTTCTCTGGGAAACCTGAATCCAATCCAGCATGTCACTCCTTATGATCCTAGTTCATAAATAGGTTCAGTGAAAAAGCAATAGTAGTGAAAATCCTAAGAGAAATGGGAAGTTGGGATGACCTTCTCAGGCCATGACAGCAAGGATAGAGAGGCAGAGTTGCATGAATTACTATTAATTTATTCATGACACAGGAAAAACAGTACTGAAGGTGCCTAGAAAGACTTCAGCTCATGAAAACCTAAATTGTCTAATACTAGTACACTAAGATCTGGTTAGACATTTTAATTTAACATTACCTTGTTCATATAAACACTAGCAGTGTGCTAACGTAAGTACCCTCACCCGAATTTTAGTTGGGCCCCCTATTGCAATAACATCATTGTAAATCAACAGTATAGTTTTACCAGGCTTCCCCACTTTTCCTGCTAGAAAAAGCCCTTTGTAATCCACTATGGAATGACGACCGTGGTCATTAATTTTTGTAACATAAAGATAGTTCCTCCCAGAAGATTTTCTCACTGCTGAGAAAGCTGAGTTCACCCAACGCCCATCTCCTTGCTTTCTCTTACCCCCACCCTGGGAGATGCAGTCAGGTTTCTCTGACTCTCACTGGACAGGAGACTTAGTGTTCACATCATTTTGTTTTCACTCAGAGCATAACCGTATCTGATCCACTTCACGTGGAATGATCTAATCCTTTGTGATTTCGGAGCTGGGTAAAAGAGTAGTAAGTACTAGCCAGTTTATATTTCTGGCTTAAAATGCCTGGGGTGCTTGAGCTGACACTCTGTACATCTGCCTTGTTTAGGTAGCATTTGTCAGCAAAAGACCCTCATCCCCAGCGTTTGTGCCCCAGATAGTCTGGCGAGTCATTGTGCTCGTATCTTCAGAGTATGCTCCAATTTTCCTTGGCTCTTTTCTGAATAGGATATGTACTGTCAGGAGAACAATTCTTTCTTCATAAACAACGCCCGTGTTGATGACTGCATTGTTTATAAAACTCACCTGTTTTATAGTCAAGCAGTACATTATATAAATGTGAAAATAAAATGCTTATTTTAGGGTCTTAAAGGCGCACAGCTGAAGACCTCCCTCCTCTCCTAAATGCAAATGCTATTAAAATCACTTTTTCAGCAGTTAAAGAGCATTAGGTAGACACTCAGTTAAGATAAAATTACCTCAAAAATGTATTCATCACTCTCTTCAAAAATAAAGCCCCAAAGCAAAATGCACATAGTTGCCAGCAGCTTTATTTAAAGCTAAAATTAGCCATGCTGATTAAGTGGATTTTGCATAACCTTTACTATTAATCCTTCATATTGGTCTTCTTTTCTTTGAAAATTCTTGAAGTACCAATAACTTAAAGGTTTATAAAGTCACTTTTTAATACTACTTAGTTAAGATTTAATCCTTTGTATAATAGTTAACATTGGCACCATCTTTTAATAGCCCAAGATTTCTAACATGCACTTGCTGAACAAAACAGGCACTTTAAATTCCAGGGAAATAATGGCAACACACATAGAGTAGAAGAACTTTGATTTAAAGTATTAAAAAAATGTACTTACAGGAGATAAAATGGAACTAACACTAAATTAATCTCTCAGTTTTCACTCTTTCTTTCAATACTGTTCTTTTCATGCTTAATTCTCTCCCCTTCCATTTTCTTTAACTCAAGTCCTTATTATCTAACAGCTAGATTGCCACCCATCTTACCTGGCTAAGCAAAGCATAAATTACATATTCCAGTGAGACCAATAGAGAATTTAACTCCAAGCTTCTTTTTGAAAGCAGCCACCATTTTCTAGATACTTCTTCTATACTCAGTCTTCCATCATTCTGTTGCTGTCAGACGGAAATTAAATACCCGCCTTTAAAAGCTGAAATCATTCCTATTCTCAAATCAGGACAAGAAGGAATGAGGAAGGTTATTCTTCGTGAAGTGGCGGGTCGTTGCAAACTTGGCTCTTGTTTAGGGCTCATCCTGCTGACAGAGGGTGCTCTCCCTGAAGATTTATTGAACACGTTTTGCTCCAGATTTGCTTGAGGCTAAGAGTGCAAATATTGTTAGTTACCCAGGCTCAGCCGACACCTGGAAGCTCATTAGTTTACCGTAATTCCTTTGTGTGCCCCAGCCCTGCCTCAGCAATTCATAGCATTTGCTCATCTGCCCTTTTTTAGAAAAAGTAATCAACCTTTACATTTTGTAATAATTGGCATTTTCTGATATTTATTTCTTTTAGCACCAATAATTCAAAGACAGCTTGGCGGCCTCAGTGATCCTGCTTCTTTCACTTTAGAAATAATTAACAGAAATGAAAAAAAATGAGCTATTATAGGCAGGTGGTAATTATAGTTCACACCTCTGTTTTGCCAGGCAAACAATTCAAAAAATCAATTATAAGGCAAATTATTAATTAATTAAGCACTAAACATTTTTACTTTTTTATGTCAGTTAGGCTTTTTTCTTCTGTGTTCAAGTATTAATCCATTAATTGTTTTAAACATCAGAGCAGCTGACAGTTGTGTTTTGTTTATATATTTGATCAATATAACCAGCTGAAAACTTTCAGATCGTTGCTCATGTCATGTTCTGCTGAGTAATTGGCCAGTAAAACTGGATATTTGGAAACTGTGACTTGGTGGTAGAAGGGTTAGTCCAGTAAAGAACTGAAGGTGACTAAAACAGACTTTCTTTTCCTCTTTGTCTTTCTCTTCAGTAGGTGGTCTTTTGGATGATCCATGAGCTCATCTCCAGTCTTCATGATGTTTTTTCTCTTTATTAATGACAGATTGTTCCATAGATCACCTTACTCTGCTGTCTGTAGTGCACTGTGAAAGTACTGGCAGTAGTATTCCAGATGGAGACAATAGTGACATTTATAGTTTTCTTAATGTTTTCTGTCTATCCTTTTTAGTTATTTATGACTTTGTCGAACTTTCACCTTCATAACCGAAATTTCTCAGACGTGATCACTGACCAAAGGATAATTTTAATATAGGTCACTTATCAAGTTTTAGAAAAAAAATAATCATCCAGCTTTGTGATCTTAAGTCATGTAACGGTTTGCTTTTTCTTACATGAAGGGTTGTGGATTTTTTTCTTCCAGAGCAGCACTCATATCTGAAGACGTTGAAATTTATCGCAGAGAACACTTAGTATAGACATGTTCTCTTCAGTGTTTTATTACCTATTCCTGTTTGGTAGAGTTACACTGATTATCCAAGTTATGTTTCTTTTCAGTGGTCTTGGCTACGTATGGAAAGAAATAGAACTTTAAGAGACAGGGAAATGATGAGGTTACAGATGTTTGGAAACTTGAATTACTTCCTCTCCTCTTGATGAGGTTCCTGTCTCAGAATAAATGTGTGCAAACATTTATCTCACTAAATGACTCGATGACTTTGCGTGGGAAACCAGGATCTGGGAGGGACTTCACAATGGTCAAAGAATCATAGAGACATAGTGCCTGAAGAAGTGAGTGGAATGAGTGAACTCATGGCAGGTTACAGGTATCAGATGCTCTGAGTGGAATAATGGCATTACTCCATAGATTTCCCTGAATTAGGCTCAAACAGCCAAAGAATTCTTTTTGGCTATTTCCAGCTTTCAAAAATATTTTCCTTCTATATAGTGTGTATACATATATATATCAGTACTATACATACAAAAATACAGTTCAAGAAGAGTTTATATTCAAGTTTTAATGACTGTAAGAGGATAAATTTTAAAGTTCTAGGTGGGCAATAACAGAGATAAACCACAATGGAAACGCGTAAGAGTCTTTTGATGCTGTCCGATGAAAAAGCTATTGTTTGCAGATAGATTTGCCACATTTCTTATAATTTTAGTCCTACAGTCAAATACTTATCCACTGTCTTGGTAGGTTTTGATCACATCTCACTTAAAAAGCAGTTATAATTATGTCTTTTATAAAATCACCTCTTTCCCTTACAGATTCATAGGAGAAATTTGAATGATAAAAAGGTAATCTTTAATGTCATTACAGGCTTCGTGTTTGAATTGGTTGTATACTGAACACAAGCCTTTAAGATTTCTTTCTCCACAGAAGTTGAAATTCTGTGGTATTGACTTTAATAGGCAATCATTCAACTTTTAAATTTTTAAAATACAAGGTAAATTTAGTACAGAAAACTTGCTATTGCAAAGTTATGGATGAAAAGATACATTTCAGCATCCACTCAGCATTACATACAGGTTACTGCATACAAAATGTTGAGAAAGGCAGAGCTAGGATACGTGATTTTGAGTTTCAGGTCTTCCTTTTGACATTTTAACATTTGAGTTATAAAGCTCTGTTAATGTCAGTTTTTGCAGGAATGTATGAAGTTTCATATTCCTTTGAGCATTTCTGTAGAAATGCTTCCCAGAACAAAGAAGCACTGCAAACTGACTATCAGTATGTACATAAATATAAAAGACAATTAACGCTAACAAAAAACCCTACCAGCTTCCTTTTTTATAGTTGTATACTCTAAACCAAAACATCTATATCTGCACATTTTCTTAACTGTTCAGAAATGTGCTCAGTGCCAGATAATTCTGCAGTAGATGTGAGAAGGTACAGATAGGTATTGTCCCCTGAAAAGGACATTTGCCTGATGAAAGATCTAAGCATTTTCCTAATCCTGATATTGATCTTTTGTATGGCTTTTTGAGAAATCATTTCTTTTTTCTCCGGGGACTCTCTTCTCCTTTCTAGTGTCTTTTCAGGGACAGAGAAAGATCAGTGCGTAACAGCACTGGAATGTTTTTGCACTGGGATGCTTGCTGTATTGTGGCAGGAAACAATTGGTGTCAGTTGATTTTTTTAAGGATTGTTTGTCTTTTGACAGTGTTATTTCCTACTTATTGTGTTCTCTTTCCATTGTTCCATCTGTAAACTTTTCTCATTTGAAAACTCAGCATATTCAAGGGAAAAAAAATTTAAAAGTTGAAAAAATTATTTATTAATTTCACTTTTTTTCTTTAATAGGGGAGAAAATAAACCAATGCCTGGAGAAAATAATGTCTGTAAAGTATTCCATGCAAATAACCAGATATTGCTGGAAACAAAAGTTATACTAGTCACAAGATCTTCTCTTAAGGAAACGTTCCCAGCTTGCTTTGTCATGATGACATTCTCATCACACTTTCCTAGGAGAACAAAGGTTTGGTTTTGTTTAAGTCTTCTCCTTGAATGGCAAAGGTATGCATAAGGCACTTATCCAGCTGTATAACAATTGCAAGCTTTATAACCAATAGCACATGACAGAGCATGCTGAGAGATACACATCTTTGGTCTGTTCTAGGCATCAATCCAAGACTGTGCTGTAATTGCAAGGGAAATACAGAACCTGCAGTCTTTAGAAAACTCTTAGAAATCTTACACACAGCATATGTTAATGAGGAGTTGGCTGATCTTGACTGGGAGAGGGAGAGCGAATGAAAAAAAATCCCAGTCCCTTTTGCAATACCCATTTAACTTCCCATTGCCATAGTGGAAGTTCAGCCATGTTGAAAGAAGACTGAGAAAATAGCTTTTCAAATACCGGTTGCAGTTACATGAAAAAGGACATTTTGTTGGAGGAAAAAAGTGGGGTACCATTCATGTGTTATATTTTCTTTTCCTTTTATTCAGGTTGATTAAATGGTTTATATTGGTGAAAGCTAAGACCCG
This sequence comes from Gallinago jamesoni, assembly GCA_025769975.1. Lineage (NCBI taxonomy): Eukaryota > Metazoa > Chordata > Aves > Charadriiformes > Scolopacidae > Gallinago > Gallinago jamesoni. Next base: position 57,794,624 of record JAOQGH010000032.1, read on the forward strand.
ATCCAACTTCCAATGATTTTAATGGAAAGCTTGTGTTGATTTTGCTCATAGAGGTTGTGTGCATGTAAAGTCCAAAATGGGAATTCTGCTTGCCAGAGGGGTAATACAATTTGCATTTTCCCATGGCACTCTGAGAAATTCCCCACTAATGCATTTAAAAGGAAGAAAACAGTGAATATGGAAAGATGGGGCGTAAAAAGCAGAGATTATTATTACTTTTTTTAATCTTTTTTTTTACTCTTGAAAAGTGACAGATCCATTAAAACCAAGGTATTTTATCAAAATGTAGCATTATGATACGCTTCTTATCAATAACATCCAGAATGCCAAAAAAGGAGAGGAAGATGTAAGTTCAGTGCAGAATGGCTGACGTGAGCCCCTTAGAACACTCATCTGATTAGTGAGAAAAACAGATTCTAACCCGACTCAGGCAAAGCAAGAACTGGATTCTTTTCTTGCAAATACTTCAGTTAACACCTCTAATAACCATTGCATCTGTTCCTCATTGTTTTGGACTGGCAGTCTGACTGCCTTTTTCCTTTCACTCTCAAATTTGTCCTGGTGTGGGTCAGAAGTATCTGAAACATGAGATTTTTGCAGGAAGAAAACAAGATAACTTTAACATCTCCAGAGACCGAAGAAGCGAATCGAAACTGGGACACCACTGACACGTGCTTGTCAGCAGACCTCTCTTGCCATACCTGTTAAGATTCATTAAAATTTGGAGCCAGTATAAGCCTTGGAAGAAATACACTTCACAAAATCTCAGCGGAGAACTTGTTAGAGTTTGGTTGTGTAATCTGCCAAAGATTTGGTCCACCTTGAGAACACTTCAGCCCCTCTCAGCTTCTTCATGTTAACTAGATTGGGCTGTTCCTGTGGAGACTGAGGAGTGCTGGAGTTCAGAGGCCAAACTAAACTTTCCCTGTCGTTTTCCTTTTGCTGCCAAAGGTTGTTTGGAAAAAAAAACAAAAAATACAAAGCAGCAGACGCTAGGATCAGGAATACAGGCCAGAAGCAGAGTATAAAAATAATTTATAATCGGTAGAGCTCACTCCGCTGCAGAACTTGGAACTCAACGTAAAGTTACTCAATCTTTGGCAAGGAAACAAATAACTGAAACCAATGACAAGCTGTAGTAACAGTCCACATAAAAAGTAGCGGCTTTCTGTTGCTACAGCTTCTTGCCTTGGCTCAGACTGAGAGGAAAGTGATGCTGGGTAGCAGCACCACCAGCAGAGAGTTTTTAAATACATTTAATAAACTGCTCTATGCCTTCTGCTGAAATAGTGGTAATTTACAAAATCTACTTTTGAAAGGTTAAAAAATAAAAGGATGCCTTTGTGTCCCCCATCCCATCAGTATCATAGATCACAATGTAGTCTTTTAGTTCCAGAAACACCCACTATTTTTCTACAGGCCTCCATGGGAATGTAAGGAACCAGAAACATTGCTGAGAGCTGGGTGTGTACGTTCACCCAGCCTTCACATCCTCACCTCTGAGGCTGTTCCCTCCTACTGGATATGGCTCACTCAGCAGCCCAAAGCTTTAATACAACAACCATCACTAGGTCTATTCACCAGCCTCCTTTGAAAGAGGCAGTAAAGAGAGAGACATAAAAAGGACTCGGATAGAAAAATAGACTTCCTTACCCATAAACTCCACTTTTTTTTTTTTCTTTTTTTTTTTTTGTTGTGTGTGCTTATGAAATTTCATCAGAAGGGGAAAATGTGTATGATTTCATCTACACCGTGCAAATGTTCAGTTTTCTCTGCATCAAGCTAAAACATGAGGAAAGATCTAAAGAGTTTAAATTGAATGAGATACTGTATTCATCTGTGTGACTTCTTTGTTAAGTAGACAACCTCTGTGATGATGAAAAGGTCAGTGCTGCACCATTACACCTACCAAATCCTTTAATCTTTTTTTTTATTTATGTGTTTAAATCAAGCAAGAGAGAACTACGTTAAACAGTTGTATTGATTTTTTTTCTTTTGATTCTATTAGTTTAGCTTCAGGGTCAGGTACATGTTTTGTGATATTCCCAGAATAACATAATCCTGAGACATCACTGCACGTCTGTAGTACTGTTTGGAAGACCAAAAATATGTGTATAAAACACAAGTTGTTTGATAAATAACCAGTATTTACTGAGTTACAAATAGGTATTTGGATTACTTTGTCAAATTAAAGTACTGCTGTACTACTTATCTCCCTTTCCAGATGCAAGCAGTAGTGTTCACTAATATTTTGCAGGATAAAAATGTAGAGTACAATGGATAGTATTTCTTGCAAAAGGAAAAAATATTTACAGCATAATGGCATAGCACAAATCTTTTGAAAAGTAATATCAACTACTGTCTCTCATAGTCTGCTGCTGCTTAATAGTAGATGGTTCCATATTGCTGATATAGGGAAGTGAATTTTATGTAATGTATGTATGTAAATGCCCTAATATAATGGGATTTCTTAATCCTGACTGGTGGAAGAAGCTTTTCAAGCGTATTTGCTAAAGTCATAGTCAATATCATTAGTCATAGCCAGTGACATTAGAAACAGCATTTCTGCAAGAAAGGAAAATGAAAGACAGTTTCACCGCTATAAAAACTAGTCACACTGTTTCTAGTTAATTCTGGAAACAAAATGTGGGACTTTACAGGACTTAATGCATATCATAAATGTTGAAATCATTTGGTTTAGTCAATATATCTCCAGTATAAAATTGGTCTGAGCAGAATCCTTTCCTATTCTATGTGTGTGTTACAATAAATAATTATAAAAAAAATCCTTGAAAAGAAAAAAAAAACAGTAAAAAGTGTTAACAATATTTCTAGTCTATTAGTGTCTTTGTGAGAAAACCTGCATAGAACTGAGAAATAAAAAAGTGCTTCTGTGACCATTCAGTTTTAAAACCAGGTTTATTTGAGGGTTTTGATTTCTGCTTTTATGTGGTTTTATGCATCTTCCTTGAAGCATTTCCCATAGTATCAGCATCTGTAATGTATCTCCTCTGAGTATATTTTCTGGTGCCTGATATTAGAGTTGCATCTACTTTTCAGGCTTACCATCAGTTGCAACACCAAGATCAGCCTATCCATTCATTCAGCCATGTAATTTCTGTCAAATTCAGTTGACGCTGGCTAGTGATTTCCACTGATATCAGTGGAGGGTTGATAGAGCACGAGGACAAAGCTTCATCATCCCTGTAAGCCTTCAGATTTCTCAGCAATGTTTTTAGCCATGGTGTGATGTGATGGGAACACACTTTTCTCCCCAGAGAAGCTGTGGCTGCCCCATTCCTGGAGGGGTTCAAGACCAGGCTGGATGGGGCTTTGAGCAACCTGCTCTGGTGGGAGGTGTCCCTGCCCATGGCATGGGGTGTAGAACTCGATGATCTTTAAAGTCCCTTTCAATCCCAACCATTTCAAGAGGGTTAAATTTGACATCGAGATTTATATTCATATGGGCACTTAAATGATGTTCTAGAGGGAGGCAACCCCTGGATAAAGTGCTGGGATTTCAAAGTGCACGGACTGTAAAAACATGGGGCATGCTGGTTTTAAAGCGGAACTAGTGTGTGCAGTGAAGATTATATGTATGTGATTTTTAAAATTCAGCTGTGTAGTGAAATAGCCTACAGATTCGTGACATAAATAGCAAAACTATACTGCATTCACACATGCGTAAGACTTCTTTGCTGCCTTTTTAAAAAATGTTGACAAGTTTAGTTTAAAGTCATTCAGATGTGTCATCCTAACCAGTTGCAGCCAATCTCATTAGGTACAGCTGGTATTTTCCTGACAAAAACATATCAAACAAGCTTGCCTTTTGGTAGCTCTACAAAGGTCTTAAAACTCTCAATTTCTGGAAAACAGGCAGCTCTCCTCAAAACTTCAGTGAAGGGGTGCTGTCTCAGCAAACAAATTGCTTTCATAAGGGACCAGGGCGTCTGTCTATCCTTGTGGTATTTTTTTTTTTGTTGGTTTTCATAGATATATATATGTATCTTCCCTTTTTCATCCTGACATTTTTGCATGACAGCTCATTGTTTTTAAGCTTGTTCACTTAGAAGGTGAACAATCCAGAAGTGTGGAACGGCAGGACATGCTGAGATATAAATGAACAGAGCATGGTTTTACATGAAAGGGCTTTTTCCAGGTTTTCTACTGAAGTGTGCAGATTTAAAGCTGTGGATCAATGCCCTGTTCTCCACACACTCAGTGATGGGTCACGACATAGTGACAGTGACAAACTCCTGAGCAGCAAAGCCCACTTAAAAATACTGTATGGAGGCACTCAGCAATAAAGGACGATTCCTTCAACAGCTAAGAGCTATCAAGGACTTTTGAAGACTGATGACCAATATAGAATATGACTTTACATACGTACCATACATCCTTATGCTGTGCCATGCAGAATATTTGAAAGCATCTCTGGTACAGTGATGTAACATTGGTTTGGCGCTCAGCTAGAGCTTGTGTAATGCTATTCCCAGCAAGATTAATTTGTGTGGGCTCCTCGACTGGAATTAACTTGCTCACAACTAGCTTGAGCTCCCCGAGATATTGTGCACATATATCTGGTATGGGAAAGCTCATAGCAGCTGGCATTACATTGGCAGTTTCCTCAGCAATATCAAAAAATTCAAGCTGCATGATGCAATTACCAGAAGCAGTGGGAGAATATTTTATTTCTTCCATCTTACGCTCTTTTACTGTCTTTTAGCCAGTGGCTCACTGTTATGTCATTCACTTCATGAAGGACAACACTCTGTTTGTTAAATGAATGCCTTACTTCTAAGTTTTCTTCCAGGAAAATATTCTGTAGCTGCAAAACCTCTAACCATCTGAGCGATAGTCTGTTTTTCCAGTGCCCGGACTAAATGCAGAAGAGAGCTGATGTTTGTAGAGCTGCTTTAAGATGAGTCATTACTTCTTTGCTTATTCTTCAGCAATTTTGCCCACATTTCACTGGGTTTTTTTCTGCTGCTCAGTTATAGTCTCCTGCCTAGTTTTCCTGATGTTCTTAGTTTTAAATCTCTTCCAGCATTACAGCTCTCCAGTTTTTTACCTGTTACCATCTGTTGATTTTTTTATCCAAATATTATTCTTCTGTGTTCTAAAGTGAATCTCATTGCAATATTCTGCCTGTGTTTCTAATCTTCCTGTGACCCCTTGTATTATTTCTCCATTTTCAGCAGTGTGCTCAGCTCCTCCTAGTTTAATAGATCTGCAGATTTCATTAATGTGCCATTTACTCCCTCTTCTAGCTCATTATTGAAGCTATTAAATGAGATCAGAAGTAATACTCATCTTTGTGTACTGCACTAAATGCTTCCCTTCAAAGTTATTGTTTATCATTACCCTTCATTGTTTGTCATCACCCTTCATTTCAGTCAACACGATAGTTCATTTCCAATTTGATTTAAGTTTGGGAGCAGAATTTTGACACATCGGAGATGGGAGAATAAAGGCTAATCAACAATCCAGCAGAGGCTTCTAATTAAGGCTCAATTTAGAGGATCAAAGTCAGGAGTCTTCTACTGCAGCCACAGTGTGAGGTGGAAACTGTCTCCATAACGTAATTGAGAACACCTTTAGCTCAGTGCTAAAATATCCTGAAAAAAATCCAGTATACTGCAAAAATTCAGACACGTGACAGTATACTTCTGCTCTCTATTCATTAATTTTGTATTACTATTAAAAAATCAAGTTTGTCTGGCAGACTTCAAAGTGTTTTAGTAAATTTGTTTTTTCAATAGCTGTTCCATTATGTTGCCAGGGAAAGAAGCTAAATTTATGAGTAGCAATTTCAAAGGCAAGTCACAGAATATGTGAACTTCTATCTTTGGCTGATTCAGAGATGTACAGCCTTGTTTCCAAAGCAGCTACACCCTTCTTTTGTTCCTGCACAGTGTAAAATCTCAGGAAAGAGATTTTAATTTTCACCCACCCCCCCTTCAAAGTCTAATTTCTAAATTGTGTAGTAAATACTATTAAACATATTTATAATACATCATTAGGAGACATCAATTCAGTCAGGAAAAACTCATTTTGACAAGATACAATTCTTCTGATAATAATTAATCCCACATGACTTAAGGGCCCATTGCCAAACCCTGTTCATCCTTCACCTTAATATAACCCCTAGCATTTTATAAAGTTGCGTTACTGACCCTCAGCATCAGAGCCAGTTGCTCCTGGTCTTTATTAACTTGCCAAAAATATTTTTATCCGAATATATTTGGATATCCAAGAAGTGCTCGATTTTTCCTAGGAATACTTGGCTTGAGCTCATTTAGTTATGTGCATTCTGTATCGGTGCAAATGTAAAAACCCCAAACCTAGTCTGGAAAAAAATTGCCTCTTGGTAGAACTGAGATCTCTTACCGTTTTGTATTTATTTGTGTTAAATGAAACAATGGGACAGTGAAATACTGCAATTCAGGTTTGGGCCAGGTAGGGTTATTTGTTAGATGTGGAGAAAATTATGAAAGTAAGAAAGTGAGTACATCCTAAGGGCCTAGTGGAAATATAATTGCAAATCCCGCTACTGCAACAAGGAGCGAGTTCATGGGTCCAGAAATACAACCAGAAGTGGGGTCACAAATCTAGAAATTGGGTTACTGGAAGAGTGGGAGATTAGCTGCTATCAGCTCAGCTTCCCTGAATTTTGAAGCTCTGCATCTCTCTGTATCTGCCTACCTATCTGACATAGCCCGCTATCTCATTACTGTGAATCTGCCTTAACCTCTGAGGCAAATTTTGTTCACTCTTCCCCAGGCTGCTTATGGAATATTTTCCTCCCACTCAGTCTCTCCTAAAACCCATCTCTTGTCTCTGTTGATTCCTGCCAGGGAATCAGCAGTGACACTTTTTAGCCTTGTTTTTATGGTTAAACATTTTTATAAAAACTTTTTATTGTGCTTTTATTGCTACTATCTCCTGTCTGCCCCTCTCTCGCTGTTATTGAGTTATGTATTTATTATAGCTCTTGTGAAATTGAATCGTATGATTTTTCTGGGAAAAGACTTAATGCCACTTAAATTTTCAAAGATACCTACCAATAACATTTAATGATGTAAAAATATGCATAATTACTCTGGTTCATTAATACCTATTAATCATGATTTAAGGTGTCCCTGCTGAGTTTTACTGTTAACTGTCCGATGCTTACCTTCTTGCAAATGAAAGCCTGACGAGGTTGCTTCAACCATAGAACATTAACTAGTTCATGGCATCAGCTTTTAGTCATCTCAGGTTGTTCAGCCTGGAGAAGAGAAGGCTCCTGGGAGACATTATAGCCCCTTCCAGTCCCTAAAGGGGGCTACAGGAGACATGGGGAGGGACTCTTCATCAGGGAGTGGAGCGATAAGGCAAGGGGCAGCGGTTTTAAACTGCAAGACGGGAGATTTAGACTAAATATTAGGAAGAAATTCTTTCCTGTGAGGGTGGTGAGACACTGGAACAGGTTGTCCAGAGAAGCTGTGGCTGCCCCATCCCTGGAGCTGTTCAAGGCCAGGCTGGATGGGGCTTTGAGCAACCTGCTCTAGTGAGAGGTGTCCCTGCCCATGGCAGGGGGGCTGGAACTTGATGATCTTGATGGTCCCTTCCAACTCTAACCATTCTATGATTCTGTGATGTGTATAAAAGGTGTAAAGGATATGAATGTTTGCCTAGACCATGTGTCAGTGTGTGTTTTGGGAACAAGTTGGTGTGTTGTGCCTCATTTCCCCCTTTGTTCCTTTGTATTCAAGGGGCTTTTACCTTTCCTTTGAAAGACACTTGAGGAAATGCATGCCTGCTGTGAAAGCCTGATTTATTTTGCATTGCATCTGCACTGTCTGGTTCTGCAAGGTGCACTCTGGAACTAAATCAGTTTCTCTGCATCTCTACAAAAGATATTTTATTTTTTTCCTTAGTAAGTTGACTCTTTCATTGTGTGTATTTCTGGAAGAAGTACGTGTGTTAACTGTATTAGTGGCTGTTTCTGTGCACGTAAGGTTTGTCTTATTTTTGTTATCAAAGAAAAAATCACATATGGGTATAGTGCTTTGCAGGAGTAGGTCCTTACCCAGAAAGATTTCCAAATCAAAAAGGCTCAAGAAAAGTAAACAAGGAAGCAAAAGTAGTAGCAATCACATGTTATTGCTGAGCAGTCCATTAAGTACAGATACTGACCTTGGCAAAAGCAGTGTGAATATGTATTATAATAAATGGGGGAAAAAACACTCCTGTAAGTTAAAAAAAAATAAAATAATAAAAAAATCACAGTAGTGCCATCTAGTGTGCCAGGTGCTGCAGTTTTCTGGGAAGGGACAGTAAACTGCTTAGAGCTGGTCCCACTTGTTACAGTGGTACCTGGCCTCCTGCTGCTGCCCCCTTCTCAGCCTGCTGACAGGAGAGCTGTAACAGCATCGACAGAAGGGGGAGGAGAGGCCTGAGGGCTGTTTTGCAGATGCTGGTTCTGGCACACATGCCATAAGGTTGTCATTGCTGCTCTAGAAAAAAAAAAAAAGAGCATCCCTGGGATTTTGAAGGAGGAGGAAGATAGCTGCTCTGTATGTACTCTCATACAAATCTTCTTCTTCTACTCATTGGTGTCCACTGCTAAAGATGTGATGGCTAAAACACCCTTTCTCACCTCCTGGAGGTTGGTTGTGTTGGTGTTGGGAGAGGAAAAAAATACAAATTCAACGCCAGAATAGAATGGGTGCTGCTGGTTTTTTGTAGCTTACTGAAAGAAAGGGGTGGAAATGACTTTTTGCCTGGAGGCTAAAGGATTTATGTTGAGTAGAGGGTCCACAAAGTCCTTTGGCTGGGAGGCGGGAGGTGAGATGGGAGTGAAAGGGAACAGCGATCTGTTCTGGGAGGTGGAGCCCTTTTAACGTGACCACCCTGGGCTTTTCCACCGCTGCCTTTTTCCACTTTCACCGTTAGCTGACTGAACCTCCCTGCTTTAATCCTGAGATATGCAAAGCACACGGCTTGCCCTTCAGTGTGTGAACCCGCACAGGGTTTATTTTTGTCTTCGGTATAGAATCTGCTTGTACCAAGTGGAAGAGTGATGGAGCCAGAAGCCGTTGTCTGCAAATGAAGCCCACATCTCCATAGCATCGCATAATGTTGTGTACTCGCCTGTCCTCTGCAGCCGGTGCCAGAGGATATTGCTTTTCCAGTTGGATTTGCTTGGGGTGCAGCTAGAGCGGCGTATCAAATTGAAAGGTGTCAATTTTTAGCTGCCAAAGTGTTAAGGAAGTTTTAAGGGAATGAAAAGTCTGGATCCAGGCAGGACAGTGTTTGCTCTTTGCTTCGTTACGTAGATGCTACATCTGACACAAATCCACATAGCACTTCTGTTAAAACACTTCTGGCCTGGGCAGTAAGAAGAGGGCAAAAAACGTTTCTAATCTCAGAAATATGGTTAGGTAATGGAAATGAAGGAAGAACTTTGCACTAACTATTGAGAATGGGGGGGGAAGCAGAAATAAGTAATTTTCCAAGTAGTGCTTGTGTATTTCCTTTCTCTAGAGCTAATTTAAGTAGATTACTATTGGCTATTCTGAAACAGGATGGGAGAACTATCTCATCAGACATATCTACTCACAGGGGGTCCTCAGTGAGAAATTCATCTCCAAAGAGTATGAAAAACAGTGAACTGAGAGGACTCAAGGAGGCCCTCCCCCAGGGACATGTGTCATGTTCCCTACTGATTGGAGATGCTGATAATGTGATTTTCCCAGCATGATGTGAAAATATGTGGCAGAGTAGGAAATGCAAACCCATAAGGTACAGGGACACCTACAGCCGTAACCCTCCCTCCCCCTACCTTTATCCCTTCATAAATGTGTGTTTAGAGACCTTTAAAATACACATATATCTGATTTTTTCATATTATACCCTGCAGCATACAAGCACTTAGCTCCCATTGATTTCGGTACCTAAATGGGAGCTGTAGATCTAAAATTGTCTTTGAGGATGTAGCCTTTAGTTCTTGGTTATTGCTGAAAGCGAGAGTAGTTGCCCGTGCTTGGTACCTTTTAACGAGCTCAGTTAGCTTCATCTAATAGACTGAACAGCTCGCTGTTCCCGGGGAATCAATATTCTGGGCCAGATTCTAACTCGAGTCCTGCAACGCACATAGCTCTACTAACTAATTTTTAAAATGTGAATTGTGTGTGCATATAGAATGCCATTATAATTTCCTGCCTTTTGAGTGGCTAGATGTGCAACTTTAATGTTCTCTTAATGTATTTTTAATGAGCTTTCCTAAGGCTTCTGAGTGGGAGAAACGTTAAAAAAAAAAAAAAAAAAAAAAAAATCCATAATGTGGTCTAGACGCTACTCAAATGACCCTTTTCCCACAAAAGTAAGAAACTCAACGGGGAATTCCTCCTCCTGAAGGCTGTGGAAGCTGTGCAGCTGCCAACTTGGAGGCAGGGCCATCGAAGCAATAGTTCTTGCCGAGTCCAAACTCAGTTGCTGCACAAACCGCAAGACGCACGGCGGATGAGGCAAGGGCTGACAGGCTACTTTATTTTTTTTACTGTCAGCTATGTATTTATGCACAGCACAACCTTCTCCACTCTGTATATTTCAAAGTGCTAAAAAATCATACCAATTGTACTCTGCATGCTCAAAGTGCAGATTTCAAAGGTTCATGACTCAGTCAAATCAAAATCAATTTGCACCAGAACACTCAAAAGCACTTCTTCTTACTGAGGGCCATTTCTATGCTAAATTTCAACTCTCTGCTTGATTTTATTATTTTTTTTGAGAGAAAGAGAGAGGGAAAAGTTGCAAAAAATTCTTGTAATGGTAAAAGTGGTTTTCTTCACTTCTTTCACATGCCAAAGAGTTGGACTGCATTAATTCAAACAAAATTTCACCTTTTGGGCAGAGACCAGGCCAAGAAAATTTCATTCCAAAAGGTGAAAGCACACTTGAATTAGAAAAAAAAACAACTTGGAAAAGTACATGAAAACTTAAATACTCTGCTCAGTAATATTCCTGCTTCACTTAAACCGAAAAACATTCTATCTTATCCCATTGTAATAACTGCAGAGAACGGGGAACACGCATCACATTTCATGACATTAATTTATATTAATCATTTGATGGCACGTTACATGATGATTTGCTGGCTCAGTCTCACCTATGTGTTTGAACTGTAAAATCGGTTCCTCGTGGCTGTTCTTTAGCAGCCTTGGAGCTCACTAAAACTTGGAGGACATGTCTGCGCTGGGAAGTGCTGTGTGGCGTGGATGTTCCTCAGCGAGCTTAGAGGTCCAGGCTCCGTTTGTTGAAGCAGAGCAGAGCTCTCCACAGACTAAGTTTGGCTCAGCAGGATGCCCTGGAGGATGTGGAGCTTTCTGTTGCCTTGGCTAGATGGCTTCCTACACCTCATTGAGCTAGCTCCCGTACTCTGTTTGCCACAGACCCACTCAAGGCTTTATAGTGGCTAATGGCCACTGGAATAGTACCGTCATACTCTGCTGAAAATCAAATGCTTCTCCCCTCTCCCGTCCACCTCCTTTGCTGGGGAAGGAAGACAAAAGAGAAATGCTTCAGCATCTGCTCTAGCTGATGATTCTTAAATGAAGGTGTGTTAGCTGCCCATTATGGCAGCTTCTGGCTTCCCTTCACTCCAATTGTAGTGATAAAGGAGCTTTATTATATCATAGAATCATAGAATCACGGACTCTTAGAATCACGGAATCTTAGAATCACGGAATCATAGAATCATAGAATTGCCTGGGTTGGAAGGGACCTTTCAGATCATTGAGTCCAACCATCAACCTAACACTGACAAAAACCCTCACTAAACCATATCACTAAACACTACATTTACCCATCTTTTAAATACCGATATGGTGTAGGAAGTCTGCTCTTGAAGGCTTCTGAATTCTAGGCACCACCAAAGAATTACTGTTTTTTCTTATTTCTTGCACTCCTCTAAAATGACTATTTATTTCAGGAGGCATATTTGAAATCAGAAGCAGGCTGTAGGAAACTTTTAGTACTGTATTTTTCCAAGGAGCATACAGGCAGAATACAAAGTCTGTGATAAAATCTGAGATTAAGAGCAACTCAAACTGTCTGGATCTAAAATTTGACCTACTTTGAAGGTTGTCCCGTATAACAGTTTAATTTACTGACCAACCAAATGTAGATGTATTGGTGTTCGTGTGCTGCAATAAAATTCTGTAAAGAACATGAAATGTGACAATGATCTTTGAAAAGCTAGGTTATAGAAGTAATATTACAAATTTTAGTAATGCTTTAAATTAAGTGTCTTCAATATGCTTAACCTTGCATTAAACTTAGATTTAATAAGACAGATGTGTATTAAATACTGAATATACTTAAGGGAGCAATCTTGCGTTGGCAGGGGATGGACTCAATGACCTCCTAATAGTTCTCCTCCATCTCTAATTTCTATGATACTAATTGATTATTAAAACACTTTTATTGAGGATTGATATGTAGCTATTATATAGTTATTAATCTTACAACCCAACTGATATTTAATTTATACATGATTTTAACACACAATGTCATTTTAGTTTTTAAAGAGCAACCCTGGAACAGTGCATTCACTGGGGCTCTCAAAAATCTTGCTGGTAAATGAGGTTGGCCATTTTAGGGTTATCTGGAATTTTATGATAAAATCACACTTTTCAGGGGTGTAAGTTTACATAGCTCTCCACATTAAAAATGAAATGTTTGCCTCAGCTACAGCATTCCCCTGGAAAGACAAAGAAGCTTGTCATAAAGAAAGGTGCACTTATTTAGTTTGAATGCTCTGTGGTATTAGTACTGTGTAAGCTCAAACAACAGCTAAATTTTGAATATTTTAAAGGTAATCTGTCTATCTCAGTTTTGGAATTGGAAAGACATTTCCCCAAACTGTGAAAGTGAAGGAAATGGTGCAGGGGTTTTGAGCATTCCAAATTCATTTCTCTGAACGTTTGGCTAAGCAAAAAGCAGAAGTTTTGCAGACCTGTGTTATTAATTCAGCCTGTATATGCCTAGGGCCATGGCTCATAATGGCATTCCTTTCTTTTTAACAGACTGTCAGGATTTTCAAAGGACATCCAGAAAGCCATAAGTGCCTATTTGTTGGATGTATTTCTCATACCCGAGAGGCTTTCTTTGATATGGACTGATCTTTTACATTTATGGATGGAAGTTGCATTAGAAAATGCCCTTTGTGAAAACCTATAATATCTCAAGAGTTGCAAACATCTGATTTTTGGCTAAGGAAGTATGAAGAGTGTCAGAGCTCTGGATGCTTTTTAAAAAAGGATTTTTCAAATCATTAGCAGCAAGCAAAATTATGAATAAATGCAAATCCTAATGCAAATATATACTAATGCTTACAAGTTCCTAGTGACTTTAAATGGTGTGAGGAGGGGGGGATAGGATGCTCATAGGATTTTGAGGGGTTTGTGCCTACTATGTGATAAATATTTACATTCAACATATGTCTTTTGATGTCAAAAGTGTAACGACCAAGTTTTGTTTTTCAAGCAGAAGGCTGGAATGCAGATGGAAAGGGCGCTAATGTCTGGGACACATTCACCCATCAGGGAGGAGATCGTTTTCAAGAACCAGACTGGTGATGTAGCTTGTGGCAGCTACACTCTGTGGGAGGAAGATTTGAAATGTATCAAACAGCTTGGATTGACTCATTATCGCTTTTCTCTTTCCTGGTCACGTCTGTTACCTGATGGGACGACAGGTTTCATCAACCAGAAAGGCAATTGTTTCTTAAAAATAGAAGGTTGCAGCTTTAATTCAAGGTTATTGCTGCAGTCTGGCATAATTAATCCAGTATGCTATTCTGCAGTGTAGCTTTGAAATTGCAACTTTTTTCAGAGTAATTATGGGATGATTTTTTATAGGTTTGCAACAACTTACTAATTAATATTCTAGATCCCCTTGGATAGCACAATCTTTTGGGATAGGATTAGTATTATGTTTCCTATGTATCTTTTTGCTTACTCTAGTTTTTTTAATTGTAACTCTAAATCATTTTGCTTCATCAGAATGTTTATACTTACAGAGATCCTAGCCACGAGGATATTTTTGGATGGCTTACAATAGACAAGTATCTTATTTGGCAAACGCATTTAGATAGTTTATCGGTATACTCTGATGTACTGAACTTCACATTGACTATTTTGCACCGAGGGACATACTTTACCCAGATATTTTCTTTAGCAAATTAGAGAGGGCTCTTCAGACTCAGCTCAGAACTGTGCTTAGTTCTCTGACAAAATACAAGACAGTCCCCATTCTGAAGAGTTTTCACAGTCCCATCAGAAGATGTAAAAGTGGAAAGGGATACAGCACATAAACAAGCTGGTCAGGTCACTATAAGTCAGATATAAAATTTGCTACACTTCTAATTTTTTTATTTTAATTCCATTGGTATGGACTGGGGGAAAGATGAAGGTGGCTTACTAGGAAAAGATAGGAAATGGCAGCTTTGCCTGCAGAAAGTAGGGAATGGAAGAACAAAGAAATAAAGAGAATTGTGAAGAATAAAAGCAACTAAAGCTGAACCAGAAAGGATGGGAGAATCATAGTATTTGGCTGAGGTCTCTTGTATGCTGCGAGGATAATGTTCCGAGGAGAAAAGGCAAAGAAGATTTGGATGAACCTCTGAATGTCAATTCTGCCTCCTACTCTTCTGAATCTCAGTTCTACCAAAAAGATTCATATCTTCATACATCTGGGGCCGCATTTGCCTTGGCAATTCTTTTCATCCCCTGGTTTGAAGACTACAAAGATGGAAGGCTACAAAAGGAAAGAATTTCTTAGACAATGCTCTTCAGGTTATCCTGATCTGCCCTAGGAAGATACCAGCAGAAGCAATATTCTTCTGCAGAATTTTGGTCATGTAGATTTTTGCTGTTCAG
>JAOQGH010000032.1:57809650-57835269 GCA_025769975.1 Gallinago jamesoni
TGATCTGCCCTAGGAAGATACCAGCAGAAGCAATATTCTTCTGCAGAATTTTGGTCATGTAGATTTTTGCTGTTCAGCCTGTCCTCTGCATCCTGCAGATTACGGTTTTCACCAGAGAGTGGAGGAGTCTTTGTTTCAAGAATTGAGAAAGGAGAGGAGGCTGGTGAATCTGCTGTAAACAGACCAACCAGCCATTTTCTCCTGCAGAGCATGACTGCAAAAACCCTGCCAGCACCCTGGAGAGACTTGAATGGAAGCCTTCCCCTTGCCACCAAAATTTACAACATGCGTCCCACTTTCACTGGCACAGCTTGCCTTTCCCTGGGAATGCCTTTCTTGTGGTGTGTTGAATTTAAATTTGGCTGAGTCCTTGTGGTTTCTTCCCTTCAGCTGGGGCTGCAGGCTCTGTAGAACCCCACGGAGCTGCCCCCTGAACGACGGGCTTTGTTATTTAGGCATCAGGATGGGAGACAGCAAGCAGACATTCTGAATGCGCTTGGTAAGGAAAGCTAACATTTTGACAAAACTCAGCTGTAATTTCAGAAAATGTTCGCTTGATCCCCAGTATAAGCAGCACCCTGATTAATATTATGAACTTTACATTTAGCAAAAGGGCATTGGAGGAACTCCAAGTAGGCCAGCTTTCATTAGGCAAGAGTTCACTTCTCTTGTGCAGTGATCTGTTGAAGCAATTGTAACTGCATAGCATGGAAAGGCCATCATCTTCTATATAAACATTTTTACAAAGAGCATGTGAAGAATTAGAAAGCTTAGAGCAATGTCCTTTCAAATAAAATCATTCACACCAACTGATTCACTACCAATTTCACACCTAAGATGTAGGGCATTTGAAAACCTTTAAAAACATTCTGTTTCTAACTCGGTGCGGGTAGGATCTTTTAAAGTAGCAATGTTTTATCATAGAATCATAGAATCATTCCGGTTGGAAAAGACCCTTGGGATCATCAAGTCCAACCATCTACCCTACTCTACAAATGTCTCCTCTACACCAGATCCCCCAACACCACATCTAAACGACTCTTAAACACATTCAGGGATGGTGACTCAACCATCTCCCTGGGCAGCCTATTCCAGTGTCTGACCACTCTTTCTGTGAAGAATTGTTTCCTAATGTCCTGTCTAAACCTACCCTGTTGCAGCTTGAAGCCATTCCATCTCATTCTATCACTAATTACCTGTGAGAAGAGACCAGCACCAACCTCTCCACAGTGTCCTTTCAAGGAGTTGTAGAGAGAGATGAGATCTCCCCTCAGTCTCCTCTTCCTCAAATTAAACACTCCCAGCTCCCTCAGTTGTAGGCTGTAGTATTGTTCCTAAGCCGTGTCAGGTTTTAGGTTAAAACTTGCACTGAGTTTGTTTTTAAAGTATTTTTGTGCAACTATTTTTACCCTAGAAGGTGCCCTGAGCAGAAGGAGGTAGCTGCTGAACACCAGGTGTCAGTGTGGAGGGAGACAGAAGTAGTAGAGGTGGGGGTATTGATTCTGGGAAACTTTGATATTACGCCTCACTTCAGCATGAAGGTTGTGAATCAGGATGGGGACAGAAGGTGCCAGAAAGGAGAAAAGAACAATCCTTCACTTTCAAGTGACAAAATCCCCCTTAATGTCTGTAATCCCAAAATTTTGAGGTGTCTCCGCAAAACCCTTATATACACACGTTCAGAGAAGAATGTGTTCTTCTGTATTTCTACTTCTATCTGACCCACAGATACAGCCATAGAAACTAAATCAGGCTCCTCTGGAAGCTATAAGACAATCTGGGAATTTGACTTGTCATTTACATTTTTCAGGGGTGCAGTTCTGTTTCTCTTCATTTCCTAACACAAAGCGTAAACCTTTTCCCATACTGGTGTTCAATTGAGATGTAAAAAATGAATGATAGCTGGTTGCACTTAAATGTTATAAATTGTACTAAGTAATTTATAATCTGAAAATAAGAATGATAAACACTAGTGTCTTTTAGGCAAGCATTACTCTCAATATAGTAGAACAGGATCCCGTACCAGCAAAGCATTTCTTTTTTCCCAGTTTAAGCATATGTAGTAAACTTTGCAGTCCCACCAGCAAACCATGCAGTGTCACTGAAATAAAATAGGTCCCTGTTCAAAATTAACAGTAAAAAAACCCCTCTATTTGCATCTAATTGCACTTGCAAATGGCAAGAATTTAATTTTCTAAATTTAAGGTTCTGGTATATTCCTTCCTCTTTTACACAAGTACATTCTCAGGCTCAAGCACGTATCTCCTCAAATTTAATGTGTTTTTCTGGTGCTGCATTTGGAAGGAAAAGCAAACTACCTGTGAGATTTATTGTGACTTACTTTGTAAACAAACTTATAGAGTCTTGCTGTGCTAAAGGATGTGTATGCACCTGTTTGTTTAGAAGAAGGCACTGTCTAAATCTGGGGGTTCATAATTGATTGCTGCAGTAAATGTTGTCTTAAAAAAGCCACTTGATGGAAACCTGTACAATCAGTTATTCGAAGTTAGGATAATTTGAAGTCTAATATTTTCCTTTTAACAAGAAGGTAGTATAGGGTTCTGTGCTGGCATTTTTAAATATCAATACGCAGTAAGATGAACCTGAAAATACCAGGGAATATATAATACAATATAGTACAGACATATTTACTAATGAACAAGTTTTCTGCTTTGGATTAAACAAAATCCCTGGTTCAGAAACAATTAAGAATAATAATCTAAACCATACACATAGCCTTCTAAGCATACCTTTTGTTAACCCTTGTAACTTTGTCTTCCTCCTCCTCCTTTCTGCTGTGTTTTAAACTTCTTTAGACTTTTCTCAGTTCTGGGTTTCAATGCAGCAAGTCCTTGGGATGGACACTTCATAAGCACCTATGTCTCATTAGGATATGTGGTAGTCTGAGAGTCATGAAATTTTTACGGATTTTAGGTTTCTAATGTTCTTAACCACTTTGGTATATTTAGCCCAAGTCTCTGAAGCAAAGGCTGACTGATTTCTACATTCCACCAGCATGATGGAAACCTATTCCTGGCTGGAGCCTCTTAGCTTAACAAATAATAATTCAAGGCCACTGTTGGCCTTTTCCAATTACCACACTAAACCAGATAGTTCAAGTAAAAGAGCAAGCTAATTGATACTCTTTGAACCAGAGCTTCTGATGTGTTTTGCAATAGCCAGTGTTTTCAGAAGGCTTAGAAGCAATATAGTTGTGTTTAGATGTAAGCAAAATTAGAAATGCCTATATGAGGGCTTAAGGTATCCTAATATTTAAACTTACAGTGACCTCTCAGCAGCATAAAAATAGTCCTTTAGGAAACATTCATGTCAGCTACTGCTACATCTGAGCAGAAGGTGAATTCTTTTTAAGCCTCTAGAAATACATCCTCAGTACTGGTCAGCGTTAGCAACACATCCAGGAAATTAAAGTTGATCTCTGTCTTATCAAGGGGGGACAAGAAAGATTGGTAGGCATGAGCTTTTAGAGAAGTGAACTAATTCCTTCTTGCAGTTAGAGGGAGTGAGCAGTCTGCAGCAATGGCAGTGTAGAAGGAAGAGAGTTGGTTTCTTGGATAAACTATTGCCAAGCCATTCAAGCTGGTGGCTGAAGGGACCAGTGCCCCAAACTCCATCTAAAATCTAGTAGAGCCCAAAGAAAAGCCTTAAGCGTCACATAGATCTGTTAAGGGAACCAATGAATTCAAAATACTGAATGCATTGACAATAGCTTCTTTGTCTTGATGCTGGCCCAGAGGGTGATGGAGAATGGAACAGTCTAGAGAAAACACCCAAATAACCAACTTCAGATCATAAAGATCAGCTTATTTACCTTGCTGAGTGTGGCACTGAACTTTTTAAAAGACATAGTTCTCAAGGAGAGCAATGCTTTCATTAGAACAAATCTACCTGTCAGGCTCTCAAGTGTCAGGATTTTTCCAACACGTTTTCATCTTGTACATGCAGCCAGGCTGCCGTTCAGGCATTTAAATGAAAGGATTATATTTTCATGTGACCAGCACCCATCAGAATTATGTTTCTCCTGGGGAGTTGCTGTCCACTGATCTATTTTGAAAATTTGCATCCTCATTTCATTTTATGTGCCTGGTTGGAAGATTTTGTGTGCTGAGCATTTTTGCCAACTCTGGGGTCTTGTAACAGTAGTCAGCATGCAGCTGAGAGGAAATATTTGCATCTCATATCAGAGAAAATGTGCAGTAAGGTTTCTTCATGTGTTAAAATGTAATAAAGTTGAGTTAACCCTTTTTTTCCCCTCTTTTAATATTTTCAGGAATCAATTATTCCAGCAAAATCATTAATAACCTGGGAAATGTCATCCTGGTCCCTGTATCACTTTGGCTTGCCTCAGTTCTTAGAAGATTAAAGTGGCTGGAGGTCTGAAAAGATCATTGAGACCCTTGATATTCATGCAAAGTGTTACTTCAGAACATTTATAGACTGAGTGATCACTATTAATGAACCTTATGTTGTTGCTATAGGTTGTTGTGAGAAAGGTGTAGCCCCAGCATATGTGCCAGAGCTTACAAAGCATCTTATAATGCGAATAAAGCTCAGGCTAAAGCCTGACACAGTTGCAATAAGATATTTAGTGAAAACAATGTGGACTTGTGTCTGTGGCTCTGAACTCAGATTGGTAGAACCTCTACAAATTCTGTAGCAGATGAAAAAGCAATTAAAAGGTACTTGCCCCTTACCTTGGATGGGTTTGTCAGGATGTTTACTGATGGTGACTATCCAGCTGTCATGAAGTCCCAGATTTCTGCAATGCATTCAAAGCAGGATTACTGATCATCAAGGCTTCTGGAATTTACTAAAGAGGAAAAAATTATGGTCAGGGGTACTACTGACTTCTTTGCTCTGAACTGTTAAGACCAAGAAAATGCAGACAAGAGGCTAAGTGTTTCAATGGACTATGAAGCTACACAAATAATAGATCCTTCTTGGCTTGTTGCACCTGGGAGTTCATGGGTGACTAGAACCATGGGGTTTGCTCTGTTTTCTGTGTTATATCAAGGAAGGACCTAAGGCTCACGGGACCGTTTTACAGCTATTAGCTGGCCAATGAGGGGGTCTGAGAATCCAATGAGTAATACTGGTGATTTAGGGTTTTTTTTGAGGAGCCCATCTGGATGGCATAAGACATTGCACAAGATATAAATAAACAAGTCACCTTGGGATTCTTAATTTAATTTTTGCACACTGGCTATAAAGAGTAAAAGCCTTAGTGTTTTCCTATTGCCTTTGTGCTTGATAGCTATTTTACAGTTTGAAATGACACACCAGTGTTATATCATCTTTTGAACTCCAGAAATGATCTTTCTGATGCCAGCAGTAAGGCTTTCCTGGCATGTATCTCCTCCTGGCAGTGGGACATGTGATGACTGCCAGTACCAAGGGGTTAAGGAGCAGTGACAATAAGCAGATGCTAATGCAGGAAAGATATTTTAGTCTTCTCATTAAAATAAGTCATTTCACTGTCTTCATGGATATTTGCACAGTTTTGCTTTTCCATTGTTAGTCATAAAAGGTCAGCTCATGGAAAATTAAGTTAATAGGGTCAGTGCAATTTGATGAAAACTAGTTTTAGTTTGTAGCTTAGAAAAGATAGAGGGTAATGCATCTGATTTTATGGGCTTTCTTACATCTGTTCTGAATAAAACTTCTGCTCTCTTGTTCTAGGATACATATAATAACCCTATAATTTACATCACTGAGAATGGGTTTTCCCAAAGTGACCCTGCACTACTTGATGACAGTCAACGATGGGAATATTTCAGGCTGATTTTACAGGAAATTTTAAAAGGTACCATTTAAAATGATGAAAGATCAATTGTGCAAACTTAATATAATTTTACTTGGTGCTTATTTGCATTCAGCAATGACCAATGACTCTTGAAGCTAAAACTCCTGTAAATCAGAGTAAAGTGATGTGATTAGGAAAAAAAAAATATTTAGCTGAGATGAAAGCAAGTAGTTTTAATTTTGCTACCCAGCTTGGGGTGGAAACATTTAAAGGTGTTCCATACATATATTATTTCTAATCTCAGTTTTGTAGAGCCATAGTTCTTCGTTGAGCCAAGAAACCACATTGATCTTCAAAAGTGCTCATCATTCGTACTTCTCATTATGAAGGATGTAAAGTTGAGTGCACCTGAAAACCTGACCATTACACTTCATAATATCCTTACAGAATACAGCCTCCCATACGCAATGAGCTCTGTGTAATGATGCATCCCTGTACGGGGCTGTTAAGACGTTATAGCTCAGCTTCTGCCTTTCTGTCATGATGGCCAAAAGTGTTCAGCACTGCTGAAGCTCTTTTTCTTAGAAGGTGCTTTACCATTTGTTTTGATAGAAACAAAGTTGTTCCTTTTTCTAACCTTCTGGAAATTCCTTCCCTACCTTCCTTTTGTTGGTTTTATTGGTAGTATTCTCTGAGGTAGTTTACAGGGAGTAGATCTTCTCACTATGTGTCAGATGAACTGTATTTTTAAATGTCATTTAATTTGTATAACAGCTAGTCTCCCAGTTATATTTGTCCAAAGTGATCACAGTCATGAATGCCATATCATAGTTTAACAGCTTTTTAGCCACTCTTCCATCTGCATTATTCTTCATACTTTCATTAAAATGTTCATTTAAAAGCTACTTTTCTTCTTGCTTTCCATTTAAAGTTGCAATTTATGCTTGGCCCCCATGCCAATTAACTTTTTCTTTCTTCAACTAAGTAGAAGGTGCAAAGGACCGTTTTCTGGCACCAAAACCAAGTGGTAGGGCCAACGCTGCAGACAGGATACCTGGATTTTACTTTCTCTGAAGATGTAAAGAAATGACTAAACATGCAATTCTTACTGTTTGATGAAATGGGATTAATTCACCAAATCCAGTTGTTTTACAATATAAAATGGCTTATCCTGAAGTGAGCAGCTGGTGTAGATCTGATGAATCACACCTTAGTGCATTCATTGATGCACTTCTCTTCATGCATTGTAAGGCAATGAAGGGGACACTGAGGTAGATGCATATGTGGAAGACATCAAAAGTTGGGTAAAAGGTTCCTTTGCCATTTGTTCAGTCCAACAAAGCTTTTAAACATGTATGTGGTCTGACTGTAACCAGTGCAACCTTATACAGGTTTAGGTTTCGCAGTTTGACATCAAGTCAAATTGATGTTTATCGTTTTATCTAGTATGAACCATGGTGGAACGCTGGTTGAAACAGGTCCCTGTACACAAGGACAATATAAATATTACATCCATCAGCTGTACAGCACTCTGTGAAGAAATGCCAGTAACGCTTCCCCCCTGTAACTTCCCTCCTCCTCCTCTGCATAAACAGTTTCTCAAGATCACTCTGTATGTACTGACCCACGAATGAGCAACCATTTCAAGTTTTCAGCTCAGGTATCCTGCAAAGCAGGATATTCAAAGATGTTGACTTTATTCAATGCTTAAATGCCTAACCATTTATTAAGTGTTATGTGAAGCAGAACAGTTTAATTGCTCTGCATACAGTGTCTACTTTACAATAATTCCTTATCTTTTGAGCTAACTTTTGAAATGATTAGTACAGGCTCATTCAGGCAACGAGCTCTGGGTCATGACAGGGGCCTGTGTGGATTCTGCCGTGGGATGTGAACAAGCCTACGTATTTTTTTGTCTAACCGAGAAATAAATATGGTTGACTACAAAGGAGAGTATATCTACAGCCTGTTACTGCACTTGTTAATAGAAAAATTTTAATGTGTTATAATTGGCTTGATGGTATCCTCATTTTATCTTTTTGCATTAAAAACCCTCCTAGCTTTTAGAATGCATGCTAGCACGAATTATGTTAATTTTGTCAGCCAAAATTTTCAAAATAATAAGGAGCTTCCCTTCTCAAGACCTTGTGTTCCAGTACTCTGAAAATCAAATACATCAGTGCTTCTCAAGTTAGGTAGCAAGAAGGCTGGTGTCCAAAATTCTTAAAATTTTTACTATAATTAGAACTATTTAAATTACAAGATTTTGGAGGACAAGAGCAGTCCTGAGTTGGTACAGCAACCTACACCCACTAAGATTCTGATCACGCAGTATGGATAAGTAATAAAACCACTGTATGTTACCCCTATAATTTATTTTTGATGCTTTCAGAGAAAACTGGGATTTTTATTTTTTGGGCAGTGTTAGTTAATAAGACCAGAAAGAGCAATGTAAATATGAACTAGGAAATAGAGAGTGAACAGCATGTGGCTACAATAAATATATCACATTATAGCTATTATAGATGGAAAATAGTTTTTAAATGGGTACAACTGCTGCCATGTTGCTTCTGCACTATATGAATAGATAAAAGCATCAATATTTTAATAAAAGTGGATATACATATTTAGCATCTCTACAGAGCCATAAGCATGCATGGTGCTTTACAGATAAATAAAAATGATGTCTTCTTACCCCAAGGAACTGAAAATCTAATTTAGATACAATGCATGAAGAGATGATGAACAGAAATCTGGATGGGAGGTAAAAAGAGAACGTGGATCAGAGTAGTGAAATGCTTTTTACTACAGTTGCTCTTCCTTAATTTTATGTAATGTATGTTAAGGATGACATCTAGACCAAAGATCAAGGCTGCCAATAAAAAGGTAATTGAAACTACTTAGTTTTGAAAAGTGGAACCTTCTAACAGAGATAATAGAGCTTCATAAAGTCTATAGAGGAGAGTAGTTCAAAGAGTGGGTACGCTATTGCCAGAGAGAGATGATGGGGAAGAGCAATGAAGTTATTCCTTAATCTGGCTGGTGGAAGATTATTAATAATGCTGATGGGGAGGAAAGAATGAATTAAATGAATTTTAGGTTGCAGAGGGCTGCAAGAAGTAGGCAATGGAAAGATAATTAAAGTTAGTAGGAACAGAAAGTAAAGAAGTTGAGCTTGATGTGATGTGATGTTGGCAGAGGCAAATAAGAGGGAGATGAGCAAGCATAAATGTGAACAAGCAGGACTAGATTTGGGAGTAAATAGAAAACACATGAACATTTAATTTCAAGTCAGCTGGAAGGTCAATAGTAAAAAATGCAGGGCAAATAGGAGAAATTATTGTGAAAGGAAAGGCATAGGTAAAGTTTAAGATTCAGGCGGTGTTAATTTTCTCCTTAAATATGCTTGAATGAAGCAGAAGAGAAAATGAGATACAGAGAATGCTGACTGCGATGGGAAATGCAGAGCAGAACTAAAAGTGACAGTAGGCAAGGTGGTGCAGTTAAGGCAATTTTTAAAAAATGCACCTTAAGTTAAATGCAGTCCCTTCTGGACAGCTTTTTTGTCCTCTTTTTTCGCTCAGACTTCTAAGAGTTGTTATAAAACGCTTTATATATTGCCGTCGCTGTACACTTTGACCTTGCTCTCATGAACTAACCATTTAGTCTGTGTTGTAGATAGGTACCAGCCTGCTTTTGCTGCATTCCCATGCACATAAAACAGTGAGCTTATAATGCAATACTGTAGTCCATGAAAATATGATTTATTGTTAAATTAAATATGGATGTCATAATGTGAGCCCCTCGGGTCAACTATAAGCTTGAATGTTATTGAAAGAGCTGCAGCAGCAGCTCTGTTTCTTCATTGCCGCTGACAAAAATGCCTCCACAAATAGAATACAACAATGCAGACGTCTTAAGGAGTCTCTGAGATGTGCTGTCCCTGGCATAACATTGCCATGTGACATTTTCAGGAACTATAAATACATTGACTGCATTATAGTGTAAAAGTTAAGAAGCTTTGCAGTAGTCACTGCAGAACCATTAAAACCGAGCTGAATTTGTTGTGAATGCTATGAAGGATTCAAAGCTTTAAAAAGCACCCAACCCAACCAACAAAAAAACCCCAAAAAGAACTAGAAACCCCTAAAATCATAAAGATATAGCTAACACATGTCTTTATCAGATTTTTAATACCGTTTTAAATGTCCAGAATACGTTAAGTATTATTCCATAAAGTTCCAGTTGAATGGCAGTTATATACTTCACATTATGACAAGGACAGGCACACATAATTTCTTAGGAAGGATGTCTGAGACCACCTCTAGGCAATAGAAATGACCGCTTTGTGGCATATTTTCTTGTTATTAAAAGTTTATACCTATTTTTCTTCACATTATTCCTCTAACCTGAATGTTTTAATCTGCAAAATGAGTGTTGGTGTTTTTTTTTTTCAACTCTTAACCAGCAGTTTTCCAATGCAAAACTATGAAGGAACATTTTATTTCTCCAAAATGCTCTGTAATCTGACTTCAAAATATCTTCAGTGAAGATAGCAAAACACAGCTGTGTGTTCATGTGGGGAAAATTTCTACTGGAGCCAGGGTAATAGGAACCTGGTAAACCAGCAGAAGAGGATCATCTCTCTGAAACGAAGCTATGTGAGTGGATTTCTTACTTGCAAGTGTCTGGATTTTTGAGTGAAAAGATGAAGTTATAAGTAGGATTATGAAATAGCTGCTAGGTGTCTTATGGGCTGGTCCCTGGGGAAAGGGCTGCAGGAGATGTAGGAGCTTTGTGTGTGCTGTTATAAAGAGTGTAGGTAGGCTGAGCCATGCAGCAGTTTGTTCCAGTTGTTGGGAACGTGGATGGAGCCAGCATTTCATGTCCTCACACAGTACCAGGGATGAGCTTTGACTCAAAAGTAACTACACCCCAGCCCCCAGTGAACTGTTAGATTTCCAAAGCGTTGGCGACTGCAGCACTGGAATAGATCCTACACTGTAGAGGTGAGATACTGTGTGGGAGGTTTTTGATTACTCCTTACCTCAGAGAGGATAACCTAAATATTTAGGCAGTGTGAATGTTTCCCTGCTGCTGGATAGCTCATGATTAAGCCCCTACTAGAACCCCCTTTGGGGTATGTAATAGGCAGAGGATTTGCCTTGCTTAGGTAGAAGTACTACTGCATTGAGAAAACAAAATCCAGGACCCTTCAGCTTTGCTGGTTGCCTCTGTTGTGTAAGCAGAGATTGGGGGTCTCAACCATTAACTACCCCCTAAACTCCAAATCACATCTATGTGGCCAGAAAGTTAGAGGCAACAATTACTCGCCTGAATATTAGAGATTTGCCTTAGGAAATTATTTGTACATAAAAAACATAATCCCCACATCAGAAGTAGCTGCTGTAGGTTTTTTATTCTGCTTTTTTATTGTACAAGATGAAAGATAATGGCAACTCACTGAAAAAACCTCACAAATGAAAGGGAGGGATTTTGGCCTTTGTGATGAATAAACAAGCTTTTATGAGAATTGTGAGTTTAAATTCATCAGATGTGGATTGCATATAACATCATTGGGTTTGATATCAGTTCTAAGCCACATGCTTCATTTGGAGTTACCTTTCAGGAGAAAAGTGTACTGAATCCACAGAGGTACATCATCAAAAAACTACTGTGCTGATGTTGTGTCTTTGAGACAGTTTTTAATTTACATTTCCCCTTTTTCAAGATAATTCAGTTTTAAATAACTCAGCCACCATGTGCATTCTAAATGTCTTTCCTAGGATAATATACAGGATCACTCACAGGAGAAACTAAATAATACAGTTTGGCTAAGCTTTTCCATATAGGTATACATCTTTCCTGAAGTTGAGAGATAAATCCAGTTTATTAGAATAACTATCACTCCTTAGTCACAGATGTCTATTCCAGAAAATGAGATTTTGTATTTTAATACACAACAGGAAACATATTTCTTCTTAGGGCAGAGCTCATTACAAAAAATATTATGAAAATTGGTTCAAGAGGTATTAGAGAATTAAGTGCGAAATCTATTAAATGTAGTAGTGCTGGTACAAGTTTTATCTCAAGATGTTCCTAGATGAGGATTCCTGAGTATTTTCCATGGGAAGTATTCATGCCCTGTTTCTCATCATTCTGTCTAAATATCTGCTGTTGACCATTTAAATAGGTGGACTGGGGATATGATTGTCCTTATGTTCATTTGACAGTTACTGAAGAATGGATCTTTTCCAAGACACATATTTAGCACTGCAAATAGGAGAATGAATGAGAAGAGAACCTTACTTAGGATCTACTATATTAAAAAAATAAATCTGTGTTTTGAAGTGCTTGGATAGCTAATATATTGCTATCCAGCTTTCAAAGTAGTTATTTTTCATGATGTTTCTGTGATAATAATAGCTCATCATTTGATTTCATGGGAGTTATTGTCATTCTAAAGTGCTGAAAATGATGTAAATGCAGCTGTACAGGGAATATTACAATGTCAAATGAAGCAGTGTCATTGCAGTTCTACGTATATGCTGCTACAATGTCAAGATAAAAGGAAAGAAACCATATTGATCAATAGATCAGAGTATCAGAAGTGATTGGATAAAATGCAAACAATGCATTATCTGTTATAAAGTCTTATTAAATGAAAATGCAACTTTCAGGCAGTAATGGTGCATTGAATTTGAACTCACATTTGTCTGAGTGTTTAAAGCCACTGCAATTTTTACTGAGCAAGTATATGTTTCTTCAATGCATTAACACATACATTCAATATGACCTACTTTATAATTGCTGTGGGAGTTTGCCTTTGCATTTTTTGGATAGCTCTCTGTTCAGATTCTCAACCATAGCATTGCATTAGTTTATTTGCATTGAATCAATTTTGCTAAAGGATCTCCCATTTTTATATAAAGAAATACTTAGCTTCATTACACAGGGAGTGAGGTATCTCGATCTCAATTTTAAAGAAGGGAAATTGAGGTAGCACAAGTTCAGTGTAATTTAGCTAAGGTCAAAAAGCAGATGGGGTAATAATAGGTATAGTACCTGGATTTTTCTGCTCTCCTGTTCCCATTCTGTGTGTGCAATGTCACATTCCTGCTGTTAACAAACACATTTTGAAATAAACATTCATATTAGTGAATACGAGGATCTACATGAATGCAAGGTATGCATCTATCAAAAACACTAATGGAAAATTAATCTACTGAACTCCTATAGTAGCTGGAAATTAAATAAAAAATGTTACTATTTCCAATATATTAAAGACGCTTATCCTTAGTGGGGCAAGTCTGATGTTTGAACAGAAGATTTTTGAGGAGTTAATAATTCTATTATATGGTGGAATAATTTGCCCAGGAAAAAGGTGGGCGATTCTATTTCTGGGAAATGAAAAATCAAACCATCAAATAGTAAAATAAGTGCAAGGCATTATTTCTCTATAAGAATGCTGCATCTGTCTGGATACAACACAATTTAGAATCTATAAATTGGGAAAAAAAAAGGTCTTTCACTTCTTCATGCTGGGATAACAAAGAAACAGCTACGTGAATTTTTTTAGACTTTTCTAACGACTTACCTTCAGAAAGAATTAAATGTAAGAAAAAGCAGGGAGAGTTAATTTTATCATGTTCAAGAATGCTTAAAAAGAATTTACTTTTACATTTAATTTTCTTATAATATTCTAACAGTTAAATGTATTTTCTCTGAGAATATTCCCTGTTGGTGTCACTATTTTATTTTGGAAAAAGTAACACCTGAAAGTACAGACCTTCTTAATATTTATAGCCACTCTGCGTTCTACTCTCCAATTGCGCATCCTGGCACAGTTACACGGTGTAAAAGTGACTTGGAGCCGTCAAAATCTCAGAATATAGGGCTTTTTTTTTTTACCATCTTGCATGAGAGAGAAAATCTGGAGCGAACTGGGCTTGCTAAATGACAAGCAATGGCTAGTGTTGGGCTCAAGGTGTTAATTGCCACTTAAAGGGAAGAAGAAAATGTCCTTCAATGGCTGTTTGCAACACAAAGGAAGGGCAGATGGAAAGGTTCCTTCTGCTGCATCCCACACCAGATCTCCACTGCGTTCCAGTTATCAAGAAGCCTGTAGGATACTTCCATGTTGGTCTTCCCTTGTTTGTATTCCCTTGGTGACACCGCTATAGGTTAGGCATAGCAGAGTTCTGAATTCCCAGCAACACTGACTGTCTCCCCAGCTTAAGTGTAATTTTTGCTGTTGATGTCCTTTGTGTTGCCTAATTTAATGGAATTCAGGCAACAGTGGTACAGAATGATAAAGTTTATATGGATATTGGCAGGGGCTATGGGAGCTTTAGTAAAGGGCTTAAGCGAGACAGAAAAGCTTTGAGTTTTCTGAAAGGAAGAAGTGTAGTCCATACGTGCCGTAGGTATTTGAATGTTCCTAAACCAAGCAGCCAGATGGTCAAAAACCAAACAACAAGACTCCTTTCTCTCCTTTCTCGGAAGCGTAAGAAATTATATGAAGCATAAGTTTACAAAAAGTGTTGAAAATAACATGGTTTTAAGTACCACATGTCCTTTAAAATGAATTTTTATTGATTACTTGGATGATTAAAAAAAAAAAAAAGGGCAAAACAATGCTTGTGCCAGGGTGAATACAGGGTCAGCATTTACAGTGAAGAGCTCATGCAATATATTTTCTGCCTGGGCTAATACCTTCACAGCAGGAAGGAGCCTCCTGCTGTAACAACTGAAGCTGCCACGCACTTTTTAAATTTACCCCTCAGCACATTGTGGAAACCCAGTCTAAAGATTATAAAGGAATGAATAAGCATGGCTGAATGCAGAGCCAGAGACGAGTGCTTTAGTCCTTGCAGAAGCGGGGAAGAGACTGCTTTTGGCTCCTGCAGCTTTGGGAAGAGTCATTCGAGAGCTCTCCTAGACTTGGGTGCCTTTTATATCTGCAACTCAGACCTTCGCCTCTGATCTCAGGGACCAGCTCCCTGCGTGTCTGGCAGCCTTTTTCTGACCAGCTCCCCCAGCAGTGATGATCCGCTGGGTGGGTAAATAAACAGTTCCCAGGTTCTACATCCTGCCCTTCACTCAACATCTCTTATAAGCTTCTAAAAAGGGGTCTTTCGCTAAGAAATGCAATTTGCGGAGCCAGAGTGGGGCAAAATCATCAGTCTCCTCTCCCAGGTGAGGACTCTGCAGGGCGGGCATTGACTAGGACACTGGACCTGCATCCTCACACTTCAGTAATTCAATGCTTTTTTAATATAGGTTATGACATCAATTAAGATAATGAAATCCTCTTTCCTTTTGTATTCTTTTCTGTTGTGGATTTATTTTTTTTTCCTGGTCTTTTTTGACTATCCTGGCATTTCTCTTCTTTTTTATTCCCTGCTTCCCTTACCCCTGTTAGTCCTGTGTTTTCCAGCAGGCAGATGCTGATTTTCCTCATCCATGCTTAATCCCAATGAAACTTTCATTTTCCATATTTTATAGTCTGCTGCTATTCACCTTTCTAAACACAGGCAATAGGAGTCCAAGGGAGAAGAATTCACTAACCTCCTGGGGAAACTAAAAATGATCATAGTCTGGCAAGTCAGTCTTTAAATGTCCTTTGCCCATTCCACCCTCCCCTCTGCTACTCTTTAAGTATTTAAATCTGCCCCCTACTAGTCAGACTTCCTCACCAGATGGTGCCTTCTGACTAGCTCTGCCTCTCTTCAGAGGATGAATAAGTACAGCGAGGAGCATAAGGAACTGGTGAGACAGCTACTGGAATATTTCATCAGTGCTAGTGTCCACTTTTTTTAAAAGGACGGTGAAAAATGGGAGAGAGTTCAGGAAGGAGACGCAAAAATGATTTGAGGGCTGGAGGAAATGCCTTACTGTGGGACTCTAAAAGAGCTCAATCTGTCTACCTTATCAAAAAAGAAGATTGAGAGGTGACTTGATTACAGTGTACAGGTACCTTCATGGGGAAGATATACTAGGTTCTAACGGGCTCTTTAGTCTAGCGGAGAAAAGCATAAAAAGAGGCAGACAAATTAAAATGAGAAATCAGACACTTTTTTTAAACAGTGGAATCAATTAAACATCGGCCCAAATTATCAGAAGGCCTGGATTCTGCACCTTTTGCCTTCACATCCATGCTGGGTGTAGTTGGGAAGATACATCCTAGCGAAACACAAGTTTCAGTACATTCCAGGGAAACTGGTGAAATTTAAGAGCCTGTGATTCACTGAGGGTCAAACCAGATGATCTCTTATGATCTCTCCGGTTTTAATTCTCTGTCCATACATCATGAAAAGCATGCTGGTCTGATGTATACCCTTGGAATATTAGACACTTTTTTGTGGAAGTGTATCTGTGTAAATAATTATTTTATTGGCCTAGAGACAAAACTGAAACAAACCAAACCAAACTAAACAAACAAACAAACAAAAAAAGTAATTAAGTGATCCAGAATATATAAATTTAATGTTAGATTATTTTAAATTATTATAAATTTTTTTTTAATTCAGGATAGTTTGAAAATGCATACAGCATTTTGTAAAGAAATTGAAGCTGTTTCTTCTGGGAGATTTTTAATTTGAATAGTTGTACTTTCCCCAAATCCTCTTGCATTGCCTTTTTTTTCTGGCTGAAAGAGTTCTACCCATCTCACACCATAATTGCATTTACAGTATGTTTATTTTCAATGAGAAAACGACACAATATTTGTTCAGAAAAACAGGGAAGCACATTCCATACTAATGTTCATTGGTTGTTCTCACTTGTTCTCCTCTCTGAGAATCATTATCATTTACGCAGGCAGTGATAGGTTTTTTAATGATGTAATCATATATAGGTGTGAAACGGTAATGGCTTTATCTTTAAAGATAAAGATTTTTTAAAAGGTTAATTATATTCCACAAATTGTTTTAAAAGTAGCATGTTAATATTATTGTAAGACTCAGACTTGGAAGACAATTCCCCTGTCTAATATATGTCATTTAATCCCAATATGCTTCCTTCTTTTCTTTCCATTATTGCTACTGTTTCCAAGTCCTGAGTTAGGTAATTTCTCTCTTGCTTTTGTGTTCATTCATACAACAGCCAGTAATTGTATTTCCTCTCCTCCAGCCATAGACATCACTTAGATAGACCATGTATGTTTATCTTTCCTCTTGGCCTCAACTCATAATTCATTTTTTTCCATCTCTTGATCACTTTTCTTTTTCTTTCAACTTCATTTGATTTCTCGACATCTCTTCAAACAAATCTCATGTACCCAGAACATGAGACCATGCCAATAACCAGTGTTGCACAGTTGTGATTGCGGATCTGGCAGGCAAGACATGTTTCAAGCAAACTCCAGTGCAAACTCCCAGAAAGAAATTCTTTCCTCTGAGGGTGGTGAGACACTGGATCCCTGGAGGGGTTCAAGGCCAGGCTGGATGGGGCTTTGAGCAACCTGGTCTGGTGGGAGGTGTCCCTGCCCATGGCAGGGGAGTTGGAACTTGATGATCTTTAAGGTCCCCTC
Source organism: Gallinago jamesoni (assembly GCA_025769975.1). Classification (NCBI taxonomy): domain Eukaryota; kingdom Metazoa; phylum Chordata; class Aves; order Charadriiformes; family Scolopacidae; genus Gallinago; species Gallinago jamesoni. The sequence goes on from JAOQGH010000032.1 coordinate 57,826,948, forward strand.
CAACCCGAACCATTCTATGATTCTACGTTCAGCCAAGGAGCAGTCTCAAGTCTAAGGCTGAGGCAGGGACAAAGGAAAAAATATCAGCTTGGTGTGGAAAGCAAGAGCTGCACATAGCATGGCTCAATGGCTGAAGCAGGAAGACAGAGGTCTCAGGAGTGTGGTCAAGGCAGGATAGATGGAAAGGGGAGGTAAGAAGGAGAGGGTGGGAGCAGTGAACCTTGGCTACATAAAAGCTGGGAACTCTGCTCTAGCCATAATGAAATATGAGGTACCCAATTTTGTGAGATGTATTCTCACACTTCTCCACGTGTTTTACCGGTATTATCTCCTCTCTTCTCACCACCCATATACATAGTGGTAGCAGCAGCCATAGTCACCCTCTATCTCACCAGCTGCAGCTCTGCCCTCCTTGCTTCATGTTTATTTGGATAATGATTCTCTCTTCACATATTGGCCAAAAAAAAAGCCCCGCATCACTGCAGTCCTTCAGTCTGAACAACTGCCTCTATTTTCTGTGGGTCACAGACCCTCATGACTGGGCCTGATGTCCCCTCCCTCAGTGCATTTTCCCATGTTGTAGGCTCCCCTCAGAATTTTATAAATATTCAAGACAGCTCATCCTAGAAAACTAAACAGCAATGACGTATGGAAAACAGGAAGGCAAATTCCCTTTCCCTATACCCAATGTAAGCTGAGCAGGGAAAACACTGAAGTTAAAGATTAGAGTCCTTAATTGAACAGTCCCCAGCCATAAGAATTTCACTGACATGGCAACACGCTGGTACAAGTATGTGGGGAGTGACGGTTCGTTTGTTTCTGTGGCATCAATTTTTGTTATTATTTTTTCAGAAGTCATCCGTGATCAAAGGCTCCAACGCGTGTGTGCCTCTTCGCTGACAGTCAGTCTGAGCCCGTTGCCAGAGCTTGTGCCTGCCTTTCGTGTATTCTGGGTAAGTGTGTGAATAATACAGACAGTCTGTTCTGTGCAGGTTCTGTAACTGGAGGTGGCAGTGTTCTGCTACATCCCTTCCTAGGCAGCTTTACTCATGGAAAGTCCATTTTAATTCTCTCAGTCTTAATCTATTGCTTTTAAATAAGCAAAGCGTGTGCCCCTGTTTGAAAGTTGTAATAGAGAAGATTAATACGATATGAAAAATGTCTTTACTTAAACAAAAAGCTTTTCCAGAACCTTAGCTTTATTAATTTATAAGCGGTGTTTATAAATTGCGTACAAAACATACCCTAGGACCGCATCAGTTCTGTGTGCAACGAAGGCAACTGGTGCTCTAACAAAGGGGACATCCCTCTTTGCCAGGGGTAGCTGCAGGTACGAATATGCTGCATGGTTGCTAGAATTATGCAGAAGATTTCAGAAAAAAACATAAATATGAAAGCGAGCCTGACACCGTGAAACCAAACCCTTGTTTTAGCACCCCCACCCCACCCCGTAAGTAATAACCACATGCCTGCTCCAGGGGTGACCTTTTTTGCTCTCTTTGGGGAGAAGAGGTTCACGGTGTGGAGCAGCGAAGGCTTTGCTGGCCCTGCGGGACGCGAGGAGCGGTGGGAGGTTTTGGAGGAGCAGGGGAAGGGCTGGAGATGAGCTGAAGGAGAGACTCTGCCGCTGCATCCTGCTGCCCTGCGCCGGTCCCAGCTGCACAAATGACACTGTGTCTCTGTATTGATTTTTTTACCAGCCAAACCACTGAGTGTACCTGAATCTGTAAAACAATAGAATATTGATCCATTAAAGAAAATGATCTATTTAAAGTATCTCTTCTCTTTACTAGGCTGGGGTGCGGAGAGACATCTATTTGTTAGTGTAGCCTGGCATGTCTGCACTGCAGCCACCAGTTTGCATCATCTGGGTGTAAATTTAGCCCATGTCTCCTCTTTAAGATTACCTAAATATTGGTTAAATCTTCCACTCTCCGTTCCCAGAGATGCCGAGTGGGTTGTGTGGAGCCATTTGAAACAGAAGAGCTATTAACAGGCAGAGTTGGATTTTTTTTTTTCCCAACTAGCAATTTGTTTAACAGGTTCCCACTGCAACTCCTAAATGATTTCACTTAAAAGGACACTGTGAATGTTAATTAAAAACATTCATTAGGGTTTTAATAATTCCTTAGAGGCTTTAAACACAAATCTGTTTCTGTACCGAAAATGTTTTTCTTCTTGTCTTCATCCATCTATTTTGGGGAAGCCAGTGTGTGTTGCTGGACTCTTAATACTGCTCCTCCTTCTCCTGCCCCCACCTTGCTTTGAGAAAAAAATAGTATGTATTTGTCTGGTGATGGGGAAAAATCACACTCAAATTTAAATTGTTTCTTTTACAATGAGAAATTGGCAATCAGAACTGAAACCCAGGCTTTACGTCAGTTCAGACATACTTGTTCAGAGTGTGGTTTGTGTTAGGTATCTAAGCAGGATGTGGCAAATCTGTCCTTCTCTTACACCAATACAACCCTGAAGTCTCCATTCGGATGGTATCAGTATAGCTGGGACAGAAATTTCAAATTTACCCGAGTGAGTATTGATCATTTTTGTCCCTTCACCATTCGCAAAAGGGAATGGATTCCCTTTGAATCTCAGTGGATGTACAGATTTTGAAAACTTCTTTAGGTATTTTTTGACAGCATTTCCTGATTCTTCCTGCATATTTCTATACAGAGAAATATAATTCAAATATTTAGACTTTTGTAAAGTATGACGATTGTGATGCTGTAAAGCTGTCTTTATCTCATACTTCTATGTTAGCAACCCAGATTGTCATTTATCTCACTGGAATTTTGATTTCCTTTTTTTGGTCTTTCTCTTGTGGTGGTTTAGTTTCTGCTGTTGAAATCTAAGCCTCAGTCCAATCTCATTCCATTGTTCAGGTCAATCTTTTCTCCTTTGTGTTTCTGTCAAATTTGCTAACTCCGTCCAGGTAAGAGGCATAGCAATGCACACAGTATTAAATTAATGTTCATCTTTATTCTCTTGATTATTAAACAACCATTTCAATCCATATATATCATTTGCCTCTACGTTTCACTTGCATGATTGAATGCTTTTTGGTAGTGAGACAGATTCTGTATACTGCGATATGCCAGCTCCAGAAGTTTTCAGAGAGAAGCATATTTCATAGTTTTCACTTTGTGGTCTATGAGGAATCTTATTTTTTGAATAAGTATTGATTGCACAGTACAAATGTACAAGCCTTCCCTTTTATTCAGAAAGAAGGAGCTTGGTTGATGATGAACAAGAGCATTCATGGCAACCTAATAGGAAAAAAGTACCTTGGCACCTGCAACTCAGTAATTTTACTGCCTGTAAGATTAGGTAAGTGCAAATGTTGATGTGCAACGACCTCTGCAAAATCAGTATGAAAACCAAGATTTGACATTTTCATTTTAAGTAAGGGGCACTGTCTAAGGGTTTCTAATTTTCACAAATTTGGGTGAAGTAATCCAGTTTTACCAGATGTATTGGTAGGGAAAAACCAATCCCTCCTTAAAAGGAGCTCAAAGGGGCAAGAAGAGATTACCAGAGAAGAAGGATTGTCATAGCAGGTTCTATATGCTACCATTTTTGTTAGTATACTAAAGGCAGAGCAAGCAAGGGAGATATAACTGTCTCTCAGACTAAATAACACAGATGAACTCGGGTTGGGCTCCATCCAATGATTTTTAACAGTAGCATCTTAAAAAGCCAGGAGCGCTTCTAAAGACACTCTAAGGCAGGGAGAGCAGAAGGTGCTTTATACAAGAAAATGACAGTCAGGTTGTCTTGGTGGTTCAACTACCCCTTCCTCTACAAATTAACCCTTCAGGCTGGTACTCATTGACAGAAATTTCAGGGGTTTGGGGTTTTTTTTACACCTGTAAATTCCACTATAGATTCCTGCGTAGTCAGAGCTTAAGGTCAGTCCATGTATCCCATGCCTGGGTAAAGGAGAGCTCCTCATCTGTTCTGAACATTCATGGTCCTGGCCATCGGTGGCCATATCTGGAGCACTTTCTAGTTAAGACTCTTAGCAGATAAAAGCTGCAGGATTGTAATAAACAGGTTTATTACATTACATCCAGGGTTTCCCCCTCACCCTTTCCCTTATTAATATGCCAAGTGGTTCATTGATGATGTTTACTTTGATACTTACAAATCTGCTTGTCCCGCAGACATTAGGTGCTGTAAAGTTGTCACTCTCAGAAGAGTACTTTGAAAATGCTGTTCTCAGGAAATTTTTGCTATTTCTCATTACCCCTCTTGACTGATCTTTGGTGTTTAACTTTGCAGTGCAGCTTGTAATATGAAAGCAAAAGTAGTGGAAAGTGGAAAATCCTCAGCAGTACTGCTGTTTAAAATCTCTGAGTGGGTACCAGTAGACTTTTGGTATTTCATACCTGCAAACCACGCCAGCGGGTTGCTGGGTGAGCTCCTACGATGGTGATTCAAATCTGACTCAATGTGCTTAAAATGACCTAATATTTACTCAGCATCACCAATTGCAAAACTCCCTGTGACGTGCCTAGATGCCTTTGTTGTCTGCCAGATAAGTCATTTTAATCAACTGTTTCCATTCCTACGCAGCTATATAATTGCATGAGAGAATTAAAAAGAGTTTTCTCTGCCTCTTTTATGCCATGACTTTTGCCATCTGCAAAATAAAATGTTCCCCTATATCTAGAGAGAGAGCAGTCAGAGATGGCCTGTGGGAATATTTGCCTACAGTGTGCGGCACTCAGGTTGAAAATTCATCTCTGGTCTCTCATCAGTTTTGGGAGACAAGACAGGGATATCAACTCTGCTGAAATTTCAGGCTGGAAGATGACATTACTAAGTTACCGGTTTCTACAGCTCTAAGTTTCAGATGAAAAGAATCAGAAATTACTGTAAATCACATTGTGGTAGAAAATCTTATACCGTGTTCATGAAAATATGAGTGCTACTATCACAGAGACACACTTTACCACTGTGGTATAAAGTAAACATTTTTGATAGTGTTTGACATGTATTCATTGTTTTGATCATAATGGCTTAAAAATATACTATATTCTGAATAAAAAACTCCTCTGCATTTTTCAAATTAAGTCTCAAAAGACTTCAGCATACACATATGCCAGATTTGCTGATTTTGTAAGAAAGTAGGGAATATCCTTGATGAACAAGTTTTATAACAATTAGAACAGAAGACAATGCCAAAGGAGGTTAAAGGTCAGAGAAAGTTCAATTCAGTTCATTGAGAAAGGACTTGGATAAAATTTAGGCCTAGGAGATGGAAGAACAGTGACGGGAGGTAACAATATCTTAGAAGGAAATGGTTGCAAGAAGTAGTCAGAATAACCATGAGAGGTGCATAAGCTGGTGATAAGGAGGACAGCTGCCATGGATAAGGCACCACATTCATCCTTGGGCGTGCAACATCCAAGGAAGCTGTGGGAAGGTGCCACAGAAGCAAGGCTGGATGGGCAGAAGAGCAGATTTAAGAGCCATTAACCCTGGGAAATAAGTGGGTCCAGGCCAGCTGGCAAAGACACCCAGGCAGTGGCTGGGAGGAGGGAAAAGGGACTGATGACAGAGACTTGAGAGGTGCCAGCAGAGACGGGGGCAGAAATAGAGGATCCATCAGCACTATCTCTCTAATGCTGGCAGCCAGACAAAGAGACAATAAGTTGGTGTCACATAAACCTAAGGGGGGGAGTTTCTTGTGGAGTAGTAAGTGGCCTGTGGTGTCAAAGGTAACAGAGCTATCAAGGAAGAATGAGCACAGAGAAATGACCCTACAAGAAACAGGCACTTAATGTGAGGGATGACAAGACAAATTAGATACTTGGCAGTACACCTAAAGCAACTCCTTCAGCTACTGCGACCACCCACAATGGCAGAGTAATTAGAAGATCTTCCAAACACAGTGATAAATGGTGTGATAGGGACAGGGAGAGCTATGCCTATTTATAAAGTGCCTGTCATCGTAGTATCCAGATATCACAGCAGCCAGTTAAAGAACCAGTAGAGTGATATTTTCTTCAGTTCTGGTTAGATGTGTTTGGTATAAAAAGATATCCCAAATAAGCAAAATTTTGTCAAGCATGACAAAAGCAGGGAAGGCCTCTCTACGGTGTTGCTCTGTGTACATCTTCAGGAATAGGAAGTATTCATGCTTTGAAGCTGAAATAAAAGCATCTTTAATAAAATTTTGTAATGGTGACCCTCTTCTTGAAGAGGTAAAAAAAAAAAAGGAAATCTTGACTAGCCTATGCAGGCAAGAGCTGCTGCACAATTTAACTACCAGTGTTAGAAAATCGTGCTTAGGGCTTAGAAATAATGAGCTCCTAATGTGTTTTTCTAATCAAAGTATCAGCATGAAATTCACTGTATTTGGAGACCGTCCTATTACCAAGACAGCAGTGTATCAAAAGTTCACTGTGGATATTATTTTTTTGTGTCTCATACTTGAGTTAGATTGGCCTTTACCCCTCCCTTTTGACAGTTTCAAGTCAAAAGCAGTAGAAACAAGAGAAAAGCAGTGCTTATCATATCTGTTCCAGCTTCCTTGGACCAACAGACGTCCCCGTCAGTCTCAGTTCCCTTTCCATGCAACACTGTTTTACAAAGGTTTGATACTTTGCAAAGGTTTTTCCCCCAAGATTTAGGTGCATCATAAATCAAAAAGACAAGTCACGTGATGGGACTTCTTTCCCTGTTTAGTCTGTTGGACACAGAGAGGCATGTACTGTAGGTTCCTCAAGAGCTTATTTTCTAGCAAAAGAATAACATTTTGCAGTTCACATACAACAGCAGGCTTTTTGTGGGTTTTGCCCAGGCAATATTTTCCTGTCACAAAACCAGAGACATATTTCCACTACTGAATCCACATAATTGCAGCAGCCATGTACCTAGCAGTGCTTTTAAGGACTAATTTTTTGTCTGTTTCTCCCTCTGCCTTATGGTAGCAACATCTTTCATTCCTGAGAGATTGGTCTCCTGTGCTACATTTTGTTTAAAAATTATGCATATGTGCAAGTAGTGACATGCATGACTATGTTTCTAGGAATATGGAAGAGAGGAGCACATTAGGTTTGTTCTATTCTCTTTGTTAAACCAGTCAAAGGAATCCAGGTTGTTTTCGCTTAATTTTTGCCTGGTTTTGATTATCCAAGTTATATGAGCACGGTAAAATTTCATGAGACTTCTCTGAATACTTTTTCCAAGAACATCTCCAAACAGCTATCCAGGCAATTATTACTTGATCATTTTTCTTAGTCTTGTCTCACATCCACCCTCATATTTATGTAGGCAGACAAATGCAGACATGGCCAAACCTCCGACATATGATACAGGGCAGTGCAACACAGTCTGGTATTAATGAAAGAACAAAGATCTAGGGTGTTGCTGGAAGTTCTTTAAACCTTGCCTTAGTTATTTAACAAAATCTGCACCAAAGCATGTATAAGCACTGAGAAATCAAGCAATAACGTGGTTACACTGATTTGCTTCACAGCGTGTGTATTCCTTAAACGGCAATTTGATGGGTAGAGGTTGTATGGAAGCTAAATCATACGTGCTGCTTGTCTACCATGCTGCAGAAAGTGCACTTCAGACAGGGACCCCATAAAAGCTGTCATGTTGTGAGGAAGTTGTGAAAGGTTCCATTAAAATAACTCTGAGATTATGAGTTTAACTCAACTTGAATTTCACATCACTAAACCATTGCCCAGATTAGGCTCCCAAACCAACCCATCCTTGGAAAAAATGGGACTAGTAACATGAGGAAACGTTGTCCTGTAGTCATTAGCTTACAGGACAGAAGGAGAAGAAAGTTGTATACATTAGTTTTAATAGACAGAGGTGAAGAAAAGGAAGAGAATTTTAGTGCCTTACTATAATCCTCCAACCCACTCTACACCAGAGCACGTATAAGTGTAGAGAAGGGGAGTTAAACAACCTCCATGAGTACCACAATGTTATGTTCAGGTCTGCCAACTTTACTGCCAAGAATTCTTTATGAACAGCAGGGAAAGACTAATCCTCTGGATTGCATTCATAGGAAGGTTATAAATAGTAAGTGTTGCATTTTGGGGCATAGACTCATTTAAAACTGGAATATAAAAATGTGAACCTATATAGAATCCACATTTGCAGTTAATTCCAGCAGTTTCTCTTGAAGCTGTCCAACTTACAGTATGTTTTGTGTGAGCCCTCTGATAACTTTGACAACATGCTTCCCCTTCACCAGAGAAAATCTGAGAGACAGAATAGCGAGACCTGGACAGGCTGGAGAGATGGGCCGAGAGAAACCTAATGAAATTTAACAAGGGCAAGTGTAGGGTGCTGCAC
>JAOQGH010000032.1:57835369-57871866 GCA_025769975.1 Gallinago jamesoni
CTGTGAGAGTGGTAGAGCACTGGAAGAGGCTGCCCAGAGAGGTGGTGGGGTCTCCTTCTCTGGAGACATTCAAAACCCACATGGGCAAGTTCCCGTGCAATGTGCTCTAGGTAGACCCGCTCCAGCAGGGGGGTTGGCCTAGATGATCTCCAGAGGTCATATGATCATATGATTCTATGATTCTATGAATAGCAGATAAGTGGAACCAACCCCCACCTCTTCAAAATGCCAGTACTGACGTGGGGTCTTGTAGCACCAGCATCAAGTCACTGTCCTGGCTCCTCACTTTCTTTGAAGAAGAGGGAAGAAGCAAGGGAAGCGTCTCTCAAGGGAAACATCTCTCAGATTAGTATCTCAGGAGCATTTCATTTCATGGGGCACCAGCCTACTTTAGGGCCACCCCAAATTAACCCCATTCTAGAAAGGCACAAGCTAAGCTGGAGTAGGCAAAAAGTTTTCAGATAGAAGCAATGCAGAAAAAGTTGATGTTCCATCCCTGTAAAATGTATTAAGATAGATCCAAATTTTATGCTAGTGACCCCTTGCTTTATCACACTCTCACGGTAAGAGGTTCATTGCACTGCTGCCTTCTGACAATGGAGAGAAAAAAGTTGAACTTTTTTTTAATGAAAAGGGTTTACAATAAGAAAAAATAATGTGAAAAGACTGTAACTTCCGAGAAAAAAAAAATCACTTAGCTCTGATGCTAAGATTAAAAACAAGTTGTTTTACCCTTATACACAGTACTTGCAATCTGCAGCTGTTCACAAAAGAGAAGAAGACTTAATATATAAGCAAGGAAGGTTGTTGGCTTTGTTCCCTTCTTTACTTATAAAGGACATGTGTACTTCACCTGTTCCAGTATTACATCAAGGTGATCTCCTTGTGTCAAGAGTTTCTTTATCTCCTTTTGTTATTTGGGAGGGAGGGGGAGAGGAAAAAATAATAATATTTTTCTTTTACTTTGAGAAGAATCTTCAATGCTTCATCTTTAAAGTGCTCTCCTAAGACTCAGAGTGCTAAGTATCCTGCATTTTACAGATGGAGAAGGAAATAGATGAAAAATAAGTGCTTTACATTCAGATCTTGCACTGATGGATGATTTTACAGTTGCTCTTTCTTTTCCAGTAGCTGGCACGTCACCTCTATGCAGCTCAGTTTCTCAGGATCTAGGAATAAAATGAGCTACAAGCTGCAATAATATTTCAATATTTGGCCAGCTTCTGTCATAATGTTATCTTCCTGACCTTTGATACAACTGGTGGCAAGTTGATTTTACCACCTACAGCTTGAGATTCCTTGGCGACCATTACTTTACAGTGGTGCTGGGATCAAGACTAGGCTATGAAACTGTGGTTTCCTCATCTTATCGTAAAATCTTCTCTTCCCCCCCCCATTTTTGTCTTGTTTTTTGCTTCCTCACTTCCCACACCTCTTTTTAAGGCACATTGATTCCAAGAGTGTCATTAACATTATACCTTTTTCTGTTTAATTTTATGCCATTGTTTAAGTCTGGCTCTCTTGATGATTTCAGCATTAGAAGACCTACAGTGGACCATGTAGCCCATTCTGCACTTCGGAGAAACTCCACTTATTAAAGAGCTAAAAGTTATCAGAATTCCAAAGCCCACAGCAGTAACACTGCAAGAGCCTCCAGTACTACAGAGGGAGCTAAGTGTACTTTCATGCTTACATGTTATAATGATATATCATGTTAGCATGAAGGAGAATGGTGATTCTTATTTGTGTAGATTATAGTGTGATCACTAAACACTCCCAACCTTGCTCTTAAATCAAAGTCACCTTGAGCCTTTGGTAATTTTCCAGCAAAGAAACTACCCTAAGTGCCTTGGTTTAGAGAGGAAAAATGGCCATACCAATGAGTTATACTGGATCTTCTGGGGGGAAAAAAATGGTTACGGTAAATAGTTACATTGTTTTAACTAGTACTTGATAGTCTTCAATTTTACTTTTTGTTCTTTCAAATTTTTAATTACACAGAAAAAAAGGTTTCAATTATGCTTGTTTAAAAAGATTATGTGTTACATGGTTTTATAGGTTGGTTTTTTTAGTTTTATAAAATTGTCCATTTACCTTTCCCTCCTGTGTTTCTTATGAGGCCGTTATACTCTTTCTTCTAGTTAGGATAACTGTGCAGAATATCATCTATCCTATAAAGGATATTTGCATGTTTTGCAACAGGACAAATAGGCAGTACATTTTTCTTTGCAGAAATTAATATTCTTCATTGTAAACAATATAATCCATCATGTTTGGTCTATGTGGTGGAGTGAATATCCTAATAGTTAGCATGAAAGCTTACTGAAAGTACAATGACCATCTGCACCTCTCTGTTGGGCTTTAAAGGCCAGTTCTCCCTTCAAAAGATTTATAATACAAAGGGCAATTCACTAATTAGTACTGTAAATTAGTGTTGCCACGAGGTTAAAAAAAAACTAACAGCCCCTGCAGTATTTCAATTAATGTTATTTTTAATTGCTTGTATTAGCATTTGAGAACAAGATTGATTAGCTTTTGACTGTCAAAGAAACAGAACTTGAAGCTCTTAAATACTGAAATGGAAGTTGTTAATTATACTTAAAAATCCATAGATACTATACAAGGAAATCTGGAAGGTCATCTGATTACCAAAGAGGGTGTGTTTCATTTCTGTTCTGTTTAAATAAAAATTAAAAATGTTTGCATAGAGCCACATGTATTTCTCATGCTCTCTACTAATTGATCATGCAAATTAAGATCTCCAAAATCACTTTAAAAACAAAACAGCTTTAATAGTGCATCTGTTTATAGAAAGTAATTTTAGAAGTTGTTTAACTTTAAAGTGATTAGTTAATTCTCAATTTGTGATTAAAGTGGCAAGATCTGAACTTTCTCCTAAAGCTGTCATGAGCTTTCCTCTGTAGACCCCAATTCAACAAATATCAGCTCTTTGCTAGGATTCAAAGGCTATCTCCAAGACAGGACTTGTGGTCCTTCCTGCCCAGGTTCAGACTCTGGATTCATGTCCTTCCTCAACTTGAAAGGATTTAATTACATCACCCATCTCACGGGGATATATGTTAATAACCAGACACTAAGGAGAGGGGATGGAGGAAAAGTTTTTTCTTCTCACCAGGCCACTGAAGCTGTGCTGCTTTGCAACAAAACATGAGTGATCCACTAAAGATAATTATTTAGCCTTATTTAGTTCTGTAGCTCCTGAGTCCTGACTGGATTTGGGAAGAAAAGAGATATCTTGTCAAAGTACAAAATTTTTGGCTGTAGCCCTTAAGCACTTGTTCAGGTCCTTTGTCATTAATGGGCCAGAATCTCAGTTGATGTACTTTGGTACTACCCGTTACCAACCTCGCTCTTTATCTCATACACTCATAGAAAAAAATTACTGCAGACTATAAGTAATGATATACTAGTTATTCTACAATAATTGTAACAGGAGGGAAGTGCTTCCTGGCTTCTTACTGCTTTACATCTTCTAACTAGGTAATAGTCAAAAGTGAGGGACACAGATGAAAGGGAGATTAAGATAAATGAAACATGAAATATAAAAATGCGATTAAATAAATAAATATGAAATCTGACATTTTTCACTGTTAAGAAAGCAAAACAAAACCACATTTTAAGGTGAAAACCAAAAAACCTGATAATTTTCATTTTAGAAGAGGATTTTTCAGCTGAAAAAGCTTTCATACAAAAAAAATTTCAGCTACATGTGTCAAAATAGTATGTCAACTCATCAGAGGACCAGGATTTTTTTAGAGGCAATTAGAAGGTATATTTTAGAGCTAATTTGACTATCTAATGAGAATATCGCAAATGAAGTGATTCAAGATAGCTCAAGTACTAGTGATCAGAGTTTGTCAAGGTCAAAAGTTTCAGTTATTAATATTTATATATATATATATATAAACGGGCAAATAGTTTATTCACAGCTAATATTTTAAAAAAATCTGCAACATAGTGACCAACAAGGAATTAACATAACATTCTCTTCTAACATACTGTTGGATTCCTAACTGTAGTACACGTCAGATAGAACACTATATTTAATTCCTGTAGAAACAGATAATAAATCAAACTAAATAGAATTAATAGTGCCTAATTACTAGTTATATACTTCACCTGGAGTATCGTTTTCAGTAGTGATCACCATACTTTAGGATATAATTGCCCTTCGTGGCTTATAACAGAAAGTCTGAAGTACAATAAACTTCAGAGATAAACGTTAAAAAGAGAGAGAATAAAAACAGCACTTTATTTTTAATATTTGAATAAAAATCTTGAGGTTCAAGGAAACCATCATACATAGCATTTTTAGTAAGCCATAAGACAATGAATTGAGCGAGTGGTGCAAACACATATTGCTGATCTATGAAAAGCAAAAGTAGCCTTAAAATGTTTTAGTATCTTTTTCCCTTCAGCACTGTGACTTTCTGGGAATATGGTACTGAGTCTGCTAGAGGAATTAGTTTCTTTTTTAAAAGAAATACTTCACTCTGTGGCATCTTTAACTTGACTTATTTGTGTTGTAACAGTGTAGTGACACTATTGCTGTCTGAAAAGGAAGAAATATAAAAGCTTTCCTTCCACACAAAACTGCTCTAGGTGTACACAATCTGTTTCTTCTTAACCTGTCATATAAATCAGCTTGGAACAATCTGATGTTGAGGAATTCTACAGTCTTACAAATGGACATTGCCAAATGCTGGATAATTGGTACATTGTACATTAAGTTTTAAAATAGAGCTGGTGACAACAAGCTCCCAAAGAGTTTCCAAAAGGTGCATGCTACTTAGTTTTAAACATTTTTTCTCAAAGACTGTCTCTTGGGGGTTTGATAAATTGTTTCCTAATTTATTGTCAGTAAGGAGTGTCAGTTAATATCTGTGTCTTATTTTTTCTATTTGTTATAAGGAAAATGTCTACCTACTTATATGTGTAATCAAGATCTATTTCTCTAGGGCCTTCACTTAATACATAAGTACCAACTTATTGTTTTACAAGTGGAAAAAATGAGAGAGAAGACATTAGTTATAATGCTAAACATTTTTCTGCTTTCTCTTCATTAAAATTAAGGACATAAAAATACTTCCTCAGGCTAGACTTAGAGATTAATTCCTAAAGGGCTTTCTAAAACCATGCTATGTTAGGGAAAGATGGTTCAGCAGTTAAGGATGTGATTAGCTCTCTAATTACTGAAATTTTGATATGTATTCAGACTTCATTTTTGCAGACATCTACTTCTTTTTGGCTAGTAAGAGGTGATCTTCTCTTTGTTGGCTGCCCCACTAAATGCAATGATCCCAGTATGGCTACATCGTTGGGTTTTTTTCCGTATCAGAAAGAAAGACAACCAGGCAAAGCAAAAGAGGAAGCTTAACTCAATCTCTGTGAAACTACAGAAGTAAGGTGACAGAGAAAGAGGCCACTCTTACTACTTTTAGAAATGAAGCAGAAGTCAGACCTTTCCTCTAGGAGAGGACTTTTGCTGATGTTTTTACCCTACCAGTGTTTGAACAGCATGACATTTCTCTGCTGAGAAGCCGTTAATTCCAGATTGTGCCTCGCCATCTGGGAGAGTGCTGTTCTAAAGAATGACCATCTCACAAGTTCTGCTGCAGATATAGAATCAGACGTGAGGAAGATCTCTGCTGAATATTACCTCTAGCAGAGCTAGGAGCTCGCAGCTTTTACATGCCTTTGTATATTAAGGTAGTGTCAGACAGAACTGAAAACTTTTTCTTTACCACTACACCAGCAATAAATGGGTCTGTGATGGGAACGCTATATTATATTTCCAGTTTCTTGTAAGTGCATTTTTACAACATACAGTTCTTATTACTATAATGGAATGTGAATTGATTTGCTTGCACTATAGAAATAATGAGAGCACAGCTCTGAGAATGACATCTTTCTTGCAATTTCATTTTTTACAATAGGTTACTGAAACACTGAAATCATATAAGTTTTGATGAACCATGCTCCTATAATCCTTCCTAATGTCAATCTTTACCTTATTGTCCATAAATTTCATTTAACCCTATTAGGACTATCTTTATTGAAAGACAAAGATGCACTTATCTGAAGACACTGAAAGCCTTCACACACCAAGATATCATGCTCAGAAAAAGACTAATCCATTTTTAAACTTTTTCACACAAGAAGTTTGCTACATTATCTTGCTGTGTGAGACCTGGCTGGAGGTACTGGTTTCTTCTGTACGAGTAATTCCTATAGTACTAGAAACATATTCTGTGCCCTGTAGGGATGAGACGTGATAAGTCCAATGAGAGCCTATCCATGAGCATAAGCATGTTCCAGAAGCAGCATGATTCTGTTAGAAAGGATAAGCTATGGAGGGGAAATGATGGTTAGACCCAATGCACACATTAAAATGGCATGGGCACTGGAAAAAATATCTTTATAGAAGATTTTATGGCAAGAATGCATGAAAATAGCCTTATTTGGGCAACAAAAGATACAGGAGTCTTTTACTGAAGTTCACAGCCGTTCCTTATTAAACTTCTGTGTTGGCAGCAAATCCTGGTTTGGATACTAATTTGATACATTAGGAAACTATTCCAAAGCGCACTTTTGTTCTTGTCATGAAAATACGAAGAATAAGGTCTACATATCACTGCTGTGGCAAGTTGACATCCAACAAGATTTATGCTATTTGAAAACCCTATTCTTGCTAAATGCATTGCATATGTAAGTTCAGTGTAATTTACTTGGAACTTCGCTGCTACAAATAACGTTAATATCTCTGGGTTGATATGACATGAAATTTATTTAATCTGGTACCTCATTTTGAAATATATTCATTAAAAGTGTTGAATGGAGGAAAAATCTGTCAGCGCAAATGGTGTTCATTTTCAATGTGACAGTATTCACAAGTCCCAAGAAATAGAACAGTTGAATAGATAATGTCACATATCATAGCATTATTCGGATGGTGTGATCTTCTTATTGATTGGACAGCAGTCGCAAATTTAAAGCTTATGCTACATTTCACTAATACCATGACAATGAAGAACATGAGCAATGGTCTGTCAAATGTGTGAAAAATGTGCCATGCAAGTAAATAAAGACACAGTTCGTAATTCCCTGAAAGGAAGAGGATAACATTTGTTCTGGAATTAAGCAATAATGAAACGGAGGCTCTGGTTTGTGCTTTATACATAAAATGGGGTTATAATGGAAGAGCAATTCTTTCATTACTGATATTATGAAATAGCTGAAATGGTTAGCTTCCCTATGGTGTAAAAAGGCTACTTCTCAAGCAGACAGAGACAACTCTATTGAAACTGCAGTTTGTAATCTCTGTACCATTATCAGCCTTTAAGACAGCAGGCATTCTATCCTGGTTTTATTGTTGTAAATAATACTGAAAGCTTTTTTAATAGAGTTCTTTCCTAGTGAAAAAATAAAATCAAACTCGGTTCATATGTGATCCACTCATTGCAGCTTGAATCCAAAGGGCCAAACTAAAAATTTGACTAGAATTCTTCAACCATCTTTCACCAAATTGTCTGGGGAGTCCCAAGATGTGGAAAAAATTAAATGAGTAATAGCTCCTCTCATAGCGTTATTTGCATGATATGAATAGTGATGCATCAAGCAACGTAACTAGAATTTGTTGCATGTATTTGTATCCCATCCCTCCCACTACAAGGGGCAGACAAGGGAGTAATTCAGATCTATGAATACATGTGCTCAGCGGCATTTAGAAAGGCACAGATCCTTCACAGATCCTGTATCATTTTTGCCTGCCCCATGGAGAAGACTGGAATGCCGTAGATCATCTCCATGGCACTGTGTTAAGGCTGTTGAATTTCTCTGGGAGCCTCTCCGGGCTTTATTGTGTGTTTGAACAGTAAGGAGGAAGCAGAAATGGAGAAAGCAAAAAAGATATAGTCTGACCTTCAGCCGTGGAGCCAGGGACTTGGGGCTTGGAAGAGGAGACAGAGCTGAAGGGGTCTCTCTTGGGTTCCCAAGAGCAGAGTAAGAGGTATGTCTTTGCCCACCTCAGGGTTGTATTTTAAGAACAGTTTCACAGTCACCGTTTACCCTCTGGAGGGCACTCTGGAACAAAATTAGAGCAAACCAACTGGTAAATTTCAGGAAGGGGATAGAGAGTTGCCTTTAAGTGTGCCTTTAGTTTAGGTTGTGTAACCACACATTTACTGCAAGTTGCAGCTAATTTGGCTGTCCCTTTGTATTTCTTCGTCCTTGCAGAGATACTGCTTGAACAGCACTGGCTGTATGGAAGAACCTGGTGATAAAGAACTTCAAACGGAATTTGATGTTGCCTTCCGCAAAACCAAATATTTACAGCCTATAGTCTGGCTGTGAAGAAAGTGTATAAGAGTAGCGAACTCTCAGAAGAACCAGCACACTCAGGTAGGTAGAAGTTTAATTATTCTTCTAGTCTAGTGCCTTATCCACTAGCCTGGATCTGCACTGTTTGGGACATAGATTTTCTTTATTTTCACTTGTTGAATTATTTGCTGAACTGATTTTTTTACAGGAAGCAGACAGAAATATCTGTAGGCATCTTCTGCGAGCAGGGCTGTGCACAAGACACACCTGCTGCTTTTCCAGGCATTCTGGGTGTGACTTCCATCATTGGTGCAGCATCCTCATTGGAGATGGCAGGGCAAAGGCAAAATTTCATGGTTGTCTATGTTGGGTTTTCTTATGAGTATTGCTATTTTTGAGTTTTTACTTCTTTGGACAATTTGGCTGAAAATCTTGTCCTGCCATCCAGGTTTGCATTTCTTTATGGCAGGCTGCTAGTCTCTTGCCCACGTTTTTCCTGATGGCTATACACTTAGGAAAGGTGGGAGGGGAGGGGAAGTGCCAAAAGAGCATTGATTTCTTCCAAAGGTCAGCTCAGGGAAATAGTAGGGCTACAGGCCTGATCTCGGTCACTCTGACAAATGTCAGGTATAGCTGAAGATCTTTTCAGCCTGGCAGGCTGCATACCCTTGTTTCAGCCCCAGGGGAAGCCGTGTCCTGGAACGTTTCCCATTTCTTACTGTCCTGTTCACAAACAACATGTCCTGTGAATGCCTTATCTGCATCAAAGTACCGTGAGATAAAGTCAAGCACTCCTGGCCTTACTTGCAATGAAGCTCTAGCTCCTGGGAAGCACTAGATTCCCATAACCGATGATGAATTTGTATCGTCAAAGTGCATTTATCCACTCTTTCTTGGCATGCACAGAATTCACAGAATCATGGAATGGTTGACGTTGGAAGGGACTTCTGGAGGTCATCTGATCCAACTCTCCCTCAGGAAGGGACACCTGGAGCCAGCCACCCAGGACCAAGTCCAGACAGCTTTTGAATATTGCTGAAGATGGAGACTCCCCAACCTCCCTAAGAAACCTTTGCCAACGCTCCATCACCCTCACAGCAAAAAAAGTTTTTTCTTATATTTAAATAGAATTTCCTGTGTTGGAGTTTGTGCCCGTTGCCTCTGGTCCTGCACCACTGAAAAGAGCCTGGCTCCATCCTCTTTGCACTCTCAGCTATTGATATACACTGGTGAGATCTTGACCCCTCAAGCCATCTCTTCTCCAGGCAGAAAAGTACAGTACAGAACAGTACAGCTCTCTTAGCCTCTCCTCAGGGCAGAGGTCCTCCAATCCCTTTGTCATCGATGTCTTCACTGGACTGTCTCCAGTAGGTCCATGTGTCTGCTGTATTGAGGAGAAAGCTCAATCCTCATGTACCAGGTCAAATACAGGAGTTGTGGAGAATGAGATGCTCCTGAACAAACTTCTGTTAATGCCAGACAGTCTCTCTGACCACAACACGGAGTTGCCTAAAAGAGAGAGGAGGTTTGTGGGTAGACTTTGAGTGACTTTGAGCTAGATTGCCCTGGAAGAACAAACAGGTCTGCAGACCCCAACTACAGTGATCAACAATACACAGTTATCAGATAAGCAGGATGAAGCTTAATCAGAAACAGTCGTTTATTCTCCCTAAATCTTTAATACTGTATCTCAGTCATTCCAGCACAAGAAATAAGGCTGAAAAAAAGTTTTTGTATATATAATTTTAGGGACTGTGCTTCCTTCTAGAATGACAAACTGCTGCGCAAGGAAAACAGATGAAATTATACAACATAAATTTGTGGTTTACAGAAAACCAAAATAAGCATTTTGAGTCAATTAGGTATGTGCTACAAGTCATTCTACTCTGTGTTTTACAAGCGAAATTTTCAGTCTCCTGACACAGCCTATATATTCTGCTACAACTGCTCAAATCAGTTATGACTTCCTTTTCTAAAAGAGCAAAATAAGCATCCCTCAGTCCCCGGCAGCAGCCTGGTGTTTCTGCTGCTCTCTGCCACCCAGCGTGATCCATCCTTCACACAAGCAGTGCCCTGGCGATGCTGAGCTGGAGCTTCACGAGAAGCAACGAAAAAACTCTTCAGGAGAAGACTCCAAACCTCAGCAAAACCATTCAGCTGTGTGTGCCCTGGAGTCACAGCCGTGGAACATGTCAGGAGAGCAGCAAAACATTGCAGTACCTCTACGGGATATCAAGGGATCCTTTCTCTCGCCATGACCACGCGTAGTCCCCTATCACTTTCGGATGATGGCAGAAAATCGTTGGCACTAAAGTCCCTACTGTCCAGCAATGACAAAGAAAACGTCGCCGTGTATCAATTCCCTCGTAGCAATTGTCACCGAGCGCTGACAACATGCAAAGTGCACTGCCATTCCAATTATTAAAAGGTCTTTTAGTCCAACCTGGTTTTCCCCAAGGTAATTGATATCAATTTATTTATCTAGTTTTTCCTAATTACTGGGAGAAGAAAAAAAAAATGGCTTAGAAAAATGCATTGGCATTTCATAGTGTTTTCAGGGGAAAAAAATCCCCAGCAAAGTAGACGAAATATGCTTCTGCAGGGGAATGTGGTTAAGTCATTCTCTATTGATTTTAAATCTTCGTGTGAGGAAAGTTTTGCGGTGTTTAAAATGAGATTGAAAAGTGAATGCATTGGATTTTTTTTATCTGTATTATCAAAGTCTAGGGTTGGTTTTGATTCAGTCTATTTTTTTTTCCTGATGAAATGTTTCATGTTGCAATGTAATAGAATTAATAAGATCTGATACACTGACTTTTAATGAAATTTCATTTTTCAGAAATAGGCACATAAAAATGTCTCCATAATAAACTTAATTAGAGAAAATAGAAGATTGTATTATTTCATCATTAATACAAAGAGATGGATAATTAGGAGGATGCGATATGCATATTGAGTGAAATCAACCCTCCTGCAGGAGGCTGGAGTACACAGGCCCTTTGTGGGAAATTTTTAAACCATGGATCTGACTCCAAGCCCCATCACTAGCAGGCTGGATAGGCAGATAGTACTCAATACTCTTCAAAATTATTTTTCGAACTCCATGTCCTACTGCCTCTCTCCTGTGCTTTTTTTCTTTCTTTTTTTCTTTTTTTAATTTTTGGTAATCTGGTGTGGTTTCTGTGTAGCCGAAATATCTTTGTATTAGACATTTTGTTCCAGTTCTTACTGAAAAAAAAGCCCCAAACGTGCTGCATTTTTCCATATTCATTCAGTCTCCCTTCCTGCTCCTTAACCTTTTTCTAAAGCTCTGCTTTCTTGGTTTCAGTAATTTTCCTGACATTTTTCTTCATTTTCTTCTATACTAGTATATCTTCATGTGCCTCAACAATGTTATTGTCAAGGTCTTATTTCATTATATAACTCCTGCTTACATCAGTTGATACACTGCACATGTCAATATTTTTATTAACCAGATTTTACCAGGGAAAGAGTAGAAATCCTCTGTTTAGCCTGAAACCACTTTATTTGGGAATGCAGCATAAACTGTGCTATTCAAAATACTGCATTGATGACTGAACCGGTTTCAGTTTTGCTGGAGGATGGAGCGAATTAATTTTCTGATGCAATCAGAAGGAGAGGTAGTTTTTCAGCTGTTGGGGGTGAAATTCGCTCCTGTTCATGGGGTCTGTACAAGGACCTCATTTTAGTTTAGCTGATGCATGAGACCTTGTATGGGTACTCTACGCTGACGGAAATTTATAGAGCTGATTTGTTCAGTCTATTATATTAGTACTGTTCTGAATAGGCTAAAGCTCTCATTGGTGGGTTTCCCCTTGTAATTCCATTCTTTTTACCCTGTTACCAATTTTATGATGGATATTAAATTAGTCCTGTCAAGGATGGAAGCTTCCCAACCTGTCCTAAAATATTGCTAACTTGTTTAAAAAAGTACAGAAAAGTACAGCCAATATATTTTAAAATTAATGCTTATATTGAAAATTAAGATTCTCAGTGACCAACACTTGTAAGAAACTATATAATAATAAAGTAGTGTACCAAGATTTAGAGGAAAAGTAGCTAGTAAAACATTTGCATTTCAAGCCTACAAACAACAACGATATTTTGAGAAGTATTACTCACTGTTCTTCCAATTAAGGAGTTCAAGGTGACTTCTAAAATCACTTGAAATCAGTTTTTCTGATGGATGTGGCACGGTTTGGTTTTCCACTGTGAAATGTATGTCATGTAGTGGGTTTTTTAGGTGTGTGTTTGGGGTAAGATGTTGTTTGTTTTGTTTTTAAACAATAGTTTCTATTCCAGGCAGCTGCAACAAAGCAGCATGCTGTACCCTCTTCTTGCAAAGCCTGGACTGAGAACTGTTGTCCATGGAAGCAGAGGAACCAGAGCTAACTTCAAATGTCACTGAAGCGTACTCCTGAGTATGCATTCCCAGAGTCAGAATTTTAAAAATGAGCCTCTTGGTTTGGTCCTGCCACTCGTTTTCTGTAGATGTTTCCATGCCCTTATTCCCTGAACCATCTGTAGCTCTGCAGCTCCACCAGTTGAACTTCAGCCTTCCACTGGCTGTGGCAAAGCATATCAGTGTTTCAAGAGCAAATTAGTATTTCCCCATCTAAAATTTTGACACTGTGAAAAGTGTCAAAAGTGTGAAAAATCTTCCAGCTGAAGATTACTGCTGTGAGTTGTTCCTTACCCTGTCTAAAAAATGATTTATTTTGTCATTGCTCCTCATCAGCTACTTCATGACAGTGGGTCTGGCATCCAAGTCCAGGTGAAGACTGGTCATACCCGACCAGAAGTCCCAACGATTAAATGTGTGTAAAGAAATTTCTGCTGCGAAGGGGTCTGTTCATTTTATGCCAGCCTGACCTTGCTGTATCTGGTGCTGCTGGGTGTTCCCATCACCTCCATGTCCTTCACAATCTGCAGAAACGTACCACTAATCCTGCTTCTCAAGAAGGAAATATGTCCCTCATACACCCCCAGAAGCCTAATTCCTGTAATAGGTTTTGCCACAAGGAGTCACAGGTGGAGGGAAGCTCTGAGCTTTCTGACTACCTGCTTGGGGCTCCCAGATGTCTCCCTCCCTAAATGACATACCCTCTTGAAGGAATCTCTCTTTCCATGGGTGCTGTGTAGGTTAAACCAGGCATCTTGCTCCAGGCTCCAAATGCCACTGCAGAAGTCAGATATCTGGCAAGCAGGCATCATGGCAAGAATTCAGACCTCCCAAATGTAGGCACTTTAATTATCAGCTAGGTCTTCATTAATTCAGTGTTAATGGCTGGCCTCCTACAGGAGGAGAGGCAGATCTGAGATGGCTCCTGAGGCACAACAGCTAACCTGCTCTAACCACTCACCAGGACAGAGCCCCAGCCAGTGTGGGTCAGCTGCCCAAGTGGTAGCAGGACCCTCTTCTTAATTTCAAAGCATGCCAGTAATTTCTTAACTGTGGTTTCTTGTTCCTCCATTGATGTGGTGCTTAGTTTCCACCTCAACATTAATAGTGGCCTCAAGACTGTATCCACCCCAAGACTGAAAAAAAAACAATGGGGAGGGCTAAATAATGCTTTGGAAGTGTCCCCAGATCTCTCCTTTAACCTCAGAAAGGCTCTAGCTGAATAGCTTTGATTATGTGTCTGATTTTAGATGATGAGATTTAGATGAGTCACCCACTATGACAAGACAATATTTTCTCTCCCCATGTGTGGTAGTTTTCTTCACAGCTTCTGGAGTCAGTCTCATATGATTTCCCACTCTGAACATAGTCTAATTCCCCATCTTTTTAGAGACCTGTTTATAGCTCCCTTGCATCCGAAGTGGAACAAGTGGGTCCCAACAGCTATTAACAACTGATTTATGCAAATTTTTCAGTCTTGGGGAAAGGCTGGGGAAATGGAGGTTACCACTGCAGGCCAAGATGCCCCAACTGTTCTTCAGCATTTAGAAGCATCAGTCTGCCCTACCTGGCTACAATGCATAATTCAATTAGCATTATCCCTTAAATGCCAGTCCATTGTTATCCACACTTATTCCCTGTTTACTCCCATGATCCCCTTTATAGATGCATTTCCTATTGCCATCAGTCTCTATCTTTTTATGTCAGTTTACTTCGCTGTAGAAGCCGTATAATTCTTATCAGCTCCCATAGTACATCATCCAATCCTTCTTTACTTTATATTGTATGTTGCTATCAATATTCCATTCTTATATATTTTTTAATCTCAGACAAGAATATTGTATCATCTTTACTTTGCTCTGATAAAAGAAATATAATATTTTGGTATGGAAACTACTCTGTAATCCACATGAATATACAAGAGATTTGTTTTCTGTATTGAAAAGAGGTATTTTTTACAGTATCTTTAAATCAGAGAAGACATTACATTTTTTTTTAACATGTTTGCCCCTTAAAGGATGAATTTAGTGCTCATGAAAGCTGCCACATTGACAGCTCTGAGAAAAGAAGACTATTTAATTGGCCATGGAAAAGAAAAGTAGCAGCAGTGTGAGCTTCCTAGGCTGCTTATGCATTCACCTGGAAAAATCTATGATCCCGCTCCCACCATTCAAGTCAGTGGCAAAACTCCCTCAAACTTGGTACTTCATTTGGCTTCTGAGTCTGCCCATGGAAATAACCCTTATGGCAATGGTAGATGTGCTGTGTTCTCCAACTGGAGATACTGTGAATTTGTTCTGAGAACGGAAAGCTTTTCATATGGCCATGTCTCTGGCTGCTACTGGTCTATGCCAGATTCACATCAGTGACATAGAAATGAGAGGGGGTAGAGGTCTTTGCTGCTCTCTCAACCCCCTTGATGATACAAAAACTGTGCTGGTATTAACTGTGTGTGATATATTACAAATTTCCCTCAAAGTCACTTTTCAGCTCTAAAAGAAGTGAGAGACTTTATCAATAAATAGGTGGTATGGTGTCTGCCGCTGTGGTTTGTAAATGTTATGCCCAGAAGAAATCTTATTTTATAAGCAGATGGATCCTTTTTATTTGATTCACTAATGCTTTACAATTAACTAATTAACAGGTTTATTGCCAAAATTAGCAATAAAAAGTGTTCAGGAGTTTTGACCAAAGCAGTCTTTGGCAATTACATAGATACAAAACAATCTGCGTGATAGTTTGAGGCTAAACGTTCCTCAGATCAGAATTTAACCTGCTGTTTTCAAATAAAAGTTGACAAATAGGAAACCAAACCCTGCAGATTTTCCCAACCATTTCATATTTGAGACCCTCAGCCTTAATTAGTATTAATTACAGGTAACACAACAAAAGTTTAAAGGGCTGATTATGCATTTTCTAGACAAACAAACCCATTTAATATCCTACACTTTGATGGACTAGCTTCATTTGGGCTCTTCTAATGATATGGTTCTGGGTCAGGAATCATTGTGCTTTTCACGCTATAAATAATATTTGGATTTAGAGGGCAGCCTATTATATAGAAACATATAGCATAAAGGACATTTAAAATCTGATTAGATAATATTACTGCAGGTCGGGAAGAGAAGGATGAATTTTCATAAAAACAGACCTCTGATCTTTGAGTAATCAAGGGCACAATTCCTATGGAAAATGTGTCCCTTTCAAGTTGACACCCAAGAATGCAAATGCACAAACCCCGTAGGATCAGAGTTTTTAAAAATCTTACAGATTCATTTTGTACATTGCTCTCCATAATGAATTCAAGATGGGGACCAGTGATTCCCTCTCTCCTGACCATGAAGTTTCAAATGAAAACATACACAAAAATACAAGATACAGCCAAGGCAAGTCATAATCAAGTCAGGAAGAGATTAGTTTGCAAGTATAACCAGTTGGGGTGTGTGTTTTCTTGAATTTTTCCAGGGATGGGGCATTTACCATCTCTCTGGGAACTGCTTCCAGTGTTTCACCACCCTCAGCACAAAAGATTTCTTCCTTATATCTAGTCTAAATCTACCTTTTAGCCTAAGACCATTACTCCTTGTCCTATTGCTACAGAGCCTGCTGAAAAGCTTGTCCCCATCTTTCTTATAAGCCCTATTTAAGCACTGAAATAAGGTCTACCCGGGGCCACCTTTTCTCCAGGCTGAACAGCCCCTGCTCTCTCAGCCCTTTCTCACAGGAGAGGTGCTCCAGCATCTGCGTGGCCTCCTCTGGACCCACTCCAACAGGTTCATGTCCTTCCTGTGCTGAGGACTCCAGAGCTGGACACAATACTCCATGTGGGATCTCACCAGCGAAGAGCAGAGGGGCAGAATCCCCTCCCTGGACCTGCTGGCCACGCTGCTTTTGATGCAGCCCAGGATGCTGTTGGCTTCCTGAGCTGCCGGCACACATTGCGGGCTCGTGTCCAGCTTTTCATCCACCATTCAGTATTGATTTATTATACTATCCAGTGTCACCCATTATGCTTTCTTCTTGACATTGCATCCTGCAAACTGTTTATATTTTTCTTTTTGGACACAATCTGTCTGCTGAAGGTAACACTTAAACTGACATTGTGTTTTACAGAGCAGTCAATTTTTAGTAGAATGGACAGAGAATTAAGTGCATAACTCTATTACCAAGAAAGGACGTTTTTGAATTCCATTTACTAAAGACTACAAAAAATAAATAGTACTATTTCTTCCAGTTTCTAACCAAGACTTACTGGACTGTTAAAATTCCTGGTAACCAAAACTGCCCTATAAGTGACCAGAAGAATGAAATATTAATTTTGTTTTGGAATAAGGATATAAAGATTGTATAATATGGTTTTATTAAGACATGACTGATTATTTATTTGAATCAGATAACAGTACTGGAAAGTTTGTTTGGACTGGGAAGTTTGTTAAACTTAGCTATTGCCTTAAGGTCATTTTCTCTGATGACTGCATTTTATTTGATTGTGATGCTAATTTTTATTCGTTTCAAAAGGATTGCTCCTTTTCTGACTCATTATTTCTGAATGAAATAAACACATACCTTCAGATCGGCTTTGAAGATAGTCTTTAATTTTATATTTAACAGTGTTAATATACTTGTTTGTCTTACTGTGTATGGTACATTGCACTTTTTAAGAAGTACATTGTATTATGAATTCATTTAATGAACTGAAGCATATTTGCAGTAATTTATTCACTACTGGTATCCTGTGTTTGTGTGTATTTGAGAAGGACTCTGCATGAGAGGTCATAAAGTTTGGGGAAGTTTGGAATTGCTTTAGATTGCTAGAAGTTTGCTTCCTTAATGTTCCTAGCATATACACTGTCCATAATGTTTTATGAAGAACGTATGTAGTAAAAGGCAAAACTTCAATTTTTATCACTTTTCTTTTAACTGGTGGTGTTGCCCTTCCCTTAGAAAGGAGTGTTGTAATAATAGAAACACTGGAAGATTTAAATATAGCAGAGCTAGTGGACAGTGCTATAATATACAATTTATCCTATTTGATACTTGTTAACAAGGGCAGTGATCCATGAAGAAGATTCTTCTTTGAGTTTTTGTGTCTGAGTTTAAATTAATGGTTTGGGAGTAGAGTCTATTACTCCGTGCTGTATAGCTAGCAATCGTTTAAATTCAACACAAACTACACACAGACTGGGGTTCTCAAGGTGCTAGTTATGGTTGTGATTGGCAACCAATCATTTCCTTCTCATTTTCATTACAATATATCATCAGAAATACAAGTTTGTAAGATTCTTCTTCTGTTTACCATATATTTTGATATTCATGTCTTCAACTGTGGGGAGGGGTGAAAAGAAAAGAAAGAGTAACTCCCCAATATTACTACCTTTTTCAAATATGAAGTAAGTACATACATTAGTTTCCAATCTACCTGACCTTTAAGGATTAGTAAAGGAGAAACAGACATCAGCAAACAGCACCTGAACCTTTAGGGACAGTTGATGTAATCATACGCTGACATGGGCCACACAGCAGTGTAGTGGTTCCTGGGAATAATAGAGATATTAATGCCAGTGAAACAGAAATCTTAGAACGACGATCTGAGGATCAGCAAGAAGGAAGGTTTTGACCTTGAAGAGGTTTAAGAGTGCGTTCTGAACAACTATCTGGGACATAATTAAAGGCATTTTAACACGATAAGCCCTGAAGAGTGCAAACCATCATCTGTGCATGCTGAAGAGTAAAAGGTATTGCATTTATAGCTGTGGAGCTTATGGTCAGAAGTGATATGAAATATTAGAAATGTGACAGTTTTATAATAATTTTATACTCATTGTAATAATTTTCATTTGCAGCTTTTTGCCAGTGAGTCTCTGGAATGGCACGAAGTATTTCTCACTCCAGCTTGCCCTGTTATATCGGAGTGTCTCTGTGGTCTTCTTTTTTCACAGAGCTATGTGTCTGCACATTACAAGCAAACAGGCATTAAGATGATGTCTGTTATTCAAGCTACCAAAAGACTAAGCAACGAGAGATCCCAAAGACTTTATGTTAGGTTTCAATGTGAAGAATACACTCCCAGATCTCCCAAAGTCTCTTATAAAAATGCAAGTGTGGTATTTCAAGAGAGAAAATAAATAAGTCTTGTTGACTTCTGCAACCTAATTATTGTCAGAAAATGGGAAGATGAAAATATGTAGATGAGAAAATTCAGTACATTTTCTTTTTTCTTCAAACTCCAAAGCAGTCTAATCAATATCCCCTGGACCACGTAGAGGGCAAGGTGTAATTTAGCTTTTCTCTAAAACAAAGGCTGGACTATGCAATCCATCCTGTGGGCTCATCCCAATGAAATTGAAAACCAATGATACATTACACGTGAATTTATCTTTTCCTGAGAAGTATGCATGGGTCCAGAGCAAAGAGAAGTCCATGTAGTTGAAATGGAGGTAAGTGCTTTTATACAGCAGGGAAGTGCCGTAGTTTGCCTGCCTGTTTATGATTGATAGCTTTGGCTCTTAAAGTGACTCCCTGAGTGCCTCTCTTTCTTTAGACAGGGAATTATTTCTCACAAGCTATTGTAGTATCTCGTTTCTATATTTAAATTTCACCAGTCAGTCTCATATCTGACTCTAGGGCTAAATCTTAGGCAAAACATTGTAAACTATGCAATTAAAGCATTTGCATTGTCTCTGTAGACAGTGGCCTCTTCCTCTAAACACCTTAACTTGTCAGGAAATTCATCCTCCACATACTCAAACTAACTATCCATCTCATAATCATTCTGATTATTTATCTTAATAATCGTTATGGCACATTTAGTTTAGATCTCCTCCTCACTGAGGTTTGTCTGCTGGAAAAGATTACATTTATAAATGTCACATGCCTTTCATTTTGGAGTATATATGGACAAAGTTGTCCTAAAGTCTGCCTACAGCACAATAAATATATTATTCTTGCCATCACTGTTCTTGCACCTGATGAATGGGTTTTATTTAAACTTCTAGGGACATCAAGTTTGGGCTAAGAGCAAACATGGAAAAGTTAATCTCAAAAGTTTCTTAGAGAGAGGTAAAAACAGTTAACTTTATGATGGACTTTTGTGTTTCAGCTACGAACTATGGTGTTTGATAAGCAACCAAAACAGCACATGATGTCGTCAAAGGACTTATTCTGGATCAGAAAGTGGAAGCGATGGCAGTCACGTGTAAGAGGAACTCATAGGGTTGTGTTCAGAGATTTACCAAGGGTCCTGACAGCAAAAAGCCTGGTTGTGATTGGGGCAGGAAAGCCCAGCTTTCTCAGCCTCTCAGGAGCTGCTGCCTCTCCCTATTCTGATACAACCAGTGCAGCCACAGACCTCAGAGGTGATGGGACTGAACCCCACCTGAGGTGTGAGGTAGGCTCCTTATGCCTGGGTCTCTGGCAATAGGAGCCACTTAAACAGCTTTCAGTAAAAAGAGAGAGATTCTCAATTTATTTAATTTTTATTTTTTTTTATTTTTTTATTATATTTATTTTTTCTTTTATTTATTTTTAATTAATTTTAATATTTTTTTAATCGAAATCATATTAGAGATTTACACAACTGCTGCTGTCAAATACCTGTAAAAGCCTCACAACTGCATGACATCATTCCAATTTTTACCGCGTTCAGGCTGCTCTGAAAGGAAAGCTGCTGCCTTCATTTCCACCCACTAGGAATCTCCAAATTGAGTCACTTCCCCAAAAGGTATAATGGGTTCCTAAGATGCTAAATTAATCTGAAAGATACTGTAGAGCCTTGCATATAGATAAACTGCCACAAGTGTAATGTAACAACTATAGTAGTCCCTCTGAGATGAGAAAGATTACTTCCCTCCATCAGTTTTTTATTGTTCTCTGCTGATAAGGCCCTCTTCTACCCTTAGGGTGCTTCTCTTCTGTTTAACCAAGAATGAAGAAAGCTATTTTTATCACTGAACAATATTTAGTTCTGTATAAAAAAATCTTTCATTTTTTGACATGTTTGTAATGCTTTGAGCTTAATGCCTCAGAGAAAGGCTGGCTGTTCTCAGTGTATCCATTTGTGGCACTCAACAGAAACTTTTTGATTTCCTTTGTTTATTAATCTTTACATCTATGCTCTGCTTTATACAGGGAGTATAACAGCATTCAGAGCTATTATTTATGTCTGTATTAGCCTCAACACTGATATACATTGCTAATTAAAGATGTACAGCATTTATCTGATGCCGTGAAAAATGCGCTGACGGTTTCCTGCCTTGTAAACTGGAAGGCGAGAAGACATTTAATCACATTAAGGGTGACAATCAGAGTTTGCCTCCTTCACAGGGGTTTCCAGGAGCCACGGAGAAGCAGGGGGAAAGTGCGGTATTTATTTTCTGCATAAATGTTTTTCAGCCGATAAACTCCATTCAGATGCGGGGAAATTTCAGGAAAAAAAAAAAAAGAAAAATCTTCAGCTGCCAGCGCTGTTGCGGTTCACTCGCCTCCCTCAGAAAAAGGCCAGCAGTTCCCGGCTGCCTACTGACACTATGAAACAAAATGAAATAAATATTGGTTCAAACGGGGTGCGGCTAAAGAAGAAGAGTAGATTTTGTGCCCGTAGAGGGCTGCTTACCTAAGCACAATGCTAACCACCTCGCAGGCAGTGATTTGCATGGCATCTGTGTAAAACGCTCCCGACGCAGACAGATTAATGAGCTCCTCTGCATTTAACCACCTTCGCCGTTAATTCTGAGACTCGGAGGAAAGGAGACGAGAGGTACCCTCTGATACGAACCTGCGTATTCTCTCAACTCTCTCAAAACTTCAGGCTTTTATATTAAGACCATTCAGTGCCAATGCCAAGCAAACAGCAATGGCCTCGCTTTACTGAATATTATTCTGCATTTCATTTCTTTTTACTATACTACATCTCTATTGAGGCTTTTAGTAAAGTGGAGCCTGAGCCTTCTGGGTCCTGGCTACATCAGTGAAAAGATGGCAGGTATTATTATGGGTTACAATAAAAAAAATGTTTCTAATATTTTTGCTCCCTTCTACCAATTTCCAGGGTCTTGTGGATCTGTGGTTTTCTGATTTATTTTTGCTCTGCTAAGGAATCAGCGCTAAAACTCAAATCTATCCTTTGTATAATCTGGTTTATTGAGCCACACTCATCCTCAAAAAAATGCACAACCCATCTGTTTTCCGAGAATGGAATGGAGGACTTCTCATGCGCTTTCCTTGATCAGAAGCCTGTGGCTTGACCTCACTTTGTACCCAATAAGGTCAGTCTTGTCTCTCACAACTTATTTTTTTTCATAGCTTTTCACTTGCAGTAGGATCAACTTAGTTTCCAGGTCTCTTCCTTTGCTCCCAGGAAAGATCCTTGTAGCTTTGCTTTGAGCTACCTGGATGCCCATCACTTCCAGTCACTAGTCCAACAACTGGAGGAAGCTCTGTATTTATAGAGCAGATCGATTGCTCCTTCTGTGAGCATCGATGAAACCACAATCAAAAATAGCAAACACAAACTATGTGGGGAAAAGGTGTTTTGGTTTATTGTGATCTTAGTGAAAAAGTATCCACTGAAGCGGAAAAATACACGTCAAAAATTTAAAAATTCCAGATAGCTTTCCTCCAGAAGAAGATCCTAATGTGATAGGGAAAAAAATAAATCACAGACAATCCATCAGCCGTATTCTGTAGATGATGTCATCTGATTTGGCATCCCCAGGTCTTTCAGACAGAGCATCTGAATATTTGAAAAGATTAGCTCATTTCTTTTAAATGGCATTACAGAAAGTTACAAGCATGGTAACAGGCAACTTCACTTTTGAACAACGAAGAAAGAGCTCCTAGGTAATTTAGATACTGAAAATGAAAGTTGGATCCAGAAAATAACGTGGAAAACTACGTACAGGAAAGATTTTTGGTTTTCTATGCCAAAAGAAGATGCAGTGATTACATTTAACTAAATGCCTGCCTGAATCTCCTTGACAGAGAAAACTATCAGTCTTTTGGAAAGCAGATGTCTTGTTGATAGTGACTGCATTTCTGGTCTGGTTTCTTGGCTGGACCTTTTATATTACGAACGACATGAAGAAACAGCCCAGTTTTTATGCTCCTCATAACAATTTATACAGAGCAAGACACTTCTCAGACCAGTCTAAGAGAACTATGCACTCTGGTGAGAAAGGTTTGTCATCCACTTTGTTAACCAAGTTTCTGTTCCCCAGTAAATGCAAATAATAACTTCTCCCTCATCGAATTAACAATATTCACTAATTTGGAAAAATGTAGGCAAATGCAGAACCAAAGAAAGAAATGTAGAAAATGCAACTTTGAAATAAAATTAAAACATTGGGATTTTATTTATATTTGTTCTATTTTTATTTACAACTGTATTTATTAAGAGTAACACCACCACCCGAAACCTTTCAAGAACAAAATCCATGAAAGGACTTGTTACAATCAGTAAAATAATGACTTAAAACTAGCAGTAAAGATATTGTTTAGAATCGTAATCAAGGTTTTAAGAAGAGTCTCAGACTAAGGGTGCCAAGGTGTTCCTTCTTCTGAAATGAAATGGGAAAGAAATTGGCCTTCTATATTACAGAGAAGATGGAAGGCAAAATAAAATACCATTCTTTATTCTTAAGTTGCAGTGCAAGACTCAGATATTGTTCTTGATGTTCCACCCCATTCAATGAACCTTCTGGGCAGCATTTGTTATGCTTAATAATGTCAAGGAACAAGGAAATTTTAGCTGTAGTAACCATAATAATGTCTTATGTTCCTTCAAGAATAGTCTTTTGGCTTGGGGCTTGCAATCTTCCTGCTGTCTTCATCTGTCTGATCTGAACTTTTGGGGCCAAATTATGCTAAATAGAGCTTTTTGTCAAGTGGAATGAACCTGGTATACCTGCCCTCCTGGATAAGTGAGGGAAGTGGGAAGGCTGCATGCCTGCAGCCATCACACCGTGTCTGAGAGAAGAAAAGAAGACAACAGGGATTGAGTTAAGCAAATTAAGGTAGTTGGGTATGACTGAATTACGCAAATTGCAGATCAGTGCTGAACTGATATTATTCAATTGTCTTTTAACTCCTTCCTTTGATTGCTTGCTCGGAAACTACTGGCCTGGAGGGAGTGGAAGGGAAGTCTGTAGATACTTCAAATGCCCTCCTAAATGTGCAACTCTGCCAAATAGTGATGTCAGCTACAAAGATCAAATGCAATACATCTAGTTGCAAGAAAATAACAGGAAACCCGCCTCCTCCTCCCCCCTTTACATGTCATGCTCTTATTTGAGATCTGGCAAAATAAAATAACTGCCCTGGCACCCTTAGCATCTGCTTCCCACCCATAATGGCTCTTAAGTCTGTTTTGAGAACGAACAGATGATAGATATTTCTTTCAATGAGGGGATTGCGAGGGGCAAAGAAGAAAGAAAAGCATAAAAGCCATTCAGGGACAGATCAGAATAAGTATAACTGCAACGTTGCCAAATCTACAGAAAAGGGAGTAGTTTCCTCCCTCCTTTCCATTAGAAGTTGCAGTTAAGTATTCCTACACCTTACCTTGTTCATGGCTAGTTCTGAGCCATTGGGCTTCAGCCCTGTGAGCCTCCTGCTTTATCCAGACTAGGACAGAAGCATTTGCTCCCCCCAGCAAATGCTTCCCAGCCCAGGGCCATGTCTGCCTTGTGAGGCTTTTCCAATAAACAGTCAAACAGAAGCACCAACACTGCAGATGGCTTGTCCTAATTTGCCTGTTTCTCCTCCAAGAGCGAGGAGGAGAATCCCAGTTTCACGGCTGAAAATGGCTGGTGTTAGGGGGTTACTTTCCTTAGCTCCTGTCCAGTCATCCAAGTCATGAGTGTTCTCGGCGGGATGCCCTCTGCTCACCTTCACTAGCGGGAGCTGGGTAGAGGTTCAGGTGGGCTCAGGTGCTTTATTTCTCACTAGTGCAGAGTGTAAGACAAGTACTCACGCAGCTCAGCTGGGACAAAGCGTCTTCCAGCAATGTCCCATAGAGAGGTGTTCACCAATAGCAACCCGACCCTCTACATTCTCCAGAAAGTTGGGATTTCTTTAACCTGTGAGCCACGGGGGCCTCATTAGACAATACGCATGGTGAGACATAACTTAGGCTTATGGCTGCCATCGTGTGAAGATGTGACAAATCCAAGCCCAAGCGCAGCCCCAGAGTGTGTGGCACAGATTTCTTTGCTGACGAGTGGTGTGATTCCCTCTCAAAGCCACTCCACCACGTCACCTGCCTCTTCTCCGAGTCTGTTATCCAAAGCTGATGAGATAGGAATCCGAAAAGATAGACATGCACCATCCCTTCTTACTGCAGAGAAGCTGATTCCGGTATTAAGGAACGCACATCCTCACGTTGTGGCCAAAGCAGTACTTGTCGGATTCCTGCTTTCCACAGTCAATATTAGCTTGGAGTAGTCCCAGCAGTCCTTGCAGGAGTTACTCACTGCTGTGGATCCAACTCTCACAGACTCCATTTCAGATGCTAAAAGTGAACCAGTTCTGAGATTCCTGCTTCTTTACCAGGAGAAGCATATTTCCCTTATTCTTCTTGCTATGTCTAAGCTCCATTAGGTACCAAGCAATGGGATCAGTCCTTCTCAGTCCTCGGGTGCTCTGGCAACAGGATGCACTGGCATAATAATGTGGAGACATCAAAATACAGGGAGCTGGAATGCAACAGGAGAGAGGATACAAAAACAGTGGGAAAGAAATGAAAGCTGACAAATTAGATTGGGAGGCCTCTTGGGCTTGCGATGTGCCTGTGCAGTGCATAATAGTATTGGGGCACACAGGATATGAACCATAATAATGAGAGTTTAGTTGATGAGTTGCACAACGGTTAGCCGAAGTAGTACCTTTATTGATTCTGCAAACTATTTAATTCTTTCTTTCTAGCTTACTCAGATATCTATTTAGTTGGCATCTGTCTTAACTCCATATATCACTGTAACTGTTTTCTTCCCAGACTGACTGCTACTTAAGGGATAATAGGAGGGATGCTCTGTTTTACTAGACAATAATATGGTTCCTGCTTGAATCAATTACAAGGCTGAAGGGAACCTGATTATTGCCAGAGAAAATGGGGCATCCCTCCTATTGTGCTTAATATACTAGAAGTGAACCAATAAAGTTGATTTTTGGATACAAAGTTAATTACATTGAAAAATCAGCTGTAATCCAGCTGATGAATACTGCTTTTAAACACCCAGAAGTATACTCATTTAGACCTATTATTTCCCATTTGTAGGAATTAGGGTCTCTATAAAGTTAGCTGATCAATTTCATTTTAATTGTTCCCTTATTATAGAAAGAAGTATGGAATGAAGATAATACTCATATGCCCACCTCTCAAGGGTGTCCTGAGAATTAACCAGTTAATGCTTTTACAGCACTTTTAACATTTACAAGGAAATATAAATGCTATGCATTATTAAGTAATAATTAGTATTAAGCAGGAATACCTAAAGACAGGTTACAGATTGCTTTCTCCTGCCCTTTCCAATCCCTGCTACTTATTAGGAGGAATCCCACCTAGGGTGCAGAGAACTCACTGCCTTAGGAAGACAATTTACATCTGCCTCCATTTGTTTCAGTAAATCACGCCTTCTGGTTCTCTCTTTTTCCACTCACCAGTGAGAGGGACAGGTTTACAGGCAATGCAAAATTGCACCTTTAAGCAAGGCTGTGTGTAGGCAAAACATATGCCTATAAGCCACTAGAGGAGATGGAACATGTTGGAAAATAGGCCAGATGGGCTCTTCATTTTATCTTTATGGACTTTATCCCCTTCCAGAGTTGGACCCTTGATAAAGTTGAGGTTTTTCTGTGACAGCCCAAATCAATAAAAGAAAAAAGGCTGGCATTTGTGCCGAAAGTCTGCCAGGGATGGGAAGGATACATGATAATACCTGACTTACTCAGCTCTCAGATCCTTCATGGAATGCAAAAAAAAAAAAAAAAGAAACATGTAAGAAAAAAGAAGTTTATGTGCTGTAGGTATTTACACATTTGTAAACTTGTACCTCCGAGGGCTGACAAAGTTCCTGAACTCCACTCAAGGAACTCGAGTATCCTTGGCAGGGAGCGTGGAGACGCGTGTCCGTCCTGCTGACTTACATAGGGGTTTGCAGGAAAGGATAAAGATGGACTCACAGGAATTTCATTGCCAATAATCAGATTTATAAATTATACATATATAAATAGGGTGGTGGCAAGGTGGCAAGGATTAAGTGGAAGAAAGCCATGATGGTCCTTATCATATAATTTTATTCCCAGAAGTCCTCACTTTTTAAGACACGGTGTGACAATAACTCCATGTTGTTTTCTGCGGCTGAGAGTCTGGCAAAAAAATTATTTTTACCATAATTTTATGTAATCTTCCCAGCAATTCAAAGGAAAATGCTGCAGACTCTTATGCCACATTTGTTTATATCACAGGAACCAGTCACCTAAGCTTTCAGTTTGAAGTGAATAAATTCTGTGAGCAGCTACATGATGCTAGAATTGGCAGATAAAGCCATCTCGCCCACAGAAAACACCCACTGCCCCCTTCCAGGGAAGAGT
The DNA here is from genome assembly GCA_025769975.1 of Gallinago jamesoni. Lineage (NCBI taxonomy): Eukaryota > Metazoa > Chordata > Aves > Charadriiformes > Scolopacidae > Gallinago > Gallinago jamesoni. Next base: position 57,862,719 of record JAOQGH010000032.1, read on the forward strand.
TGTCCCGTTTCAAGGCCTCATGTAAAATAACACGTAGGTTTACATTATTCAGTATGCCAAGGGCCAAATTCCACCCCTAATGCATAGCAAGCAGAGAGTTCCTGCTGTAGCTGGGGAGGAAGGACGGTCCTTTCCAGGCTACAAATCACCCACGTTTCGCTGAGTGGGACCTTCCTGTCCCCAGGACAGACCTTATTGGACTTATTCTGCCCAGAGATGGAAGAGTTCAGAGTTGCTGTGCTGCATAGCCAAACCCTACCTGGCTATTTGACTGCCAGAGGGATGAGACAACACTTTCATGCAGGTTATTTTGGAAGTGATCTGGTTTTCTCAGAAAAAAAATACATTAAAAAAAAAAGGAAATACTCTTGTATGCTCAACAGTAGGTTAATTATATCTTCATTTTTAACCAGGGTTTATCCCATCTGCATTATATTTCTGTAACATGTTTTATATGAGTTTTCAATCCAGCCACATCAAGTGCTCCTTTAATGCAATTCTTCTGCTAGTCAGAAATATTAGTAATTAAATTCTCTCAAATACGCCAGTGTAAAGCAGAGGGAGAACATCCCAATTCTATCAGCACTGGTGTTAATTATTTTAGGCAAGCTGTCATTTATGTTTTCTAAAGTGGATTTTGTTCTTGCAGTCAGGAACATTGCTTAGTGCAGAATTAATTAATCATTATAAATATAAAACCTGCAGTATCAGCTTCTGCGTTCAGTAAGGTTTCAAGAGGCAAGGTTGAAGGAGTCAATAGGCTGCTGTGGGGAATCATGGTTTTTTCATCTGATACAAGGACAATTAAATTGTACATTTAATCTTTACAGGAACATGTATTTAAAGCATCATTGTAAAATAATATTAAAAAAAAACTTGATAATTTATTGTGACTGGCAGCTTTTACTAATGCAATATTGTTTAAAAAATGCTGTATAAAACAAGATTAGCGAGGAAAAAAATTGAAAAGCTAAGTTTATTATAAATCTGAAGAGTTGTTTTTAAAGGTGTCTTTCTCATTTGAGCTCTTTGGAAAGAGGTCGGGTCATTAATTTACTCACCATAGTACAAACGCCACCGTATAGATGCATAAAGCCCTAGAAGCCCACAGGAACAAACAGACAATAATCCAACCTTGCCTGGAGCACGCTGTGTGAGAGCTGAGGGCCAGCACTTGAAACTATGGGGGTGGCTTCGCTCGAAGAGGCTAAGCGAGGCTGATAGCTCAGGAAAACTGGAATTCATGACAAAATAAACTAAAAATTTAATCTTGATATTTGGCATAAGTGATCTTGGCTTTTTTTTTTTTTTTTTTTTTACCTGCACCCTTAATTTCCAGTCCAAAAGCAATTAAAGCACATTTATTCTAAACATAAAGGGGTAAAGGGGCACAACTTTATTGCCTAAGACATGCACTGGCTTTACACCGGCAGAAAATTGGCTGATTATTTTCTCATCCAGGGATCAAAAATGTGATGGATGGCCAACTAGCCGCTTTGCTGAATTGACTGCCACCGTCATGTCCCACGTCTCATTGTTTTACAATCTAGATTTGCTGGCATTTAATCTCCAAAAGCAATGTATGACCTGGGGCTTTGAGTAAAGGAGGGAAATCGAGGAAACACACTCGGAATCCTATGGCACACGCGGTGACCTCCTGTTGAAATTGCTCTCTCTACTTTTCAAAAGCACTCTCTTGACATGGAGGCTGTACGTGATTGAAAGGTATGGGTCTATCTGTACCACAGATAGTATTAATTATGTAAGCTTCCTCAATTTTATAGTTTATTGTAAAAGATATTATTTTATGATTTGTATCACTACAATTATGTTTCTAATGGGATTTTAATTGATTTTGGATCCAATTAAAAAAATCCCTATTTTTAAAGCGCACCTCAGCTGCTGCCACTTTGAATCTGTGCCAAGCTGGCAGACTGTAACTCATTGTGTCATCATTTAAATGTCTTGCTGCAGTGCTGGCTTTAGGGATTTGGAAGTGACCTGCATTTAATACAGTCTCTTAACGTGTAGTAGTTTCAGAACTTGGGGATGCTGAAATCTTCAATAAGCCTGCTACTGACAGCCAGCAGGCACCTGGTAGGATTGTCTTACTGCACTTATTCTTGACACTTGTTGAGCTGATAAGCTTTTGAAGATGCTTTTATTAAGTAGTGCAATTATTTTCCCATCACATGCTTTGAGTTTGGTCTTACCCCCAAACCCTCTTTACCCAGACAAACCCAGGGTTTGGCAGGCATGCAATTACTCAAATACCACTCACAAACAGCTTTCCTTATACTGGACCCAGCTGACATTGACGTCCAAATATCCACAAGTTTTGAGGTGAGTAGAAATATGCATTTCTTCATTTGAGTTCCTTATTGTGATTCTATATATCTCTCACGTAGCAATTTCCCAACTCTTCTATACCCATATTGGTTGAAAACACATAGAATTTAAGCTGAGTCAGTGTTAGATAATTATCAGTTATAAGATAAACAGTGGTTATTTTATACATGCAAAAACGTTTCTTAGAAGTTGAGATAACTTCACATAAGCTTATTGAACTACAAATGGGGCGTATTACTGCCCTCAGGCTGAACCAACAGCCACTGAAAACAGTGGTTCATCTACCAATACCATGTCTATTCTGCTATTGCTGATGATGATCTCGGTTCATGTTTCAATCTGTGGAGCTCTCCAGCGCAAACTTTCCATTAACCCAGAAGATTCTAAAAGGTTAATTAATCACTGGCTGGGTCTGAGGGAAATTGCAGTAAACTATTGCCCAAAGGTATTAAAGAGCTCCTTTCCATTGGCTTCAGGCAATATTACCTAATCCTAAGAACGGCTTTAACCCTCAGGCAGCAGTTCATTGTGGTTGGCCTCAAGTGCAGTCAATAATCTGTGTTTGCTATTAGGGCTCTGCTGGTAATTGAATTTTGGTTTAGTGGAAGAACTAAGAATTTTAAAGGAAAAAACAAAACCCACCAAAAAACCACACCACTCTCTTTATTTCAGGTTCTACAAAGGATATATTTTGCTAGCATTCTTGATAACCATGGAAGATTTAACTTAGAATCAGAAGGGAGAGTTACCTACACCTATTTGTGAAAACAAGGATTTGACCTGCTTTCCTCCCTCTTTCTAGATGGCTGCTCTAACCACTGAGCTTTGGGACCCTGATTATTATTATTTTTTTTCCTCTTGAAATTGTTCCACGTTTTATAAAACGTTCAGATACTAATTAGTGCAGAAGCTAGCACCTAACTACCAGGACACCCTTTTCTTCAGAGGTGTGCGAGTATCCACATTAGTGAAAGAAGAGGATATCGAGCCACGTAATGAGTCAGCTCCAGGACTGGTATGGTTGTGTCAGTGCAGGGCCGTGCTCAGGCTAATTAGCTCATTTGAAGAGAAGAGCTAATTAACTCTGGAAGAGCAGTGAGCGGCTGCTTCTCATATGCAGCTCCGATTCGTGCCGCGCGCCTCTGCAGTGTCTGTGTCTCTCTGACTCTGCTGTTTAGACCTCTGGGTGCAGCATCCCTCAGTGCAGATCATCCCTATACGCTGAGAACATAGTCTGTGAAGGGGCTTAACTCCAGTAATTTTGTGGGCATTCTTTTTTGCCTTCGTCCCCTTCATCATTTTATCTCTGCCTTTGTTCATCACCCATACTATACTACTTTGAAAAGTGTTTAGCGGCATAGTTTCTTGCTGTAAAAGAAATAAAAAAAATATCTGGGGTGTCAGAAGCAGATTCCAGAATCCATATAACTACACAGGCAAGCACAATTTCCAGTGGCCCTTCTATTTTGAATCAATGGCATTAGGAACTGCTTAGCTGACATCCCCCAACTGCATGGCCAGGCAAACAGGGACGTGGCCAAATGTAGATGTGACTTTTCTAGCAGATACTTCTTAGAATTTCCCATTTAAAACTTGTCCTTCCGTTTTCAAACAGCACCACTAGTATAAAAGATGCAATTCCATTACCCTACAGTTTCATTTTTTTATACCAGCTCTGAATACAGGCTAATACATCTCCTCTCCCCGTGATACACTAGTGTGTAACCCACCGAATAAAGAATAGCTCCCAACGCAACTGAACATTATATTATAATGAAGAGACTCAGTTATCACCTTATTAATATTTCTAAATGAAACAATCATTCTGAAAGAAGAAAAATAAAGAAATATTTCTTCCTATTTTGTATTCGAATTAGGGTGTTTTCAGTCCCATTATTGTAAATTAGTTCAATAGAGCTGGCACAAAGTAGGTCCACATAATAAAAAAATGTTGAATATATATACGTTAAGTTTCTGGGTACCATTGTTTGCCATAACTCAACTAAGCGGGCAAGTGAGACATTTAGACACCTGATGGCAATCTTTCATTAAATTTGATTAAATATGATTTGTGCTTCTTTCTATACAAGAATGTCTCTGGCATAACAATACAGTTAGTTTTGTACAGCACTTTGGTCAAAAAAACCCACAAAATGTCTTACGCCGAGATGCAGAAGGGAGAGACAACACTTCCTGGATATGGTTGCAATGGTTCCCAGAAAGACAACATAGGAAAAAGATGACATGAGCTGAAGAAGTCTGAGGAAAAAACCAAAAAGCAGGAATTTGAAGCAGGAAAAGACACTTAAGCATTTTTTGCAGCCGCTTAGAGTGAGAACAAACTGGAAGAAAGTAGCAATAGAAGGGAGGAAAAGGTGAGTGAGGTTTATGTTGTGTTAAATGATGCAACATAACCTAATGCCATGCATGGATTGTGTTACTTCAGAGACTTAAACAGATGCTGCTCACTTTTTCTTAGGGCTGACTGGCCAGCCAGCTACGCTTTCTTATTGCTATGCCAAGTACGATAAACTTATTTTTGCAAAATGAATGTGATCATCTGTGACAAATTCTACCCTTCCTCACCATCTATAGTCATCTTAAATGTACTGAACTTCGCAGCAGCTCCATCTTTGAGGCTGAGAGGAAGACACGCTGAAGGAAACGTGCATTCAAACCCATTTTGTAGCCGATGGAATAAATAGCAGGCCTGGTGTCTGTCAGCCTGTCCGTGCCAAAGACTGTGAAACCTAAAAGAGGGAATCATAACTGTCAGACTCCTTTGGCCACAGTTTTGTGGGAGCCAAGGAGGAGCCCAGGGTATGGACTCTAGCTTTTCTTTCTTCTGCATCTGAGGAGCATTTCCACTCTTCCCATGCATAGGGGCCTTGATGGGGGACAGCTGGATGGTGCATGTGTCACAGAATCACAGAATTCACAGAATCACCTAAGTTGGAAGGGACCTTTTAAGATCATCTAGTCCAACCATTGGAGAAAAAAAAAAAAAAAACACAAAAAAAAACCCCACCAACCCCCAAAAAACACCACAAACCACACACCACACCCATAAACAACACCAATCCACTACTAATCCATATCCCCAAGCACTATGTCAACTCGTCTCTTGAACGCCAGCAGGGATGGTGCCTCAACCACCTCCCTGGGCAGCCCATTCCAATGCCTGACAACCCTTTCAGGAAAGAAATATTTCCTAATATCTAACCTGAACCTCCCCTGGTGCAACTTGAAGCCATTACCCCTTGTCCTATCATTTATGACGTGGGAGGAGAGACCAACCCCCGCCTCTCTACATCCTCCTTTCAGGGAATTGTAGAAAGTGAGAAGGTCTCCCCTCAGCCTCCTCTTCCCCAGACTGAACAACCCAAGCTTCCTCAGCCTCTCTTCATAGGCATTGTGCTCCAGACCCCTCACCAGCTTCGTTGCCCTTCTCTGGACCTGCTCCAACACCTCAATGTTTTTCTTGTGGTAGGGGGCCCAAACTGGACATGGTACTCAAGGTGGGGTCTTCCTTCTCCGTCTCCTAGAGAAGCCAAACACAATTATTTGCAATTGGTCATACTGAAGAGATAACTTTATGTGCATCCAGTTCTTCTGTCCCTGCCTGAGGGGCCCAAGCACAGCTGGTGAGTAGAGGCAGATGGAGGACACGTGAATCCTGAGACAGCCACGGTTCGCTCACCAGACAGGGGTTTCATCTCGCCGATCGCCCAACTGTGGAAGCATATTGTGAGTGCCAGGGGCTGTGGTCACTGAGAAAGAGACTTTGATTAGTTTTCAGGAGGTAGAACAAGAACCTGGCACTCTTTCCTTCCTGAAAAGTCTAGTGCCATCCTAGAAACAGCTTAAAGGAGAGATTTATTTATAAATAACTGTAAGCACAAATGGACGCTTAGGTCTTGGACAAAGCTTAGAGTAACTCATTTATGCTAGAGGAATCACTTTAGCCTGTTACTTGACATGAGCTAGAGATTCAGTCAAAAGTGTTATATTTTAAAGCATTTCTTGGTTTTAAGAAACAATGTGCTTCTTGGATTGAGCTAAAACCTGCAATTGTTAAACCTTAAAAACAAAACACCCCGACAGACAGAGGCAAAGGCATGTATCATCAATTAGCATTTTCTTCATAATATACATAACATATATTCCCCATTGGAGTGAACAAAGCATCTCTCTCATTAGTTTTGTACATCTCCGTGAGGAGAAGTCATGGCAGTCTATTTTAAACCAAGGTAAATGTTACCCTTGCTTCCCAGTTCACCCAGCCACAGGGCTTTACGTAGCTGTTCATCCATAAGGAGATACCTGATCATCTGGGAACTGGGGAGAGGACGTGAGGTGCCACCTCCACTTTGGTGGTGGAAATTGGTATTCTTCATCCCTAACGGCTGGTGGCCAGTCAAGACTGAGTCAGACAGCCTTGTGTTTGAATCTTCTTTGAGTGTTTATCTCTCAGATGGAACATATTCATCCATCTTACCTTCCCGAGATCTCTTTTTTATCAGCATACTACTTCCTCATGAAATAGTCATTTTGTTTTATAGAAGATGAATGAACTCTGCTGAAGAGACAAGCAAACAAACATATCAGATACTGACTTCTGCTTTCACCTTTTTCCCTGAGCAAAAAGGCTTCCAATAGTCGTGGTATAAAAATGCGCTAATCTCACATTAATGGTTCTAGCTCTAGAAAATTCAAAAAGAGGCAATAAAACTCCTAAAACTGTGTTAATAATTGAAATAGGACATTCAGCTTCTGCTGCTAGAAGGGTTACTTGAGCAGTGGGTACACTGTGATCTGAGGATAAGGGCTGCAATATATAAATTTAACTCTTTAAAATAGAATTTAAAAAACTAGAGATAATCTAAAGTTTCACAAACATTGTCTTAAATTCCCACTTAGAACCCCATAGAAATGAAATAAAACTGTGGGTATTCATGCAAGTAACACTTCCCTTGCCCTCCAAAAGGTTATAATCAGTCCTTATCCCAAATAAATTTGAAACATAAGGATGGACAAGATGTCAAAGGGGATAATGTGGCTTATACTTGGGAAAGTAATAATAATGAGTCATCACCTCATGTGCATATTTTAGTCTCCCAGCCCTGCTGTGTTTTGGAAATAGACGTCTAACAAACTTTTACTGCATGGGCCACTTCCCACTCACCTGCTCATGATATTTACTGCCTCTCAATTAGCCACTTTTCTTGGAAGAATGTCAGCTGTGGTTGCATTATCATAGAAAAAAAAAAAGAAAAAAGACAACATTTGTTTAACTACAAGCCTAACTTTTAATGGAAAGGAAAAATTTTCAAATATTCAAAATGCAAACAAGACCTGGCCTATTTCTCTTCTTTTCCATTGACATGATATGATGATATGTTTTTCTCTTGTTCTCCATTAATATGATCCCCCATTTCATCTTGGTGCTGTCAGAAATCTTCCTCGCCTTCATTTATCTGGAGTTTTAGAGCAGCTGTGGACCAGTCTTCTCCTTGCTCCACACCAGGTGCCAATTGGGAACACCTTCTTTTCACCACCACAAGCTACAGGGATTAGATAAGCAACAAACGGAGTCATTAGAAGCATTATGTAATTGCATATACCAGTTATGGGTCTATGGATGAATGACTATTATATTAAAATACTCTTGGCAGACCGTCTAAGCGGACATATGCAGTGGAGGCTGTAGCAGAGATCTAATTTAATTTGCTTTTTTAAACCTTCCTTTGTTTTTTGGGTTGTTGTTTTGGGGTTTTTTTCCCCCAACAGATTTCGTTTGTATGAAGCTGAAAAGCTGTTATAAAGATTTGGAAATCTAAACCTGCCTTCCAGAAAAATTTCTTTCCTTGTAGAGTTTTGAAGGATAAGATGATTGAGTTGCCATTTCTGTGATATTTGATAAAGGTTTGAAATCTGGGCTAAAGTGACCCATATAAAAAGAAAGAAAATAGGGACACTAGATCTCTTCTAGAAAAACTGGGACATCATTTGTTACCAAAAGAATATTTTCAAATATGCTGTCTATAGATACAGGGGATTTGATTATTTCCAATGATTTCTTTACAATGAGAGGAAAGCAGAGATTCTGTTAGTTAGAAGTTGATCTAAATCCTTTGCTGCAGTTATGAATTTTGGATTTTTAAAAGAGAAGCAATGATTTTATTTCTTAAATTTACAGTAATAACAGATTCCTATGCCTAAGGCTGTAAGCATATTCACATAACTAACATTGTAATAAATAGAGTTACGCTGAGTCTCTCCACCGTTAACATGATCTGCTTCCCAGCTAACTACGTACCTTCTTCAAACCTGTTCAAAGTCCTCCATAAGAGGTTTATTTTGTAGTCTGCTGGAATGGAGCATTTCACAGGCAGAGAGGAAATCCTTTGGATAGGCCATACATAATAAGGCAGAGATATGTTAATGACGAGAACATGAAACACAACCATACATACTCTGAAGGAGAATGTCATTGCAATCAAATATATCACAGTGAACAAGATTCACAAGTACTACAGATGCTTGAGAGATAAAGCTGGAATCTGAACTCTTTCTGAATTTCTGTGTACAGGAATAGAAGATTCTTTTACATTCTAACCATTGAAAAATCTGGAACACGTGTATAGAACACGTGTATAGAGAGAAAGCAATTTATCATTAAGACTATGTTGTCATTAGCAATTTATCATTAAGACTATATTGACCAATGGGATGAGGTTCAATAAGGCCAAGTGCAGGGTCCTGCACTTCGGTCACAACAATCCCAGGCAGCGCTACA
>JAOQGH010000032.1:57871966-57884419 GCA_025769975.1 Gallinago jamesoni
TTTTTTTTTTGTGGTTGGACTTGATGATCTCTGAGGTCCCTTCCAACCACCACAATTCTGTGATTCTGTGATTCTGTTTTGAGGTGGTTTAATTACTGTTGGGGAAGATTCCAAATTTAGTTAATTTTTAAGCATTTTCAATGAGATGTCAGAAGTAAGGTAATGCCTCATCCCCCCATCACAAAACATTTGAGTGCTAGGGGGGTGGTCCACATAACGTAGCTTCACAGCCTCAACACGACATGGCACGACTGCTTAACAAGCTCCATAATGTTGAGTCTGAGGCCCAAATTTTATTCCTTCTGAAGTTCTGTTTTAGCGAGGTCACCTTAGATTCAGTCAACTCTAAATGCTATTGAACTTCTTGAATGACCAGCCTTACGGTTCCTTGATAGGTTTGTTGCTCCATGAGTCTAATACCGTTTTGCAACTTGCCAGTGAAGCAGCAATAATTTCTATGATACCTTGCCTCCTTTGCCAACTTCCACATCCCTTCTGGTATCACAGAAAGATATCCAGATCACCTAGATACCTAGAGGATGTTTCTGAGGACCATTCTTTGTCATCTTAGTATTTCCTACCATCGTTCTCCCCTTTCCTCCACCTTTTTCTTGCTACTCAAACCAGCATGCAGCTCATTCTTCACAATCTCCAGCCATATCTGTATTTCCTTTCCATAGGTAAGGTGGGAGGTAAGTGATCCTTAACTGGAGAAGGCTCTGAAGGGCATCCTCAGCAGCATGCTACCTGTAAGCCTTGATGGATTTTGTTAGTGTATAATTAGGCACTCCTGTATTGTCAATGATTTCAGGTGATACTTGTTCCAATCTGTGATTAACTGTGATAGATGTATCATCCAGGTTTTGTAACTGGCTTATTAAGCCTCTTTTTGGGTTGCTTTGTTTCCAGGTATTTCTCTGGGGCTCTGCTAGCGTGTGACGTGTGCTGCCCACGGTTTGAATTCTCCCTAATTTACTTTGCAATCAGTTTGTTATAAGTATTCTTTTTCATATTCATACTGGTTGTGACGTTAGTGTGGCAGATCACGGGAATGAAAGTCAATAACCAAAGTTACCGAAGTAGTCTTTAGAAAGAAAACTTAATTTTATTAACTCAGGAGGAGTACAGAATTTGAGCCGTGCTGGGATAACATCACACGGTAGGTCACACCCAAGGGCTGACATTATCTCTCAGGAACACACACTCCTGGGGTGTCTTATTAATTATATTTAATTGCATGAAAATTAATGATCTTTTTCAGTGACTACTGGGCTACTCTACAGCTGCAAGACAAACTATATTAACTTTGACTTTTATGTTTCTTGGTATTTGAGCAGTTAGATGTTTTCACTTTATCTTAATTCGGTCTCTACACTTCTAGCGTATAACTAATTTAATATTGTTTATTGTTTACTAGAACCATTGCTTTATGTTTTCAGTAAGAGTTCTTTTTTGCAATTTCTATTATATTTATCAGCTGTGACTAAGACTGCAAATTTACCTCATATACCTAAAATTCCTTTTGTTTTGAGAAAGGTTTAAAAGCCCTTTGCTAATATAAATATCTAAGGGACACAATCTATAATTCCGTTAGTCTCCTGCTTGGGTCAGATTTAGACTATATCAAGACAGCCAAGATGTCTGTAACCGAAAAGTGAAACGGGCTAATAATGTTGCTGGAAAACAAATTTCAGAACTTGTGTTAAATAGCTGTATTAAAAACCTAGTACCTTTCCAAAACCAAAGCACTAATATTAGAGAACATGGGCTGTTGAAATGCCAGAAGTGAAAAACCTAAACAATAATGTGTATTGCTGTAAGAGTTTCCTAGCTTGGGGACATATATTTTGACTTGACAGGTCTTGGTCCCTTTTAGATACTTCTATACTCTATGTGATAAACTCACGTACTCCATATTCATAGACCTCTGATACTTACTAAACAAATTTAACATGCAAGGCATTTCTATTTTTGATAACCGTTTTGTTGAACATAGAGTGTGGATGATTTTATGGAGTAACTCTAAAAAGCTAGAAGAAATGATGAATGAATTGAGAAAAACTTGCACTGAAGGAATAAGGATGATGTTGTGCTATCAATGCTGAGTGTTATTCATTATACACTATAAGCACTACTGCAGAATATTTAGTGATGAACACTTACCAGCTCAGTATATCTTAAGAGCCTAGAAGAATTAATTTGGGCCTTAAATAACCTTCTGTTAATTTTAGCACACATTAGACATCTTTCCACTGACAATCAAGCTTTTACAAAAGTACCCTTTTCTCAAGTCTTCCAAATATTTCCAACATCATAATGAACCCCACTTTTAAAATCAGTATCTCTTCATGGTAAACACAACGAACACTTGAAAAATTCCAGTGAAGCCTGTATACTTAGAGAATTTACTCTTTGTAATAATATGGTCTTAAAGTTCTGACTCATAAGAGCATCATTTTATTGAAAATATAAAAAGTAAAAAGTTTTAAATGAGTGTAGAAAAATGAATTGAAGACATTAACTGCTTATTCTTCGCTGTATAGCTTTTGGTATGCTTTTCAAAAACAGTTACAGGCTTGATATTAAAGGAGAGACAATAACATAATAAATAGAAAAAGTTACAACAAAGCTCAGGCTGCTTTTGAATTACTGTCCAGTGATTACATATAAAGGTATATTTGATGACATGTTTAACTTTTCCAGTTTGAAACAACATAACACTATAAAGAGCAAAAATTTGCGTAAAACTTTCAGTTTATTACTCATGCACTTCAAAATGGTTGTTTAAAACTCATCTCTTCAGTTGTCTAAGAGGGGATTTAATCAAATACCTGCATGAGACAGACCTAGTTGCACTTTAATGTAGCAGACAAAGGCAGAAACCCTTCAAATGGTTGAAAGCTGAATTTTGACAAAAATAAGTTGGGCATGCTTTCTTAGGAATGAGAATAATTAACTACTGCAACAACATACCAAAAGATGTAGTAGATTCTCCATTCTAGAAGTCTTTAAATTGGTATGGAATTATTTTTTTTTAAAGAACTCCTGTTGTCAAAACAATTGCTGACTAAATGCATGAATTTTGATGCTCTTTAGCCTATGTTACATACAAAGTCAGACTAGATTATATTAATAGCCCCTCCTGGGCTTAGAATCTATTAATTTGTACATCTTGGCCTACTGCAGAGGGAAGTTTTATTAAATACAGCTTTTCTCTGTTAATTTTTAATATTTAATTAGAACCCCATCATTCTAGGCCACTGGATACTGGTGAACTGGCTAGTGATAAATTACTTGCCACTGACTAAATTAGCTGTGGCACACGCTTCTGGAAGTCAATAAATTTACCACGAGTCAAAAATGTCTCATCAAAGACTCCTTTCACAAAACAGCAGCATGTCTAACTACTTTGTGCAGATCTAGAACAGATAAACTTGAATTCTTTTATCTCACTGCCTAATTGTGGCACCTAAATTATGTGTAAGAGTGTATTTCTGCAGTCAGTGGTGGAAGATAACTTCGGTTTCTCTATCTCTATGGGTTTAGACCAATCTTAGATATGCTTCTTACTGGATATATGAATTAGGATTAAATTAAGACTTGAAGACATCACTGGCTGTGGAATGGGAATCAAGTAGGAAATAGATAAAGTGCTCCATCAAACATTTTCTTAAGCATACACAACTAGTCTTCCTCATGCTTTTTCCTCTAACAAAATAGAATCTGTGAAATGAGGGAGATGCTGCTTTCATATTTATTACAGAATAATCTTTTACCTAAAATGATCATCCAGTCAAGCAGATGGCAAAGAAAGGTTCTTGATCTTTGCAAAATGTGCACACTTAAAGATAAATATGATGACCACGTTTTCAAACTAGGAGTTTCAGTAGGAATGAGAGATTCTCACAGTTTTATACAGTAAATTCCCCAGCCACATGCTCTTTGCCAGGTCCCTCTTTGGCATGTCTTGGCTGCCAGGGTATGGTGGACAGTGCTGGAGCTAGTGAAATCTTTCCCATTGGGCAAGAAAAATGGATTTTCATTGAGTAATACAGATATTTTTTTTGATTGCCAAAACCTATGATCAAATGAGGTCCCAACCCTGAGTGTCTTGCAGAACAGAGCAGTGTTTTGAATGCTTATATACCAAGTTAGGCATAAGACCCAGCCAAAGATGTTTTATTTCCTCCTTTTTACTCTCATTATAAAATGGGAAAATTCTAGAAGTTATATTTCTGCTTTGGAATGGACGCAACTAATTTGTCACAGAATGTGCCAGAGAGGGCATCTCCAGTGCAAGGTGCAAGATGTATTTTGAATTAATGCTGCAGCAAAGTATCCAGCGTTCCGTCCTTAAGAAGAGATTAATTAGCTTGGTTATTTCTGAAAACTCATCTGTTAAGTGAAAATGCACACGAACATGAAAAGAACCTTCAAGAGGAAGTTTGCCGTCTTACAGGATTTTTAGATTAAAAGATATAATTGAAGAAATATTTTTAGGTAATATGAAAGATAAATCCTAAAACCATTCATCACAAATCATTTTCATGTATTGCTGATCCCGTTGGTACATGATAGAAGGACCCCTTTATGGAGAAGTAACTTGTATTGGAGATAGTATTTATAACTGCCTATTGATGACATACGGTGTTCTATAATGACGGTGCTAAAATTGGCTTTTACTTCCTTAAACCATCATTGTATCGAACCATGTAACCAGAAAATCACAATGCAGTGATCTTTCTGTACGCTAATCCTTCTATGAGAGCTTAATGACTTGTCTGCTCATCTTGGAGATAATAAACTCCACAATGGAAGCAATAGCTGTCTTGGTGACTTTGCATAAATCATTATTTGTGAAAGTGAAAGAAAACCTATACACAGAAGGTAAGCAATGAGATTGCTCACCTTTTTTGGTATTAACTCCAATAATTGGCTTTAAAGCATCTGTAGTGCAGTGAATAAATAGATAAAGCAAAAAATATAAATATTATCCCAAGGTATAATCAGTAAGATCTCCTACGTAGTCTGTAAAATCATTGAATATCTTAGAATGATTGACCTTTCCTAAGAAAAAACATAATATAGGCTTGTAAATATCAGCATCTTTTTCAAGGACCTGAGATAACACAACACATGGAAGAAAAAAACATGGAGTTAATTGTTCAATAACTGAAAACTGCGGTACTTGTTAAACTATTTTTACAAGAAAACGTGAGAGATCTGAGCCTTAAGTCGGAGAGCTGAACACTGTGGGCTATAGGTTTGTGATTTACAAACTGTCTGCAGAACATAGTGTTTAGGATATTTCCCAGGGAAAACACATCTGTAATTAATTGAACAAATGCAGCAGAAAGAGCACCTACTCTGCCTGTTAGTAAGAAAGCACAGCCTGTAGAGAAAATTACTCTGGCATATCTGAGTTGCCAGTGCTTGAACACCCATTCAGCCTGAATTTGAACAGCAGAATAAATAAAATTAGTCTGTAGCTTTATTTCCAAACCCAAAGAATGAAAAGAAGAGAGTGAAGGGCCCTATTTTTTTTTCTTGTGCTGTTGGCTGATTTGCTTTTGCAAATCTTTGTATAAAGATATCCCAATTTTGCTCCTGTGCATCTTTGTTCTTTAAAAGGAGAGAGGGAGGTATCCATCAAACTGTGCTCAGAGACAGGAATACTTATGTGTGTTTAGTCAGGGTCTTGCTTTAGCCTTTGCTTCCCTCTCATTGTCTGGTATTCTCTTGTTGGAGTTCATCTTAAATTAGAATAGAAACTCCTCAGGACCGGGGCTGTATCTTTATTAGTGATTAAATGGAGCTGAGGCTTTAACCAGAAGATGAAGGACCAGGAAATGCAGACAAGAATAAAAAAGAGCCAGGGGTGAAATAATAGAAAATGGGCCCTTTTGCTACTCTACTAGTTAATGCTTGAGATAACTAAACAGCAAATTTGATTTTTATTGGCATATTTACAACTCCTTTGTCCTCTGTCAAAGATATCAAGATGTCAAAGAAGATAGGTGGAGGAAATATTAATACAATTCTAAATTATGCAATGAATTTACTTTGGATCCCTTTGTAAAACAGCCTCTCTTCCTATCCATCCCCACACATTTTTCTCTTGTGTAAAAATAATTAGGAAATCATTTTTTCTCAGGCGCTGTAGGTGATTTGCTTCACTTCATATAAATGTATAACTTACAGGCTGCTCCTTGTTAATAGCTTGAGTAAAATTACTTTTTATTAAAAATGGTGAGTTAATCTTAAGCAGAGTCACTCGACTGATGATGTAAAAATGATGCAGAGGAGCTCAGCTGCCGAAGTCAAAGCAGTTCCCTGGGTGGGTGAACGCTTTAGCCTGTGTGGGAAGGGCAGGTAGCCCTGCGGTGGGGTGAGCCAGCTCAGGTGAAGCGCTTTGGAGAGGTAGACCATCCCACCCACTACTCTTTGAGCCACTACTCTGGAGTAGTAAGTCTTATGAGACTTATGGGTCTGGAGAGTAAGTCTTATGAGGAAAGGCTGAGGAAGCTGGGGTTGTTCAGTCTGAGGAAGAGGAGGCTGAGGGGAGACCTTATCATGTTTTACAACTACCTGAAGGGGGGGTGTAGAGAGGCGGGGGTCGGGCTTGTCTCCCAAGTCACCGGAGACAGGACAAGGGGCAATGGCCTCACGTTGCACCAGGGGAGGTTTAAATTGGATTTTAGGAAACATTTCTTCACGTAGAGGGTTATCGGGCATTGGAATGGGCTGCCCAGGGCAGTGGTTGAGGCACCATCCCTGGAGGTGTTCAAAAGATGGTTGACATAGTCCTTAGGAATATGGTTTAGTGATTTTTGTCAGGGTGAGGTTGACGGTTGGACTAGATGATCTTTAAGGTCCCTTCCAACCTAGACAATTCTATGATTCTATAAGCAAGTTGCTCTTTTCAACTGAAGCTTCCATCGGTAGTCCAGGGTTTAGTATGCTATATGCAGCACACTAACACACCCTTGTTCTGAGGAACGTTAAATATGCTCCAGGAAACCAAAAATACCCTCTCTCCAAATGGAGAGCGTGTATCCTGACACAAAGACCTGAAATTTTCTTTCTTTTGTAACTGCTGCTGTGCATGAAGCACCACAGGTTTAGTGGCAGAACGGAAAAGCCTGACTGATGTATATCATTAAAAGGGAGAGGATCTCATCCGAATTTTGAAATAATGAATAAACAGTCTTTATTTTCCTCTCAATATATCTGCATAGTTCCAATTTCTGTTAGTATACTTTGCACATAGGCTGAACAAACTCCTTAGTGTACAAACCAGCTGCTCTTCTCTTCAGTAACAAGTTGTAATCCACGCTATGAGTATTTCTGGAGAACCTGCTTAAAAAGGTAGGTATGTGTCACACTGGACATTCTGTGTTTCCTTAGAGTTTATTAAAGGTTATTTTACACTTTGAGTAATGGTTTAAAAAAAGTCTTTCTTGCTTAACTAATTGCTGTGTGCGATGGATAATCTAAAGGTTGAATAATTCCTGTGGATACTCGCGCCACACTTCTTCTGGCATCCATTTTAGTTTTGTGCGTTCACAATATCCAAAGGCAAAATTTATACTCAAAGAATTTAGTTTTCCAAAATGCCTTTGATTTATTTTCCTCATTTATATTGCCGTAACGTTTGAAGTGTGCCAGGCTGTTATCAAAGTGCTATGGAGGAAATATTCTCTCTATAAAATGCACAATCAAAAGCATCTATCCTGCAAGCTGCTCTTCATGGGAGGACCTTTGTCGCCGAGTGAGGTCTTTTGAAACACATCCCAGGAATAAGAAACCATCTCTGCAGGACAGGGGGGTGTTGGGTTTGGTTTTTTTTAAATGAAGAAGTCTGGGGAAGCAGTCAACATAAATAAGAAAGATTTTATTATTCAGTGATCCTCTACCGTTCATCACTACGCTATGAAATGCAAGACAGATAATAAATATCTTCAAATAGCTGATAAATGCATAAAAATGCAACCACCTAATTCTAGTTACTATGATCACCACAAAAATCCCGTATTTACAAAGAAGTTATCTGTGGTGCAAAATGGGGCAGCCAGGCAATGCCAGACATGTAAAATCATCCACGTGATGTTAATTCTACTCCTCCTCTGTGCGGACACGGGGCTAAAAGAGGCAGTTCTTTGCATATTGTAGCACAGGTATAAGGCCTGCATCAAGGACGCTTGGCCACCATGCATTTGGCATTCCTTCTAGGCCTTGGCTTCTATAAACAAATAGCAGCCTGTTAACACAACATTTTCATTTTACTGGTAAGAAATTATTTTAATTCTCATTAGATGCAGTTACAATGCCTCTCCCATAGCTCCTTAACCGTTGCAACAGAGATTTGAAAGATGGGAAGCTACTATATTGGTGTTAAGTCAATCAGTTGCCTATGGAAAGTGACTTCTAGCCCAATGGTGTCAGATAAGGTGATCAGAAAACACAAACCTAGCCAAATTCCTGTGCATTCTGCTCATTCCTAAACATTTTAAATACCGCTTCTGCTATTTCATCTGCTGTTGTGTTGGTAACAGTCTGGGTCTAGACCTTTAAAATGTTCACCATCAAATAGCACTTTTGCAAAATGCTAACTTTTCCCTTAAAAAAACAAGTGATGAAAAAATGGAAACTGATACCTCAGCTAAACATGAATGGAATTTTAAGAGACAAAAAAAAAAACCACCAAAAAGGCAATTCCACAGCTTGAGAACTTTTTTATTGCTATATTTCACATACTTGCTGCAAACAACACAGGCTTTCTAAGATAGTTTTCTTAGGAAAGCTTCTTTTCCTTAGCAAAAATCTTTTATAATAAAAATGCTAAGAAATAAATATGAGTTACTACTACCTTTCAAAGATACTGGACTTTGCAACCCAGGTAACACTTTTTTCAATATATAGGTTTTGTGGTAACCTTAATAAGCAGTCACATAAGGATTTGTAAAAATGTAGGCAATTCACACGTTTCTTAGCTATCTGAAGATACTTAACCTTTAGTTTTGTGTTTTACAACATATTCACAGCATCCGTCTATTAACACATGAATTCTAGAAGCTTAGTGATTTATTCAATAATAGAAAAACAGCTGGGTTTATTTCCAGCAGCAGTCATAATTCAGGCCTTGCTCTAGCTGCTTTTCTCTAAGCCTCATTTTTTTTCCCAAATGCAAAGTGACATACAAAGCTTCCTGTAGAGATCCCTTTAACGGGGAACTGTACAGGTGAGAATGTTTGATTTTTGTGATGCGATTTTCAGTTTCTTATTTTTTGGCTCCCATCGTCCTCTCCTTACTTATAGCTGCTCCGAGCAATCCTCCCACCACACTGGTGACAGGGGCAGACAACAACCTTCTTTCAGCTTCCTTTTATTATTTTTTTTTAGGTGTAAAATAAGATGATTAGTATTTCTTTAGGAAAATGCTTTGCCCTTTCACATAGCATTTTTTTTGTTCCCCTGACAAATTTCCATGACTACAAGACCTCAAGTATGAGCTCTTCAAGATTTTCAAGTTACTATTTGGGAAAAAAAAAAAAAAAGTTAATTCTGACTGAACATTGGTCACAAAGTGCTGCTCTACCAATAGGAATCCATGAAAAACACACAAAAAAACCCCACAAACCAAAACCACAAGAAATCCAGGAAGACCCTGTAGCCACCAGTGAGCAGAGCAACTGATGCTCAATAAATTCAGTGTAGGCACGTTTTCAGTAACCATCTATAGGAACCACATTGTAAGGTGCATTTACCTGCATTTGTTTTTACACTAACAATTCCTCAAAACATTAGTGAGGTGGATTAAGAAAATATAAATAGAATTACTTATTTTCTTGGGCCTTATTAAATCAATTTCAGAAACAAATTGTGAAGTATTGAATACCTAAATTTACTGAGGTTTGTTGTTTCCAAGCTATAATCCAGTATCTCTTCACAAGTTTCTGAGAGAGTGTTGCTGAAGCTGGACCAAAGTGGCCTGGGGGCTAAGATGTTTTATGGCATTGCTCAGGGACCCTCAGCTGGGAAGGGAAGGTGATGGAGGCAGCTGAGGATATATTCATTCCCAGTGCAGGTAGTTACATTTTCAAGGACTTCAGGTTGCAGCACCCAGCAATTATTCTCTAAAACTTGACAAAATATGGTAAAGGCTGAGTATGTTGTACCTCTTCCAAAAATAAGTTGAAAAGAGGTCTTAAAATGTATACTAGATGCCCTTTTCCACTCAACCCTAAGAAAAAGGTTTGCATTTAAGATTCATGCATTCACTTCCACATTATAAAATGCCAATATACCACTCTGAAAAGTACAGCTCACGCCAATTATTTTGGGTGTTTTGATCACTGAATTTAATTTTTTTCCTAATGCCCAAGAATACCTGTGTACGATTATTAAGAAATATAAAAGAAAGCCTAAGTTACAGCAAGTCTGAATGAGGTCCACATTTTCCAAGATGAGCTTAAAACATAAGATTAATGGCTGTACAAATCTGTTAAATGGTCCTTTGCATTTCTGTATGGATCCCATTATTCCTAGAAAATTTTTCAGGACATTTCAGTTTTTGTCGGGACTAACACAACCTCTCTTATCTACGAAGCTGGGGTTCCCAGCTGCTGGATGGAGGACGTGCTTTTCTTATTACTCTCATCTGGAACTAAATGATAAGAAGGACAACAACACTCCATTTTAAAACTAGCTGTTGCAAAGAAAAGCTCCTATTGTCACACGGGGTGCTGTCAGTTGTTAATATTAATCTCTAAGAATCTAATAACCTAATAAAATCATTTGCATCATGGCTTATTTTGTATGCTGTTGCTTGCAGTCCATTGCCAGTAACGTGAAGAAAGGGCTTATTTTTCACAATTTAAGCATCTTGTAGCATGGGAGTATTCAGCACATGCAAATGAATTGCTTTAAACAATGAGAAATACTGTGCCTCCTGCAAATGAATTGATTCAAAACAATGAGATATACAGCACTTCTTGAATGAATCAATTTGCAGAGTACTGCAAAATTCTCAAGTGCTAGTATTTTTAATGAGTCTCCCATTGTTTAAACAGGAATGTCTAGAAGATGAAGCAAACCAATCCCCGCGGCATTTTTTTCCTTTTTTTCCCCCCTCACTTTTTAATAAATACTCAATACTTACTGTCAACAAAACTCTCAGTCCATCATTGTTAATGCTGGTTTAGAAAAGTGATGGGTTTGATAAACCCAGACACTCACAGGAATCTGTTGTCTCTAATGCTGACTTTAGTCCCGTCCTCACTCCTCTCCATAAAAAGTCCCACCTTCCACCTGAGGCAAGCGTGACTATTTGCTAACCATATGTGGTTAGGGGACAGTTCTTCTACAGACTTGCATGGATGTGTCCTGCTCTCCAAATTACCATAGGCACCTGTTGCTCCTGCAATCCGGCCACCCAAGTCTTTCATTTAAATTTCTGCTAGTTTAACTAATTAAAAGTATTTTTTTAAATCTCTCATTTAGTCACAACAAAAATAACAGTATCAGGAAAAAAAATTATGGGAAACTATCAGACATTAAAATGTCAGTTTCGACCAGATATTGAAGTAAAACAACATGTTAAAAAGCAATAGATTCTCAAATCCAGTAGTTAAAAAAGTGTTTCTGGGAAAAAATAGAAGTGGAAAGTGGGGTTCCAGGAACCACCCTATGAAGCCTTTTGCAACTGTTAGGGGTAATGGCAGGTACAGTCATAGAATCATACACTCATAGAATAGTTTGGGTTGGGAGGGAAATTTAAAGGTCATCTAGTCCAAACCCCTGCAATGAGCAGGGACATGTTCAATTAGAGCTGGGTGCTCAGAGCCCTGTCCAACATGACCTTGAATGTTTCCAGAGATGGGGCATCTATCACCTCCCTGGGCAACCTGTTCCACTGTTTCACCAACCTCAGCGTAAAAAATGTCTTCCTTATGTCTAGTCTAAATCTTCCCTCTTTTTCTTTAAAACCATTACCCCTTGACCTATTGCTACAAGGCCTGCTAGAAAAGTTTGTCTCCATCTTTCTTATAAAACTCCTTTGACTGCTGAAAGGCCCCAATAAGGTCTGCCTGAAGCCTTCATTGGGATTATTCCAGAAAGGCAGTTCCTGAGTCCCCATATTGAGCAGTTAATGATGTTTGACTGAGAATTGCACAGTCATAGTTTTCCTGCTTCTTTTATAGTCCAAGACCCTAAAAAATGTTATTGCTTCTCTGCATTGGATCTCACTGTTCCTCAGTGGAAATTCAGCCTCCATCTGTACTCATCAATTAGTGTGTCACCACCACTCACTTCAAGTACAGGGCTTGATCTTGAAAGACATGAAGGCCTGTCTTAATCTTATCTGGTGAAGTGTAATCCTTTGTATAAATCATGTGCATTGCCAGAAAAAGGAGGATTCCATCTCCCTCAAATTACATAGATACAATATGT
>JAOQGH010000032.1:57889375-57902124 GCA_025769975.1 Gallinago jamesoni
CATCTTAAATATCACTGTATGCCTGTGTTTGCACAACTGGATTGGACCCCTAATAGTGAGTTAATTCTATTCAAAACAATAAACCTTTTTTCCGGACTGTTCAAGTTGACCTGGTTTCACTATCCTTTTTTTTTCAATTCATTGAGAAAGGTCTTGGTGCTAACTTTTTTATGTAGAGTGATTGTTCTCAACATTTACCAAGGAAATTTGAAAGCCCAGTTGCCCCTGCTATGGGATGAGTTTCAAATGCACCTCTTACTTCTCAGAGAACTTCTCAGCTGTAGACAATAACATATTTCGAATAGGAGACTCACAGGGCTTCCTTCCCTTCTTCACACAGAAACCTTGAGATTCAAAGCTCTACGTTGGGAGAGAGTAGGGAGAAGGTGGCCGAAGGTCCCAGGCTGAGGTGGGCAAATGGAGTCCTTCTTGCTAGTAGAAAACACTGCAACTTGGCACTGCAAGATACAAAAAAGGTCCCAGGAGCGTGATCCTCCTCCACAGAGTTTCTGCTCCTCTCTGCAGACCTGCTTCCAATAGATATCGCTCTCCAGCTGCTCCGACTCGCACAGCCACTACGTCCCAAGGAGGAGAAAGCAGACCAGGCAAAATCAATATTAAAGGGTACGTTTACCACCTTTTCGTGAATCTCCTGATAAACTTTTTTTTTTTTTTTGGTCTGAAAAGTCTATTTCAGTAAAAATGCAACTTTTGCATGAATGTATTGGTTTCAGTGAAGCACTCTGTGTGAAAGCTTTCCTCAGACGCAGTTTCCTCAGGTGTGAGCTAATGTGTCCTAGAATTAGTGGAGACATAATTAACTCTTAATTTGTGTTAATTGCAGGATGGATTGGAATCTCTGCATTGCTGTATGCAGGAAAGTTCCTTAACCACAAAGCTAGTAATTCTTCTGATATTGGCGTTTTCAGTTTCTTCCAGCTGGCCCTGTTCCACTTGATATGACTTACTGGGTTTTCACTGTGACGGAAGGATTGTCTCTAGGTTTGAGTGTACAAAATTGGGGCCAATTGAACGTCTTCCTCAGCATCAGGAGGACTGAAGAATTACTGAAACTGAGATGTCCCATGTACGCTCCAGTAGGTTATTTGAGGGCACCTTGGTCTGTGATGTTTTGAAAGACATTTGATATGTCTTTTGTATCATCTGAATGGAGAATTTGACTATTGTTTCATTTTCATTGATTTTTGGAGGGGAAAAAAACCCCAGTACATCTCAAATTGTTGACATAAATGAAAATTATTGTCTTTCACACATGTTCTAAAACCTTCCGTTTACTCCACAAAAGAATTTACAGAGCTCTGCCTAAAACAAAATAACATTAATGAAAACAGAAATTTGGAATCTTACGTAATTTGATTAAAAGGTGAGAGTAAACAATTTCAAATCATTGAAGGTCTAGTTTGCACATAAGCCAAAAGCAACCAACACATTTTACTGATAGGTCCAATCAAGAAAAGCATTAAACAGAAAAACAAGGTGAAAATTGAATGAAAAGTGGAGAGTGACTAAATTATATGTTTTCTAAAGATGCCATCAATTGTTATCTTCAGCCTGATTTGCTATTTGATGCAATTTAATTTTTTAAACTTGGTTTCTGTGCTGTTCTGTCATTTAATTTCAAAGCTTTTATGACTTCCAAATAAATTATTTTGAAATAATTTAAATCACGGGCAAGTTAAATAAAAACAAATCTGTTAATTCTTTCTTATTTTGTGCTCAGATGCTTTGGCTGGATTTTTATCAAAGCACAGGATCGTATCCTATGAATAGACAGTCCCTCACAGCCATCAACTGCCCTTTGTTTTTTGGCCAGGAACCAAAAATACGGTTAATTATGTAATCTTCCAAAGAGAGATTTCCAGTTACACTTTAAATGAAAATGCTCCCCCCTTAAAAGGATTTAACTCAGACTTAATGAGAAAGTTATTGTATGTTAATTAAATACACACTGATTACTATGAATATTTATCGAAGTGTAACAATAATTTGCATGAAGATAGATGTTGAACAACTGAATTTCAGTAAATATGTTCCTAATAATTATTTAACATTCAGTAAATTATGCAACTAAATGATTTTTTGGCAAAGATATTGAGTATTTATTATATATTATAGGCCCAATTGTATCATTACCTACACAGGTGCAATCCCATTTAATTAAAGGGGAAGTTGTTGTCACGTAACCGAGGGCAAGATGCAATCATATATACCAACTGATTACTAAGCATATTTAATGACACTGAACAGCAGTTCTGAGATCTAAAGAAGCCAGTTTACTCAATTCCTTCAAAAACTTGTTGAAAACTAAGCTGAATGATCCAGCCAGAGTATTTCCTTTCCAATAGGCAAGGCATCCTTCAACCAGTTCGCGTCTTAGGATCTTCCCTGTCCATGGAGCTTCTTGCCAGCTCACATTTGTATGCTGGATTTTGAATTTTTGACTCTTTTCTACTGCTGCTCCTCTGTGAAGGAGGCCCTGTGTCCAAAGCGAATCTAATTTACCTGTGGAAGTAGTGAAATCTTATTTTGTATATTGCTAGTTTTCCTCCTTCTAGATGTAGTATAGATTAGCAAAAATATTGTGTGTGGCATCCTTAGCTTCTCTTTCGCTAGCATTTGGTATCTCGCTCAGCTGGAGGAGTTTTGAGACAATTTCTACAATTTCTTAGGAGAAAGCAACAATCTCCAGGCTACTGTCAGGACTAGCACTTTCTGTGCCTCTTGTTTAAGTCAGTCTAGTGAATAGTTCAGGAACTAAGAGTAAGGAAAGATTAAACATAAGAGACAACCTGTTTCTGTAGGTCAATGATGACAATATTCATTTGGGACCGGAGAGCATCCTGCCCTCAATCTATTTTTGAAATTCTCTCTAGTCTTCCCTTAAATGCTTATTCAGTCCTTGAATCAATTATCAGAACAGAGATTCTCCATCTTTAGGCGTGCTTGTAAACAACAGAGAGAGGAAATGTCACAGATTTTGTTCTAGTAATAGCTTAATTTAGAGCAATTTGGGAGCTTGCTGCATCCCACTAATACTAAAAGTCTCGAAGAGACAGGACAGAGAGAATGGAGCCTGCAGTTATGCCTTTTGCACTTATTTGTCAGCCCGCTTCTATATTTACTTCTCATGCCACATCTTTTGAATCAGCACAATGTCACAAATTCTCTGCCTTCCATGTGACAGTGAAGCATTGGAATGGGTATTGGGATTTGCACGCTCGCTGCACATCCAGTGCACTTCAGCCAGAGGTGGGAAGGATACTGAAAGGGAAGATGTACTTCTAAAGGAAAAATCTGTCAGTCATGGTGCAACGGTCGTCCATCTCATTCCTTTCTGTCTGTCAGTGCTACAAGATATGTGGAAATAGATTGTGTCTTTGAAATCTCAAGGTCTTTCTAAGAGCTATCGGAACACAAAAGGTTCCTATTCGTAGCCGGAAAGTCCATCTGGAATTTTCTTCTCCATCCACTGCCAAATTCTTCAAATGACTTATTCTCTGAGAGCAAAAAATTCAATACCATCATGCAATCTTATTTTAGTGTTTATATATGTCATGAAATCGCCTTGCTTTCTGGCCTTATTCTTAGTCTAATTTTTAGAAAGCCAAAAGTGGAAAATGTAGGGGTAAGAAGTTTTCTTAGTACATCACTGAATTGTGGACACGTGTAGGAATGACCCTGTTATTTAAAAAAGCTAACGGCATTATCAACTGGGTAGAAAGGAAAATAGAATTATGAAAAGGGTTGCATAAGAATATTACCTGTGTTTAATAAGCCTTCTCGAAGGTTAAGATTTAATTGTAATATCACCAATGTAGATGATAAATGCTGATATATCTGATGTATATTTAATGAGGGCCTTTTGTAAGCACTCAAAATTAGAAATCCTGAAGTTAACCAAATCTGAGTTAGGATTGCTTTGGGAAAATGAGTATCTAAGGCAAAAAAAAAAAAAAAAAAAAGATAGAGCAAAATAAAGTATACTTAAAGGGGTATCTCTTTGGAGTGTTCTTATTTTTTGTTATCAGCACTAGGCTACTTTATTCTTCTTGGTAGTAATAAAAGCATAAACAAAATTTTAAGTATAAACACAGATAACAAGCTGAAGTAGGCCTTGTCTCCCACTGTGCTTTGATGAAAGATTTTAATAAAAAAGAATGGTAGCCGTGAGCCAGAGTCAGTGGCTGACTGCTTTTGACTTTTTAAAATCAAACGGTTAGTGATAAACCTAGAAAAATAAGCAGGTCCTCAGTCAGATACTGCCTGATTGGGCAGCCAACAGCTTCCACCAGAGCTGTGCAATGAATGGGAGGAAGGTACGAGAAACCAGAAGGTCCATCAGACTCCTTGTATCTTCCACACGCCGTATCCAAACTCCAGGCATCACTGGCAGCTCCTCTTCGGACTTTACACCAATCTTAGCACTTCTTTTTGACACGAAGCAAAACCTTTCAAGCAAAACCTTTGATTGTTCGCTTCCTAGCCCAGGAGATGAAAAGTGTCATAGTTGCCATCCAAGACTTCTCAGAAGGGTTATTAGCTAATGTCCATCTCTATTAAAACCCCTAGCATTCCAAATCCTGCAAGTGTG
This sequence comes from Gallinago jamesoni, assembly GCA_025769975.1. NCBI lineage: Eukaryota > Metazoa > Chordata > Aves > Charadriiformes > Scolopacidae > Gallinago > Gallinago jamesoni. The sequence goes on from JAOQGH010000032.1 coordinate 57,893,988, forward strand.
AAACCTCTTTCAAACCAAGCTCACACAGCCTTTTTAGTCTTCATGAGATATCCCTATTATTGATACACACTACATTAAAGGGTTTTCAGCTATATCATTTCTAAACTGAAAAGATACAGGACAGATTTCTGCTGCGAATTTGAGCAACGTGTTCTGGTGGGAGGTGTCCCTGCCCATGGCAGGAGGGTTGGAACTTGATGATCTTTAAGGTCCCTTCCAACCCAAACAATTCTATGATTCTGTATTATTTTGGGAGGGAAGTATTACTGTCAGTGCTCCAGCAAGGCATTGCCTCCTGCGGTCTCCAAGTGAAGAATGCAAAGAGAAAGCAGAAAAGAGGACAGAAAGCTGTCAGAACTGAAGGGGTTTGAGCTGTGCTACCATCCTGCATGTCTCACCCTCTTTTTCTTTTTGCTTGGGATTCACGGACACAGCAGTCTCTTTGTACAAGCTCTGCATGGTGGCTGGCAAAATGTCTCAGAGATAAATGAAGCCCCGGTGTGTAGAAGTCTGACAATATATCTCCTGCAGTGGGGCTTAGGACGAGGTCAGGCCTTCAAGCATAATTGCAGCAGGCACACGCTCCTGATTTTCCTAGTTTCAGGATACACACAACTTTACAAGTATTAACGGGTGTATCGGGTAGCTGCTGAATGGGTGCAGATGCAGTGGCCTTAAGTGGCATGGTGTCATACTGGACAGTATCCATCAGCGATGAGGGAAGGGAGGGACTAAGAACTTCTTAGGACTTCTCAGCAACAATTTTGCCACTTCAGTGGAAGGGAAACAAAAATATGATGAAAAATTATGGAAGCGGTGACTACAGGAGAGATTTAAACCTGTAGATGCTATTTCCCTCTTGCTCTCCCCCCCCCTCTTCTTTTCTTTAATCTTCTCATTTTATTAGAATGTGGAGAGGGAACAGGAAGAATATTTCTCTGTCAACACCAATTCTTACTTGTGTTTTGGTTCAGGAAAGAACACTGGGCTTTGAATCCCAGTGGGGAGATGTGATTCTCTGTGGCTCTAAGCAAGGTTTTTGTGTCAAGAGCTGACTTTCTCCCCCGTGTAGTGAAGTCTACTGAAGAGGATCCAGACACATAAATCCTTTTATGGATTTGGCCTTAACCTTGTCAAGTTCTGCATCTTGCTTTTTGTCAGCTTCCAGACAAAGAGGACATGTTTAGATATGTTTATTCTCCCAATATCTGTTTTCCCTGTAAGGGTTTGGTTCTAAATCAGCCTGTTTCAGCCATCATTATTTTATGCTGTCATTTCCTGGAAGGAAGAGTGAAGGTGCTTACCTGACACTGGACTTGCTGAGTTGTCAAACTGGATGGAAAGATCCCAAGTACTTAGCAATTTTTGTCACTAGTCTGCAGAGAGGAGAGGAGAGATGTCTAGGGCAAGAGTGCTAGTCCCAGAAGGTTGATGGCCAGGTGTCTAAGACTGATTGGAAAACCCTTACTGCAGTCAAAAATGAGGCCAAAGGTGCAATTAACTCAGAAACTGCTGTAATTTGTGTTTCATTATTAGTTGTAAATCAATACAAATAGTCTTGCCAGACACAGTCAATTGCTTTTTTAATAAAAGAAAATTAGTGATGAAAGAGAATGCAGTATGTGTGATAAATATATGTTATAGAAACTTTTTGCACTGTCTCACGAAACCTTAGCCTTACATGATTTACAGGGAGGGAATAAAAAAAGCTTCCTTTACCTTTTCTATACTTAGTGCGACGCTCCCATACCAAGTAACCGATGTGTGTGCTGATTAGTATGGTTTAATTGTAACAAGATATTCCTAGTGTGCATCAGACATCATGAACATCTGGAGCAGAAGAGAGTCTGTACTGAGAGCAGCTATTAATAACAGACCCCAGAAGAGTCAGATCGTTGCAGGGATCTCCCAACCTCATAAAGTACACACTGAGGAAGAGGGAAGAAAAGGTCAGCAGCTGGAGGGACCATCCATTTAGACTCTGTTGGACTTCCTGGATCAGAACCTCAGCAGACAGGAATCAGAGGGCACTTTTTCCTATGTTATGTGCTGTGATCAATCATTTTAGCCAAAAAGCTGCCGGTAATCAAGAAAATTCTCATAACTTTAGATTTTAAACTTCCACGTTTATGAAGTAGTGTTACACAACTAATTTCTTCTCATAAAACATACTGGGTTTTTATTCTTTTAAAATAGCCTTTTAAAAACTTAAATGAAGGAGATAAACATTTTTGTCACTTGCCATTTAAAGTCCTTGAGACATCAATCTCCATTGCCACAGTAGTGCATTGTTTCAAAAACACTGCCCGGGCTGTTACATAGCCCAAGGCAGGACTGAGGTAAGACTGTTCCTCTGCTGAGATGCCCCCACATAGGATTTGTGTTACAGAGGGAGAGCTCTCCCATTGACTGGGAGAAACCTTGATGTGGGCCCTGGATAAACTGTGATCTGCACGTTCTAGAAAGCCCCAGATCAGGGAACACATAAGTCCAACAAAAAGAAAGAATTTAGGGATGAGCTAGTGGAAGAGCCTGAGCAATGAGGCAACTCTGGATGCTCTGTGAGGGAGCCCTAACAGAGCCAGAGCAATTTAAAAGCACTTCTTTGTCTTCAAAAATTACAGAAGACATTTTGTGTTCTTCTATCCCTTGAGTCTCCATGCATAAAAGTAATTAAAAGCCACATTTGCCTTCTCTTTACCCTGTTCTGCCTTAGTCATTACAAGGGTTGGTGTTTTTTTTTTCCAGGATGTTGAAATAAGTTTGTGAATATAGTGTTGATGTTCATAAACATTGAAAAAACACCCACATTTTGTTACTACCTTTGTGAAAGATGTCTCACTCTTAGCTTTATGATATTATGTTTTGTGTGGGATGAGACGTTGTGCATATATTAAAAGAAACAAAGACAATAATTATCGAATCGTCACACCAAGAACAAGAGTGCTTCTTTAATCACACTCTATTCCATGAATACTGAACAGAATACTCCAGTAAAAAACCCTGATATTTTGACTGAGACATAGCAGAGCTTTAGTGCTCATAATACTCTACTTTTATGGGGTCATATTTCTGCCTAAGATATATTAGTAGATTGTGCCAAGATTTAGGCTGCGCAGCTGCAGGAACTTGAAAAGTTGCCTCTAGTGTATCGGATACAAAACATGCAACATTAAATTTTGTGAACTATAACAGCTAGGTAAGTGTGATGTCTCTTTAAGGACAGAGATTCAAATCACATTTCTTCTAGGACCCATTGAAACAAATGTGGATTTTGCTTGTGAAATGACCAGAGCTCCAAGTCCTTACCAGAAAAATGACAACAACTTTGATCATTTGATATCATTTCCCAGCTGCTCCTTGGAGGAAGGCAGTGCCAACAAAATGCTGACCTCTATCCAAAGGGAATTAACAGGATACAAACCTATTAAGGTTCCAGATATCAGCTGTTGATATCAGTTCTATGCCATATAGTAAAAGGGATTATTAAGAAGGAAAGAAAGAAAAGGATTAGGTGGAGTTTTAATGGGATATTTTAAAAATCTGATTTAACTCAACTTTGCATTTTGTATTTTTATTCCCATATCTGTTGATAGCTAATTTGTGATCCCAACAGGCAGAGATGTGCTATGATGCAGAATTTAAAATGCCAATGCACTTATCATGCTTGTTTGCTTCTAAGTTGAGATCAAGGAGTCTAGAAATTATCTGGGTATGTTATAGACAGTCACAGAATCATAGAATCATTTAGGTTGGAAAGGACCTTTGAGATCATCGTGTTGAATCACCAACACTGCCAAGTTCACCACTAAGCCATGTTCCTAGGTGCCATGTCTTTCAAATGCCTTTCAAATAACTCCAGGGATGGTGACTCAACCACTTCCCTGGGCAGCCTGTTTCAGTAGTTGATAATCTTTTTGGTGAAGGAATTTTTCCCAATATGCAATCTGAACCACCCCTGGCACAATTTGAGACCGTTTCCTCTTGTCCTTTCTCTTGTTACCTAGGAAAAGAGTCATTCAACTATTTTAAGGTTTTACTAATAGCACGCATTACTACTTTTTGTAATGATGCCAGCTGTATGCTTGGATAGTAACACACACAGGAAAGGAATTTCTATTTTCAAAAAGGTGTACAAAAGTTAAGTAATCAGGTCCCAGTGGTATCTGAGGACCTTAAACTGCTTTAAAAGTAGGCATCTAGAATCTTATAGAAAATCTGATATAATTATTACTGACATTATATGGTTGATACCCAGGGCCAAATGTGTTCAGTCTAGAGGGCTATATCATTTTGCTTTCCTAATGCAGGCTGTAGACTGTGTGTTAATTCCTTTTGCCCAGAATCACTTAGACAAAACCTTCCTCTTGCATCTGTCATGTGAAGAAGATACGAGCATGTAGCATTTTGCTTTCCATGGTTTTGCTGAGTGTGATTCCCAATAAATTGCTGGAGCCAGAAAATCTGAAAAAGCTGAGTAAAAAAACCCTAAGAAACAGGACAAGACACAAAAGGGTTGATCAGTTAAGAAGAATATACATTTAGGGGAATAATAAATAATTTTATCTAGATGCAACCCCATTCTCCAGCAAGCTTATGTTAAATTGCTCAATAGAAGATGTTATCTGGGGTACAGATCATCAGTGAAGGTTGCCTTGTTGTGCTGTTGGTTGGATGGATTGTAACTGAAACTGGAGAGCGTAAGAATGTATCCTATTTATTAAGATAAATGAAAAAAAAAGTAGTTAATATCATTCATGAAGGAGCCAACACCCAGAGCACAGATCTTATGCAAAACTCGAAGCTGATCAATGAGGACAGAAGCAAACACAAAAAGGTGGAGTTTTATTTTGCATTTTGTAGCCAAGGAGTGGCAGCACCTGGCTGCAGCTGTAGATTTCAGAAGAAAAGTCTAGAGACAAGACCATTAGGAGCCATGAAGCTTGAGGTGACCCTTCTGACAGGGTCCTGCTGGAAAGTGATCTGGAGAATCCTGAGGAAGGAACTAGCTTTGCTTCATTCTTGCTGTCTTTAGGGGAATCAGAGGGAAGATAAATTGCTTGTAAATAACAGGATCAATTTTTTAAAAGTCCTGATTCTTCAATCCAATTTCATTTCTTCTACTACAAACAGTATGTGTGCCTTCAAATTTTGTCCAACTGTTCCGGGCAAAGGAGATAAAATGGTTGAGAACACACTACACAATTGCTGTGTGCTCCAGAGAGCAATGGTATCTCTGAATCTTGTAAATAATGCATAAAGGGCATAAGATGTAGAGAGGAGGTAAATATTTAGTCTGAGATTGTCAAAGAAGCATGAGGGAATTAGACTCCTAAATCCTAATAAAATTCAACAGGAGCTGGAAAATATAATTCCCTTAGGCTCCTTGAAAATCCCATTTGTAATTTCATATTAAGGTAGAACACTGGTTCTACATAATATCAATTTCACTAAGAAGTTCTCACTAAGAAATTCACCAGTCTGTGTTCCACACTTTTCATTTCAAAAGGCTTGATTTTCAGCATTGTAAATCCATCCAGCTGGTCAGTGAGCCAAAATTAGACTCAGTGTGTGGGGTTACTTTCTGTATTCTGATTTATACAGCAAATACTCATACTATTTTTCATTTTCCTTTCTTTAACTAACAGCTATACTACTGTATTTAGCCTATTCCCCTGGTGTTTCCCACTCAAGCACTTTAATTATGAGATAAGGACTTACTGTTTCCTGCTTTGATAGGAATTGCTCACCTCTCAAGTAAGTTGGAGTTAACCATGGTTTTCCCTTTTTTCTCATTAGACTTCCTTTATTAATTCCTTGGTTTAGTGCATTTCAGAGCACTGGAAAAACTAAAATGAAATAAAATAAACAAAAATGAACTTTACTAAACCAAACTAAACCAGAACCAAAAAACTTACAGTATTATGTAGCACGTCCATGAATTTTTTTCTATCCTTAAAATTAATATTTTTAGTGCAGTATTTACTGCTTTTTCCTTCACTTTTCTGATTTATTAAGTAAGTAGTTATGGTTTTGGTGTTAGCTAAAAATTTTAGCAAATATAAATTCTTGTATAAAGGAGAACTAGGTCTACCCTCTCCCACCTTCCAGGTTTACTTTCATTTCAGTTTGCTGGGTTGTTTTGCTCAACATCATGTACCAAACCGGGAAAGAAGTATTTTATACTTACTTGGCCCTGGAGTACGTGAATACAACCCGTCAGGCTGTGCACAATCAAGCTCTCTGTATTTTTTTACACATCACTGCGAGACAAAGCCCAGTTCTATTAGACAATACTATTGGGGATGCAGCTGTGTACTAATTACCTTTCCAGCCTACCAGCAGAAAAATGAAAGCAATATAGTGTAGTCCATTAATTTTGCAAACATTGGGGCAGATCTTCAACTGATGTAAGTGGACAGAGCTGCAATGACTTTATCTGATGGATTTACTCCTGCTGGGGATAAGACCTCCTTTATTGACTTTTCAAAGCATTTCCAGATTTCAGGCCAAGCTTTGCAGTACAGTTTGATTAATTTCTCTTAGCCCATGTAGATCTTGCCCATCTTGTCTGCTGTGCAGATTATACTCGTCCTGTATCTGAAGTGTAAGGTTACTATTGTATTTTATTTGCTGTGTTTTGTTAAAGCTCCTCACTGATTTTTAATCCTTGGATCGTTTTTATTCAGCATTACAAGTAGATTTAGAGGATCTTAACACAATAACTCCAAAAAAATGAACTGCTGTCAGCTGCAAGCTTTTCAGTTTAATAGTAAAATAATTCTATATTATTTGTATTTCAAACAATACTGAATAACCTTAGATTTTGTTATGATGGAAAGCATGCTATTCTTTTTAATGTCATTTCGGGGACTGCTGAGAATATTGAACAGTTATTGGATACATTCAAATAATTTCTTTTTCCTTTTCTCTTTCTCTTGGCTGTAATGAGCTAATCTACCTACAGTAAGGGCTGAATACAAAGTATGAAGAGGAATGTCCATGGAAAGAAAAGGACCGATATTCATTGTTGATGTTTGCTAATTTGGAGTTGAATTAAATCCATAACTTGAAAGTACCTTTTAAGCAATGTTAAATTGAGTGTGTTTCTAAGAAAGAAACTGAAATTGAAAGGATCCTAGACCAGCAGGCATCCTGCCTTGCTGAGAAGAATTCGATAAGCCCATCCTGAAAAGACTCTGCCATGAAAGCCCAGACCATCATACATACAGTGCCATGTAGGCACCTCCACTCAACCTGAGTTAAAACAGAGGGATGAGGGGGGTTGTATCAGGCCACATCAAGGATGATCTTAGAAAGGACTTTTCAGGTCCTGTCACCGGAAGAGGCAGTGACACAGCTGGAGGTGACACACAATGGCAGACTGTGTGCATGGCTGTCCATAAACATTCTCTGCTCTGGAATGGAGATGATCCAAAATGAAGAGGATTCCTTGAAGGAGTCCCAGGAAAATTGCATGAATCCTTCCCAAGCTGGCCACAAGGGTATTCCTTTAATTTAGCAGCATGGGTCAATATCTCATCCGGTCTAAAGAGAAGACTGGAAAAAAGATGGTAGAAAAATTCTTGATGAAGGAAGATAGGAATCACCAAAAGAAATATAAAGTAACAGCTTTATTATAAAAAAGATCTCCTATTTCATATCCCAAAAGGTTGAGAACAGGAGAATTTATTTTGATAAATATTATACAGAATTACAGAATTATACAGAATATACAGATATTGTATATCTGTACAGATATACAGAGTGATTGAAGGAGCTGGGACTGTTTAGTTTGAGTAAGAGAAGACTGAGGGGTGATCTCATCATTCTCTACAACTACTTGAAAGGACACTGTAGAGAGCTTGGTGCTGGTCTCTTCTCACAGGTAATTAGTGATAGAACGAGAGGGAATGGATTCAAGCTGCAACAGGGTAAGTTTAGGCTGGACATTATCACAGAAAGAGTGGTCAGACACTGGAATAGGCTGCCCAAGGAGGTGGCTGAATCACCATCCCTGAACGTGTTTAAGAGTCATTTAGATGTGGTGTTGGGGGATCTGGTGTAGGGGAGAACTTTGTAGAGTAGGGTAGATGGTTGGACATAATGATCCCAAGGGTCTTTTCCAACCGAAATG
>JAOQGH010000032.1:57902224-57921668 GCA_025769975.1 Gallinago jamesoni
GAACTTTGTAGAGTAGGGTAGATGGTTGGACATAATGATCCCAAGGGTCTTTTCCAACCGAAATGATTCTATGATTCTATGATTATTGAGTTTGTACCTTTAAGTGCCATAGAAATGGCAAAACTTAGTTCTTAGATTGTTCATAAGAAAAAAAAATAGAAAGAGATTCATTCAAACTGATAACATTCATTAAATATCCATGGAAATCCAAAACAAATACATTGTCTAATCAAGATGAAAGAACAAGACTACTTCTGATGTTTTAATCTGAAAAATAAATAGTTTGGTATATTGATAGGACTTAATTATGTCCTTTCTTACTTAAATGACTTTCTGTATTAAAATTGTAGATATTAAATTATGCTAAAGTAAAAAATTCTTTATCATTATTTAACATTTCTTTTGTACTTGTGAAACTTTTGTGAGGTTAGTCCATAAATCCACATCAAGCATTTTAATACAAAGGATGTTGACTTAAACTCATCATCTGCTTAATCAACAGTTTTAGTTTATTATCGGAAAGCATCAGTAACCTTGATGCTCTTTATCTTAATTTATGCTTTCGTCAAATAGCGAAATAAATAATAAGTGATCGCATTAGAAATGCATTGCAAAATGTGCACCAGGAAAATAATTCAACTACATTTGGCAGCAAATATTATCTTCCTGCAACTAAACACTGACAGTATAGTAACACACTCCTTATCAGAGCATATTTCTGTGGCAGGGCTGTAAACATCTACTCCATCTCAACTTATGATTATAGTTGTACCTACAGTACCCCCAGGTCATACTTTACTCCCAAAGTCAGTACTATCATCCAGATGTATCTTTTCTTGAAGACAGACATCCTTTCCAGATTCTTCCCCAAGTCCTTGTATGTGGTGACTGTGAGGCAGTCCTTGAGGTGTTCCCAAGCATTTCAATCAGATGAACTTGAGAGCAAACTCAAGTTTATATTGGCACGTCTGAGAAAAACACTCCTGTGCCAGCAGTGGGCAGGTGCTGAATGCAAAGAATCCCTCCTACCATGCTTTCATGTAATAAAGAAGTATTGAATACTCACATGGGGTTTGGTTGGCTGGGGTTCTTTTAGATATTAGGAAATTTGGATATTTGGATATAAGAAAAATTTCTATGCCAAAATGATTATCAAACTTTGGAACAGGTTGCCCAGAGAAGTGGTGGAATCACCATCCCTGGAGCTATTTAAAAGACAGGTAGATGTGACTCTGAGGGACATGGTTTAGTGGTGGTTTGGTCAGTGTTAGGTTGATGGTTGGACTCAATGATCTGAATCGTAGACTTGTCTATGTTGGAAGGGACGATTCTGTGATTTTATGATTTAAATAAATATATGGAGAAAGGGTGAATTTTTTCCAAAAGTATCATATATGAATAAATTCTTCCAAGGCTGGACATTTTCTAAAACTCATGACGTTTTTTTCTGCTATTCTATAATTGGCTAGAATTCTTTACCAAAAATAAATGTCCTTAGTTTTGCCTATCATACTTCTTTCTGCTTTCTATTTCCCTACTGTATTTCTGTTTTCCCTTATCAAATGCTGTGATGAAAAGCAAAGAGCCATTTACTACAATAAAATATAAAAAATCATTAATATGATTACAGAGTAGGAAGAAAGGTCAGACCTTGTGCTGCACTCAAGCTAGACTAATAGTTCCTTTGTGAGAGTCAGGTACGATGTCTGCTTTGAGTAAAATCAATTTCCAGACAGAGAAACGTAGCATATCCCTAATCTTTTCAGGCAGAAGTGTGCTTCTCAAGGCTTGTTTGGTAGAACAGCTTTTTGGGGACCGTGGAAGTTCCTACTCATCTAAGCCAAAGTAGCTTGTAGGTAATATAAATTCATATTACCATCACATGGCAATAAATAATTAGATGCTTTCAAGAACCTTCCAGAAAGACTGCTTATGCTTTTTACAGGACAAAAGCCGAATGAAGAATTGAGCCAAAAAAAAGCAATAGATTTCAATTTACCCCTGTGTGAGCCTTACAAAATCACAGCCAAGGGCCAAAGGAGACAGAAGGGAAAAAAAGATAGGCTGGAAGAAACAAATGGAAACAAACATGTAGGCTGAACTTTTGGATGTCCAGCTCTTTTAGAAGAAAGAGGCTTCTGTTTTGAAGTTAAATGAGAAAGCTGATTATCTTCTGCTGTGAAATGAATTGTATGGCCTCCTCATGCCTATGATATTTGCATAATGTAGTCTTTGCCTTTGCAGTACCTTTTGCATCCTTGGATAGCGAACTCTGTGGCACGGAACAGATTGTTAACTTTTTTGTGTCTTTCCCAGAAGAATGAAGTGAGGTCCTGGGTTTTGTGCGTTGTACTTGATGAATGTGTTTTCCTCCACGTTATTATCTTTTTGCACTGAGAATATTTTCAGTAAAAATCTTGTTTAGGAACCACATGAAACTGACACAAAGCATATGCATCCCCAGATTTATTTGTCTTTTTGCAAAGTGAGTTTCTATTACCATGTGTACCCTTTTAAAAGCTGCTGAAGTATAAAAGCTTTTACCATTTGGTGAGCAGCTATTTTGCATTACTACTTTATGGAGTCACATCATAATCTGTCAAACTCCCCTTTATAATTATTAGTGAATCCTAGGTGACAGAGTTTGTTCCTTGACACCTTGTATGACAGTGAAAAATAAGATTTTTCACGTAAGTTGCTTGCAATATGGACTAATTGGCATACTAATTGACTTTTACTATAATTTAAGTTTATTGTTTATTGGTTTTAGATTGTTAGCTGACATTCATTTTTCTACTAGAACACAGTAGATATTATTTTTGTAAAGACAAATGTGCTTTAGTTGCACTATACCAGTGAGATGTTTGGGTATTCCATTTCAACAACCTGTGTACCTAAGGTGATTTTTTTTTTTTCCATGGGTTTTATCTCCAGTAAAGATCAAATTGTATTTTAATCTAGTCTGTGAGCAAAAGAGCATATTGCCATTGTATAGGCATTGTATAGGTAAAGAAATCAGTATAGAGCAGATCTCACACGTTCTGCAGAAAGTCCAGTCTAACCTGAACTAATATTATTCAAGTGGCAAGAGCCTTTACTTTCCAACTGGTTTAGGTCAGCCAATTGTCTGTGTGCTGGGATGCTTTATTGTCCTTCAGATCATACTTACCAGGTTGCTTAGGTTCAGTAGATACAAAAGTGAGTTTAAGTAACATTAAGGACCTGTTCTAGGCCAAGAGACAAAAAAAAAAAATACTAAATCAAGTTTGGAGCAGTCCTTCATAGACACACACAAGAGAGAAAGAGACTTGATAGCACGACTAACAAACGCGGTATCAGGTTTACATCTACATTTCTGTATTTTATAATACTGATGTCAGTCACCGGAGGCATTGTACTAAAATCAATTTAATAGTTGTGATTTATGCACATACTATGTCAAGGGATCTACCTGATACATTCAAAAAACTAGCACAGATTTTTGGGTGACGTATTAAATTTCAGGATACACTACGGACCATTGCTTGGGCTCTATTCAGATTTTTCATCAAGAAAGACATCCATTTCTTTGACACCATCAATAAAATTAGTCTGTCTCATTTAAGGCATGTTTTATTCTATAGTGGATACAAATATTACATCATCTTTATTTTTAAACATCTATTTTACAGTAATGTTATTACCCATAATAAGTTTCATACTGATAGTGCTGACAGCACTGAAAATTGTCCTCTCTTGTTGCACGCAGGCAAGTAAAGTTAATTTTCTCATGCTGCAGTCCAATTTTAGTGCCATGCAGATAGGCTCCATGATCTGTATCACATTTATACATACATGCCAAGTATCCAGCCCAGTGAATTACAGTGATTACCATTATCTGGTACAAGTAGCTCTTGTTCTAGGGCTCTGCTACCGCTGCTCTTAAACTTTGCTTAAGAAACTGGTTTGTCCTTATTATTGACTGAGGAGATGAGATAGATACAGGTTCATTTTTTCCTTGGGATTAACTGAGGAGCACAAAATGACCTGCCAGAACTTGCACAAGTGTGGCGGAGCTGGGAGTAAGACTCAAATTCTTCCAGAAATAAAACATCACTGTTTCTTGTGGACAACATGTATTTTTCATGAACGATTTCACAAGTTGTGTGACAAATTGAAGTGCACATGTAACCTCAGAGCATGATAAATAAAAAAATAATACATGTAATTTCTCTGTTTAGATTATGAAACTGGAACCAAGAAACATTCATTCCAACTTGGGAACATTTATCTTGCTATGCATTTTTTTGAGCACGAACATTCAAAGTTTTTAAATTGGAAAAAGAGTTGAGGCATTGATAGGCAGAGTACTTTTTAGAGATGTTAAATGGACCGTCACTTCAAGAAATGATTGACATTGACAAAGAAATTAGATGCTCAGAACTAGACAGTTTATCTTCTAGTTAAACTTGGTAAAGCAGCAGGCAAAAGGGTGTCACCAGGGAAATGTTGAAAACTAGTTCTGATAAGACTCCCATTAAAATTCCCCAAATTGCCAGTGAAGGAAGGAACCAAAAGAAAGCTCAGAACATGGTGAAAGCCTGGCTGCAGTGGGTGCCGAGGTATTACGTGTCTTTCAATGACAGGCAAAGTTTTCTGTAGAGTCATATTAAGCAGAATAAAAGCTATGACTGGGGAAAAATCCAGGAGAAATAGAACAAAGATATGAACAATTCATTCAATAAACTAATTCATAACCAATGCTGAGATTTGCAAAGGCTGTGCAAAACAGAAGATACAAACAAGTCTGGCAAGTGTCAAGTATCTGCCACAACAAGCAAGTCATCAGGCAGCTGGTGAAACAGGGAGCAACTTACTGAAAGAGTCAACCCACGGAATGGTTCTGAAAGGGAAGATGTGAGTCTAGTTTCTGAAGTACTCCTGTTGGGAAGAGACATACACAGAAACCATTACTGCAACAGTACCATTAACAATTCCATTCAACATATCATTAAGTGTCCATACGTTTAATTTCTTTATGGCACTCAAGATGTTTCGTCAGCCTTATAAGCTCAAGAGGGATGAAAACCTCCCATTGTGGTTGAGTTCAGTGGAGCATCTTTCAAGAAGATGTTTTACATTACATTGAAGTTAGTAGGATAAATCAGCCTTTAAATTTGACTGACTAATCAATGAGTTGGGATCACTTTTAAAACTGCGCAGACCAGAAACAAATATTTTTCTCTTTGCTACTTCAAACTAAAAAAAAAGTAATAAAAGGTGCCTTCTTGTATTCAAAGATATGTAGAACTTCAGAAATTCCAAATGCAATGAGGTATTATCCATAGAATTTTCTGTTCTGTCAAAACATACATAGGATTAGAGAAAGTAAGAGTTTGGTATAACATATATTTTATATTACCTATGCATGGGAGTCACTGTTTTCCCCTCTACGATGTCATATTTCACTGTGAAAACCTTAACTGTGACCCAGGATGAATAGTTTTCCCACCACAGCATAGAAGGAGAGGAGCCTGCCCTAGGAGATAGGGTACAAAGTTGTTGGGGAGCAGAAAGATGCTGGCACACAGACACAGCTCCTGGTTCTCCAATGATACATAACAGCTCCTGGAAATCCCAGTGAGCATGAGAGGCAGCAACACGCTGCACAGATGAAGCACCTCCTGGCAGTGGAGAAACTGAAGCAAGCAGAGGGTTGGCTGATAGGTCCCATCAGAGGTCGTTGGGGTGAGGAAGACTAAATGTGGAGGACAGCTCTGAGCAAGAGGTCACAGGCAAGGAAATCCCACCAAGAGAGAAGCAGTGGGACCAGGAAGCAGAAAGAGAAAAAGAGAGGTCCCCAAAGAGGAGAGATGAAGAACTTCAGAGTCCTGGAAGACAAAGCCACAGAGTGGATGGGAGGCGATGTGGTGGGAGGGCAGAGAAAGAGATGAGAGGCAGTTTCACAGGACAGCAGACTGTGGCACACAGAGGCATCAGAAGGTTGAAAATGAGAGCCAGGAAACACTGAATAGCAGGACAGGAGCATAATCAGAGCAAAGCTGGGGTTGATGATGACTTTCTAGGAGAAGGGATATGTACTTGTCCACCAATTTGGAAAATATATATCATGGACATATTCTAAGTTCAGTAAAGGTAATTCGCTTGCGGCTTTCTGTGCAGGGTGGGTGGGGAAATCTCCCAGTTGTCTATGACCCTAACAAAATCAGAGCTGGAACCTCATAAGAATTCATTCCCTCCAAACTTAACACCTTAGTTACCCACTTAAACTGGCTGTTCTTTACACTCCTAGCTTGTCCAATTGCAGAAGCCTGTGTCAGGATTTAAAATTCACCTCTTAAAACTGCATTTTGGCTTAATGACATAGGTCTTGTTAATGTTAATTGAAGTTTTCTATCTGAGTCCTTGGAAAACCACTTCAAATTTTGCTCTCAGCTTTCAGTCTGTATCCTGACTTATGTTTAAACTCACTGTGAAAGGTACTTCTGGTCGTCAGGCAAATACAGTTTCTAATTAATTAAACTTTAAAAATTCTCTTTCTTTATATAAGCAGAGGAGTATTTAGTTAGTGTAATGCCCCTCTTTGTCTATAGGATATAAGAATCACTGAGTATCAGCTGCAGAGTAACTCCACTCTGAGACAGCATTCATGAGTGGTCTGTGTGTCAACTTACCTTTATTAATCCTTCATTAACCTTTTAGCATCCCGTTTTCAATTCTTAGCATCACAGAGCAGACATCAGCTATGTGGACTAATCAATAGTTCCTCCTGCCACAGGACACTAATACAAAAACAAGACCACATGGGTTTTTTTTCCTTCCTTTTAGACCACGCACATTTGCTTACGATGACAACTGAAATTCTTTGAGTACTGCTATGTTCTTTTGAAATTAATTCTTCCCCCAAACATGACACATGCATACTTTGTCAAGTATTTTTGATGCTAATTCTGTTTTCCTCAAGGAGAAGCTATATGCCTACAACTTTTCAGCACTTGCAGCGTGCAACATTTTAAAATTCTTGTGACTTTGGATATTTCTTTTTATAATTTTTCATCTAGCTTGTACAATTTCTCTCACGTTGCTTTCTTTAATCCTACTCGTGATATCCTGAATTTTGGATTTTTCAGTCCTTTTTACCCTTAACACCCTTGCCATTGAATGAACTTCTTACAGGCTTTATGGAGGACTCCATTGTCAACTGAAAGGCTTCCCTGAATTGCCAGGTACTGACTACTTTCAAAAATTGGTTTTAAATTTATTCTTGTCGCGTTTATGTTTGCCCTCAGTCATAGCTCAGGATTTCCATGTTCTCTCTTCTGAGCTGCAATTTCCTCTCTGTCATGCTCTGATTTCTGAATCATCTTCCTTGGTCTTAATTATTTTGCACTTTTGTCCTAATCATGCTTCTTAAAAGAACAATTACTTAGCTGGGCCAGCTCCTGCTGCAGAGCTAACACACATAGATAATATACTAAATTGATCACCTTTTGGATGTAATGCTTTAGTACCACGCTCTGAGTGGCTTACATTAACTGTATAAATAGTGTGCTTGCTCTCAAAAAATTTCACTTGACTGCCAGGCTAGTCATGGCAGCATTTTAGTGGTCTCCAAAATGTATCAGAGTGTTCTAACAGAGTCTCCAATTTTACTAAAAATACTTACCGAATTGAATTGGTACAAATGTCTCCTAATTTTCACTGACTAAAAATGGTGAGCCATGTGTCACAAATGCCTATCCGGGCATTCTGCACTCTGCTCACATAACGTGGCACGTAAAATAAGTATTTCAAATACTTGGCATACGTAGTCCAAAAGCAAAAGGCTAAAGAAAATAATAATACTATGATATCCAGCATAAAATGACTTTCTCATTGGTTCCATTATGTTATTAATATTTCTAGCTGATATTCATGGCTTATTTTCTTCTTTATTGCCTTCTATGCATTTCTTTATAGTCCACCTCAATGATATTCAGTTTCTGCAGTACCCAAAGTCTTGAATATGCCAGACTCAAAATGTCTGCTCTTAGTTTTCAGGGTCCTGCCAACAGAATAATTTAACCTAGACATTCATTTCGCACCGTTGAGCCCTGGGTTTGCAGCTTCATTTGCAGTCACTCTTCTGACTGAATACATCTCCCCAGCTCCACCATTTCATCATTTTCTTCTCCTTGTCCCACTTCATCTGTGCTCATTTCATGAGGCATAACAGATCTTGTAATGCAGTATATATTCTTCTGCCCTGACTTGTTTGGCAGTAAGCATGCAAATGCCCTGGGTTTGGTGAGCCTTCTTGGTACCTTTTCTGAAGCGATCGGTGTCGTTGCAATCCTAGTCATTTTCTATTTCCAGAAATTAAAACGTTAAAGAATGCAAAGCTGTCGGTTATTTTTTTAATTTAATTGAAACCAGTGTTTTTACAGAAACTGATGTGTCTCCATACTAACACAAATGCCCTTTTATATCCTGAACAGAGGCAGCCATTTCTTACTGGTGTATATTTTGCAGTCATGATTTTTTTGGCATACAAAGAGTTCCCTAATGCCACAGAGAGTATTTGTAATAACTCGTTTTTAAACAGATATCAAATTATATTTATTTTAGTACATTTGCTTAAAATTACCTAATTTTTTTGTCAGCGATAGGAAAGTGTGTGCACTTTCTCAATGTTAAGAATATGAGTCCTTCAAAATCCTGCTGGTGTGATTTAGACTTATGGAGGCTCAATTATCAGCTGAGCACTGCCTTTTGACTAAAGTATGGTAAGGGTTACATGCAGAAAAAATGGGTATTTTGCTCTCTTCCTTCAGTTAACATATGCATTCTTCCACGTATTCTTTCTTTTTGTTTTAATAGCTTATTTTTTACACATTTTTTTCTATGCTACCACAGCACCAGCCATCTTGCTTTCTGCCCAGGTTCTCTTCCATTTCCTTCTCGTCCCCCCCCACGCTAGAAACTTCCAAACTCTGTTTTTAACAAACCTGTAACAAACTTTTCTAAAGGTTTACTTGTCCCACAGGAATTTAGCTTTCATTTTACTTTCTCTAATACACATTGCATACCTTGTCACTTCAGTTCCATTATGTCCTGTCATTTATATTATAATAAGTCATTCCTGAGTTAATCAACATCCCTACTTACGATGCTTATTAATGTGACACATTGTGGTGTTCCTTCTTCTGTGACCACTAAATTTTAAAAGTATATTCCTACTCCTTTCGTGCCTCTCCCTCGTTGAAATTGTGTTTTTAATTTCCTTATTTCCTTTATCTTACATACCCTTGTCAAATGATTTTAATATTATGGTGCTTGTTTGCTATTTTTCTTTCTTTCTTCTTTTTTTTTTCTTTCTTTGGAAATAATTTCCTCATATGCCTCAAAGATCATTTAGCCTAATAGTAACAATAATTATTTGTATGAAGGTAAAGCTCGTGGGACCCAGTCAGGTGAGCTGCTATTATCCTGAGTGCTCTACGCGGTCGTTGCCAGAGGTCAACAGGACACAAAGTCACAGATTTGGTTGCATATTTGAATTAAGAAAAGATGCGGCAAAGGATCACAGCAAAGAGCAATATAAGGAGAGTGAAGAGTAGAAGAAACACTTCAGCCTGAAATCATACTAATTTTGAACATCTATCTGGGATATTTAATTGTGCCTTGTTACCTCAAGCCTCTGCAGAGTCTACAGGGAAAAACATCTGGAATGAAGTGCTGTGGGAGGTGGCAGCCTCCACACCAGGCTCCTATTGCCAACATCACTAGACATCTTACTTCAGTCCCTTAGAAGACCCCAAAATCCTACAAATTTACACTCCGACTTGACATAACTTGGTAGCTCTGTACAGGCAAATACTTGCCCTGAGCCAGTATCAAAATTTCCTTCCTATGGCTAGTGTCCATTGCTATCTGTAAAGCCTCTTTGTCCATATAGGTCCAACAAATCTGGCATGAGGATGGGAAACCCCAGTTACTCAGCACTTCCAAACTCAACTGGGATATGAGATGAGTGGGTTTTGCTGTTTTCCTCATCCTTTCAACACACGATTGCATGCAACTTATAGTTTAGACTTAGTTTTAAAGGCAAATCACGGGTCTTTTTATCATTTCTTGTGGAGGCTCATTGTCTCCATATTGCCTGCTGTGTCTCTCATATTGCCTGGTACTGAGATTAAACATTTGCCTGAATTATCTTGTGAAGAATTATAACTATGAAGTTTACCACTTAGATCTTCCACCTTTTTCTTCTACCAGTGTTTTTCAAAGATGGGCAGAAAGTCAACACATCTCTACGCTTTACTGCTGTAGCTGAGTATGATACTTTATGAAGTGGCATAAGAAGATATTTATTTTTGTTTCAGTTTCCATTCAGCCTCCCTCTTTCAAAGACCACCAATACACCAACTTGAAAGCTCCATTAGCTGGGGAGTGAAATACCATTGCATACCTACCTAGTTCTTTCTTCACAGGTCAGCTGGTTCACATTATTGGTATCTTGTTACTGCCAGCAACTTAATGACATCATTTTTATCGTGCAGTGCTTACATATAAATATCACATTTTGGTGTTATTTCATCAGCATCCAACCCACAAAGACTACAGTTGCATTTGCCTTCTCACTGACTTGTAGGGTTCTGTCTACAGGTCAGGTCTACCCTTGAAAGTTATATTGCTACAATTTGGGTGATGACCTTGTTATTTAAAAATAGTGGGTACCTTAATGCGACGATATAAGTATAGATGTACTTTAGATAGAGATTGCTTAACTCCATTACTCTGTGGAATATCTATACCATTACATAGCACCTTTATATCTGTATGATCTTGAGCACACAAAGAAGATTGTACAATTTTCATTATATACCTTAAAGTGGAAGAACTTGTTGTTTAAGGTGAGTTTCTTTGGTTCCTCTAATCACAAGGACTTTTTCAAGCTTAAAAACTTCCAAATTTTCTCTTCTAGTTAAATATTTGAGCTGCGGATCATTTTTTTCCTGAGGTGAATTAGCTTTCATTTTTCCCACGTCAAATCTCATGGGCAGTTAGCCAGCTTCTATATTACTCCTATGATCTTTTAAGCCTCCCTTTGTTTTCTGCTTTCTGAACCCTTTATGCTAGAACCAAAGTGAAGTCTGGAACACACATACATACAGCTACATATATTTTAAATCACTAAATGTACCTTTTTTTTTCCTGAATTTGCTTTTTTCATAGTTTTACACTGACGTACTGTCACTGGGTTCTATAAATTGCTTAACGTGAGAGGAGAGTCAGGCAGCAAGGTCCTGATTTGAAGTCTACTGTTGAAAAGACCCTTATTGACTTCAGTAGGCTTGGGATTTGGCCATAAATCTGTAAAACCAAATGATAGGGTCAATGGTTTAGTACTCTATAAATTTCATTTAATAAATGAATGCAAAATTTGATCCAAAATGTCCCCATAAATTTATACCTCTCTTTTCTCATTCTTTAAATCAATATAGATGCCACACAAGGAATGTATCCGTGTCAAGCTATCAATAGCTCTGCCACGGTTGTCTCTTGTTTTATATGCTTTTCCCTTTAAAGCTAGGAATACAAATATCTCTACATTGTTCATTTTTTTATAACTATATAAATTCAAATTCAGAATGACTTTTCTGTTTTTCTTTCAATTATAGCTTTAAAAAAAAAGATACAAATTCAAAATCACTCACTGAGAGAAAAAAAAAAATCTATCTGCAAAATTTTAACCCCATGCAATAAGTCTTAAGGAAACAACAGCTCTAGAAATCCAGGGAAAGGAAGCTCTGTAAGAGCAGCGATGACTGCTAATGGTGCTCCTGCATCATGCAGAGCCTGCAGAGGGCATATAGGCCTTCTTTAGAAAGATATGGAAGGACGTTGATGTATCTCATAAAGCTGACAGGTCATTGCTATCCATTGTCTCGCAGAACGGATTAATAGATTCATTGGTTCTTACTAGACAAAACTGTTCACAGCAGATAGAACTTGCGCTGAAAAGTTGCTGCAATCTGCTTGCTGGTACAAAATGCTCTTCAGCTTTCCATCTTTCAGTTGTTGGCAGGTACTTAAATAAGAAACACAGAGAACCCGTTTACAGTTATGGGTCTCTGTCCTCACTCATAATTATAGTTTTTAGATAGATTTTAAAAGCTCTTTTTGTCCAGAACAGAACATTACATAGACCCCAGGGGCACAATTAATCACCCTCCAGATATGTCAGCAGCATGATACAAGAGTTGGTAAATTTAATAGTATTTTTTTGTGTTGGATAGAAATCAAAAATGAACCATTTGGCAATATGCCTCAGATCATTACAAAGTTGTCTACTGTGGCACTCCAACCTTGACAGCCACAGATCAGCTCTGGAGGAAACTTGCAGAGCCAAAGGGGACTTGTAAAACCAAACTGATGCTCATTCTGTTATCCTAAATAGTTTCACCTGAGGCACTCTGATGTATTTGTTATAATAAAGGGGGGGGGGAAGGAGGAGAAAAAAAGAAAAAAAAAGAAAAGCCTTTTATATCACTGAAACAAATAAAAGAGTAGTTTGATGCTAACATATTGGTGAGCTGCTAGCATTTGTGTGAGTATTCCCTTTGATGGGACTGGGCAATGGTTCATCAAGGGCAAGCGTAAGGTTCACAACCTGGCTCTGTATCTTCTCAAAACTAATCTAACAACTGTTTCATCATACTCTCTGTGTCCACTACCTTTCAAACCATGTGCAAAAAAAATTACAAAATCCAAAAATAAGATAGCAAACATTCCTACTTTATACCCTGCAGTTAAAAAACAGGTAAATGTACGTGGGCTCACAAGTTGATGTTTTTTACAACTGTGATTTTGTATTCTATCACTCATTCCAGAATACTGGGAAATGTTTTGCAATAACTCTCACTCAGTATTACCAGCCTCACAGCATCATTTGAGATAATGCCTCGAGTAGGCTTGATTACTATGATTGCCTCTTGTTCTTCTCTTTGTACTGTATCTCCGACTTCTTTCATTTAACTGAAGTGTGTTTGCAAGTTAAAGTCTAAAACTGCTTCACCATTTAGGTTTTTTGACCCTTGCCTAGCAGGGGGACTGGTGTTGGCTTAAATCACCTCTTTTCAAGTCTTTAGGGGAATCCCCTTGAGTGTCAAAACAGAGCTTCCTTGATTAAAGAGCAACCAAAACAGTGCCAGCTGAATTTCATTGGCTTCCCCAAGCTGAAGGAGAAACAAGCAGATATTTGCTAAGACAAAGTAGTGAACTGGTTGCAGGACTTTATTGCCCACAAAAAGGATATCCATGAACATCCTCCAGGAAAGCTGGATCTTGTGTAGATTATGGCATATGAAAAGCCTTTGTCACAAAAGTATTGCTTCAAAAACTGGTGAGTCTATGGATTTTTTTTAAAAAAAACCCATTCATCCTAAATTCTCCTAAGGCTATTGAGAGGTGATGAGCTAAGAGATTGTAAACCAGGGTGAAAAATGGCTTCTGTGGAAGTAGAAGGTACTGTTGATGTACTTTCTCTCTCTTGAACAGTTCAGTTTTGATGCTTAAGAGTGACACAGCAATTTTTGGGTTTGGGCGAGAGATCATGGTCAAACTAAGACCACGCATCAATGAATAAGAGTACAGTCCACTAAATTTATGAAGACAAAAACTTCTCAGGCTGCCTTTTGCTATTATTCTCCTAGATGGTGGGTGTGAAGAGAATAAGATGTCCTCAGTTGTAAGGTGTTTGGATAGAGATTAGAGTATCATGACTGTGTAGCTTCTGTATCATGTCACATTGTGCCTGTGTATCTGCTATGAAAACTGGGATGAGAGGATCCTTCTGATGCATGGCTGTATTTCAAGATGAAATTATGATACTCTGACTCACTGAAATGCTCTAGATAGGGGCCAAATGAATGGTAATATGATGCAACTTTGTGCTTTAGGTCAGGCAGGCTCCAGTACTTACACACTCGCCCTCCAATCTGCCAGTTCTGACCAGTGTGCATTCTCCCCATCAAAATACTCAGAGCTGTGGACAGTCAGAGCTTCTGGGGCTTACCTTAGGCTCTAGTGCTATTTTTTACTTCCAGTGCTGCATCTTGCTCTCTGCCTTTAGGAAAAGTGAATATATGATAATCAGTTTGCTGTTTCAGAATTACAGGGGAAAAGGGGAGGGACAGCTATATCTTGAGGCTTCTTTAGTTCCTTCTCCTACACAGAAACACTCCAGTCTTTTAAACAAATACAAAAATCTGAGTTTCTAATCACTGAGGGCAGCAGCTCTCAAGAGGTCTTTTGCTGTCCAAACAAAAATTTTAGACCAAATATCTACATTTGAAAAAGAAATTTCAAATCTCCTTCTCCCTGCACTCTACCCTTCAAATTACTGTAAATTAGCTCAATTCCATGTAACTGCTCTAGGTCCTTTATAGGAGTCTAAGTGCTCTTTGGAGCAGCCTGTCCATCAGCAGGGATAAATTCCTCGACCTTGGTAAAT
The DNA here is from genome assembly GCA_025769975.1 of Gallinago jamesoni. Classification (NCBI taxonomy): domain Eukaryota; kingdom Metazoa; phylum Chordata; class Aves; order Charadriiformes; family Scolopacidae; genus Gallinago; species Gallinago jamesoni. The sequence continues at coordinate 57,916,722 of JAOQGH010000032.1, forward strand.
CCAGGTACAGGGAACGCAGAGCAGCTCATTCTTCAGATTTGACTAGGTTTCTGGCTCTTCAGTCTGTGCCTGATGATATCTCCAAAAGGTGTAAGTAGAGGCACACTCTGTAAAATATCTGCTAGGGGAAGGCTTTTAGTGATCCCAGCTTGTCCATCATAACTCTTCTGCCAGAAAATATTCCCCTTGGAGTCACTTCTTATGACGCTCTCCCTAACCCATTTCAGTCACTGCAGGTCAGATAAGCGAGCCCTGTGATTTAAATAGCGTGAGCCAACCTGGCTCATCTTCACAGAAACATGTAGGAAATGATTCTATGAGCAAGAGTTGGGAGACATTAAGGTTGAGTTGCGGGGGTGGGAGGAAGAGGAATAATCTCTAACAGAAGGTCAGAAGTGAGCAGCTGTGGACACACTGGAGAAGGGAACAGGCTGTGCTGGCACAGCTGGAGATGGATGGTAACAGCCATCCAGTCCTCAGACACTACTGGACTGCGGGCTGAGGCTAAGGTAGGTCCCTCTCCATCTCTCCTGTAGGCCCTGTTGAAAATAGTTAACAACATCCCTAGCTTTGGCACCAGGTAACTCTGGAAAGGTCCTGGAGCGTGCTTCCACGTGGCTGGTAGAACATGCCGTGAGAGGGACTGGTGCCCGCTGTGGAACACGACGAGGCAGCTTCAGCTGCTTCCTCCCCTGCCCTCTTTCCTCAGCCACCTCCTCTCAGAGCTTGGGCAGAAAGTCCAGTTACACTCACAATACTCCGAAGGGAAAAGATTTATGCATATTACTGATGCACTTTGCCAGAAAACGACATTTAAACCAAATTGGTTGACTTTGCAACTGAAGCACATAAGAAATGCTCATGCGTTAGATCTGCTGCCTCTGTTACGGGGGCTGCATTCTCCTGTAGCTGTGTAATAACAGGAGGTGACATTTTAAATGCCCTGGCTCTTCTTTTTTTTTTTTTTTTTTTTTTTCAGTGAGCAGCTGACTAAAGCCTGACCCATTTATTTCTAAACTCCTTCCCTGCCACTGATGCAGTTACAAAGAGATCAGCTCGTTGGTGCAGACAAAACCTGAACTGATCTTTTGGGCTTTTTTTACTGCTGCACTTCAAAGTCGACTCTTTCTAGAAAGAACTGGAAGGCAACTTGGGATGGCTGGCAGATCTGCCAATGTCATGCAAAATATGCTTTTGCAGAGAGTGATACGAAATGAAAACATTTACTCAGAGAAGTTGTATTTCGGTTTTCTGTCTTTCCTAGTGCCAAAAGGTGAGCAAACATATTGCAGGCTTTTGCCTGGTTCTAATGCCAGGCAGGTGGAGGCTGTGGGATGATCCTCTGGTTGAGTCACAACAGTCTTCCATCATGAACATTGCAATATTGCAGTGCCAGGAGGCTGATGACAGTGGGCCAATGGTTAAGATTTCATCTTCTTTAAAGACTGAATTGAAAGAAATATATGCTCTTTCATTGTCTTGGTGTCTCCCTCACTTTTTTCTTTCAAGAATAGAAAAAAAAAAACAACAGCATTGCGACAGTATTAAAATATTTGCATTTTTTACCTCATTTTCTTCAAACTTTCCTTTAGCTGTATCTATGCCCTCTTATTAGCATCCCTTTTGCTTCCTAATTTTGTTTCATAAGCCCTTTTTCCCCTTTTCTTCCACTCTCCTTTGCTTGTCTCTGAAACATAATCTATCTTCCTTTTCCCTGCAATTTATGAAATTCTAGTTTTCCATAATATTTCTCGTATTACAGGAGTGCTATCTAAATGCAAATATTTAAGGAAAACCACAAGAAGATAAAGTGAAGTACTTCATCACCGAAGTGTGTATTCAGCTGGCTTCAACCCTAAGACAGTAGCTGCTAGCAAAATACCTAATAGTAATCCTTAGGAAAAAGTTTTTGAAAAATTCAGGAATTTTTAAAAGAGAGTTTTCCTTTGTGTATTCCTTATGAATTGTCTTTTTCTTATTGCTTGTGGGAATACACTTGAAAATAGTATTGTATGTATTCAAAAAGTGTCCAATGAGACAACAGTAAAATACAAATCGTGCATCTATGAAGCCTCACTCAATCACTGCGTTTAGAGTAACAAAACTACCATTGTCTACTCCTCTGCAGAACCCTCTGCTCAGGAATTTACTTGTATCACCTGCTTATGAAATGCATTCAGAACAAAAACACCCTAATTAGGCTTTTATGCCAGAATTTGAAGAGAATTAAAATTCAACTCTTCCCTATAATTTTAATCTGGCTAAAATCAGAGTAATTGCAGAGCTGAATGAGGTGGGGTTTTTTGCTCCTAGGATCTGGTTTAGATGAACCCTTTGATAATAGCATGTGAGACGAGTTGATATAAAGAGATTTCCAACACAAGACTGGTAGTGACAGTGATAGGCACCTGGAATTACCTATGATGGATGGACAGATAGGTGGGATAAGCAGTTTTAAATCAGTTTTTCTAGGAAATGAAATCTTCCACTCCTGAGATCTCCGGAGTAGTTTAATTTAGTTTCCACTGGGCAACTCATCTATAACGGCACCTTTTACTCCATGAGCTGTGATTTTAGGCAGCCAGACTTTCACAGGAAAAAGTGACTCCCTTCCTGCTTGCAGAAAGCCCTCCGAGACCCCGACTTATCTCCCTTTGGCTCTCCCTCCATCCCTACCCTGGCAGTCACCACCCCCGAGGCTCGGGATGCCTCGCTGCCCCACGGCACCCTCCCACCTCGCCACCACATCTGATTTCTAGCTATGTGCAGTGTCCCTTCAGGCAGAGTCATCCCTTTCGGGTGTTGGCAGGTGCTTGAGCAGCTTCCCAGGCTGCGGCAGGACCACAGCAGTGCCTGTGCCAGTGCAAATATCACGCTGAGCTAGGAAAGGCAGGACCTGACCTAAGGGCTTTCTACGCTATTACAGTACAGCCGGGCTCCAAAAGTTCAGAGGGTGTATCAGTGATGATCGTCCCTAAAGGGAAAAATCTCTCATTTTTGTCTGAATCACCTCCACCTTTGTCTGAAGGACTTCTGTGTTTTCATGTGGTACTTCACAGCGTTCCCATTTCCACATTCCTGTGAGTCTGCAAAGTGTCGTGATTCCATTTCGAAGATAAAGACCCGAGGCAAGGGTACACCTTCTCAAGGACTACACCTACCCTGCTGAAGTCATCTGTCTTGGCCAATGGTCCCGTGGCCATAGGCTAAGTGGCAGGCTGGTTTTACATCTCACATTGCTCAGGTTTAGCTTCCTCTAGAACAGACTGGATAAATCCACACTGACTGGCCAACAACCCTGTGAGTTCTTTTGCACTTTAACGCGCTCATCTTTTTTGTGTGTGATTTACACTTAGAAGTCTGTAAACCTGAGGACTGTCACAGCTTACTAGAGTGATGCTTTTGGCCTGCCCCCAAGGGTTCTGAACTTAGGCACCAAATAAAAGGATTAGGATTGCTTTAAAATATCCAAGGCAATGAATTTACAAAGATCTATTCGAAGGATTTTATAAAAAAGGATGTGCCAAAGCTGGTAGTCTTGTCTACAGTGCCTGCAGTGAATTGCCACTTGAGGAAAGCTCCCCCACATTTCAGCCAAATTAGATCTTGGAGAGAGCAAATTGAATTAGTCCCAAAGAGTAATCCAAGGGCAAAATAACACACACACGCAGCGTTGATGATCACTAGACCAGAACCTGGGAGTGAACTGGAAAGCCAAGTTATTTGAAAGCCTAGCTGCACTGCAGGTATTGAGACAATTTTGATCATTCTCAATGGAGACCTAAATCCACGGAAGGATATTGGTCTAACTAGCTTGTCTGAAGCAGTGGACAAGTTAACCTACTCTCGGTCTCCAAAATATGACCTAAAGTCACTAGCTGAAAATATGTTTTATGCCTGTAGTCTATTTCATTGGAAATATTGGGTCAAAGCTCAGCATCAGAGTCCTGGTGTTTTGCATGATGCTTTGGAGTCCTAAAGCTAGAACGTGAGTCCTGAGCCAAAACACCACCTAGGCATACTGCACTCACATGAAAGACTGAAAATAACAGTCTCTAAACAAAACATTCTCAAAAAGCAATTTCTCTTCAGATGAAACAGGGAGCCTGTGATGGAGTTAAGCGTTTGTCCCATGTGCTACCACTACAGTTCCTGGCTTTAAAGGGCAGTAGAGGGGAAAATGAACTTCCAGTTTAGTCTTACTTCACCAGTTAGTCACTCAGAAGAATATATCACCAAAACATGTGCTTGAATTATGGTCACAAAGTGTTGGGAGTATTGTATCCAGCTATGGGCAGGATGGAAGCTAACAAATCTGCATTTTAAGCATATCCTAAATCAATAAAAAGTGCCAGAAAAAGTACACGCGTAAGTGAAAAAAACCAAACATAAGTGGGCTGGCCTGAGGATATCGTTATTTATTGAAACAGATTTTTCTTTTCCTTATGGTTTTAGAAACAAATGGCAGGTGCAAACAAAGAATAAAATTAGTCATAATTAGTACTGCAGACTATTTTGAATCACACAGCTGAGATCTGGATAAATAATTCAGATTTTACTCAGTAAATCTAAAACCACAATCCATTTATAAACTGAGAATGCTTATTAATCTGTAGCTCTCAGGTTAACAGTTTGTGTCAATTACCCAGGTAGTCTTGCATCACTGGTAACCTTAATCATATGCCGTGTTTCTGTTCTTCAGTACAACAGTGAGGTTAAGAATTCACAATTTCTCTGTTTCATGTCAGTAAACTTCTTTATTTGAATATTTGTGGAAATGAGAAGCTGGGGGTTGAGTTGAGACAAGTTTCTTTTTAAGGTCAGCAAATCTTCAGAATTCTCCAGCGTGTCAGGAGTAGGGAAGTCATCGTACCTCTGTACTCGGCACTGGTGAGGCCTCACCTCGAGTACTGCGTTCAGGTTTGGGCCCCTCACTACAGGAAGGAC
>JAOQGH010000032.1:57921768-57935795 GCA_025769975.1 Gallinago jamesoni
TGTTGTGTGTGGGGTTGTGAGTGTGGGGTTTAGTTGGTGGGTGGTTTTTTTTGTTTGTTTGTTTGTTTTTGTGGGGGTTTTTTTGTTGTTTGTTGTTTTTGTGGGTTGTTTGTTTGTTTGTTTGTTTTCTTTTTTTAATGTGGTTGGACTCGATGATCTCAAAGGTCCCTTCCAACCACTAAGATTCTGTGATTCTGTCTTTCCTGATGCCTGTGCAGCCCTTATGGCTAACCAATGCGGCCAACCTTCCCGAATGCTGCCTTGGAAATCAGGACCCAGTTTTCAACATTTTAACAAACTTCTATTGTCATTTTTTCACAAATTCTCAAGGTTTAGATCCTCAAAGCATTTGGAGGTGTGGAGAGTTAAGTGCACTGTGTAGTCTTTGCTGAGTGAACCTGGATGTCTTTGGAGATCATTGTGAGTAGCTAATACAGGGATTCTTGACTAGGCTTACCTTGATGTTGACATGATGTATTATGGGTGGGACATCCCGTGCTGGCCTTAACATTTCTTTCCTCCTCATTGTAATACATTCTTCCTTCATAAGTGATGAGGGGATGGGACAGGGATGCATCAAGTAGAATAAACATTGGCCTCAGAGCCAGCCACATCCAAAGCACCCTTCCTGCACAGGTCTGGTGAGGACCACACATTCGCAGCAGGTCTCCTCTCACCACTCAAGTCTCTCCTCTTTCAGCTGCTTTCCCCAACTCCTAATGCTTTTACATAGATCAAGTTAAGCCTGAAGACAGGTTCCACTTTCCCAGCATAACTCACCTCTTCAGCTCCCTGGCAAACCAAGCTAATACAGAAGCCACATTGTCCACAGGCACCTTAACAAACCAGTTCTCTGCTCCTTCATTGCCTTTCACTCTGTAGCCAGGAGTTCCCACTTGACCCAACCATGTTTTCTTACCATGCTAGGAAGGTGGCAGGAACTAGCCCGTTAATCCATGCCTCATGAAGAAGCAGGGAATGGGGGAGGCATTGCTTAAGGTTACTCAGAATATCATCTTTCCCTCTAACAGTAGAGTTAGTCATGCTGGTTTTCCCGAGGGCAATTAGATGATTTGCTGAGCTATTTAAAGGAACCGAAATGAGTCGCTGAGCTGCTTAGAAAAAGCAAGCCAGTGACTGCTTGGAACCAATCAGCTGTATGGTTCTGTATGTGAGGGTACAATAAGTAGTAGCTAATACTCATTTGTGTTAATAAATAGATCTATATGCCAACAATTTTGCTTGATAACTTCTGCGTGGAACCTGTAACTTCTTTTTCAACACATCTTTCACCAGGAAATTTACTCTTGGCTTTAAGACTTCAAGTGAGTGCAGTTCCACCAATTGGCAAATTATTCCACAGCCCACTAATCCTTGTGGTAAAAAAAAAAAAAAAAAAAGAAGGATGTAGTAACTCTACTTTGAATCCCTTTTGTTGCCAGTCATGTTCAGTGCCTCTTTGCATGACATTTTCCGCTCCATTTCCTAAGATCAAAAAAGCTCTTCTCCTTTTAAATATTTGTGAAACACAATTAAGTCACCTGTTCATCTTAATATAGAAAATAGACCAAGCTTCTTTAATGCCCTGCTGATTATTTTGTATTTCAGATCTTGGAATGCTTTTTTCCCAAACCTTATCTAATATATCAATCTCTGTCTCAGCCTCTTTGTTCTCTGTGAAGTTTGGGCCCAGGTACCAAAGTATTCACAGTAACAGGATGAGTAAGGAATGCTACCTTCAGCAGTAATAGCACTTTTGTATTACAAGTTGCTTTTATCCTGCTCACCTACCCAAAATTCTTAGGTGTTTGCATTTCACCTCATCAGTTTTACTTTCACCACCAAACCATCCCCTGGAAATTTCACCAGTAAAGATGTAGTACTAGCCACAGACAATTGATAAATATACAGAAGAGCACTAGAACAAACACAGGAATGGTCTTTAAATAAGTGTGTCTTTAAATACTTATATATTTAAAGAGGTTCTGGGTGTTTGGGGGAATAATGGACGAGGGAGCCTTATGGGTGAACATAACAAATTAGTTGAAATAATAATTTAAAACCAAGTAGCAGAACACTTGGGAGATCGTGGCCAAATAGGGGCCAATCAGTACGGTTCCTGCAGAGGGAAATATTGTTGTGTTAATCTCCTAGAACTCCTTGAATACATTAATAAAGAAGAGCAGCTGCTGTAATTTATTCTAACCTCTCTGGGCCACTGACAAAATTCTTTGCAAGAAGCTACGAAGGAATCTAAGTAGTGATGGATCAAGAAGTGGTGGAGGGAAAGGAGGTGAAGGGCAGGATTAAATGGTCAATTTCATCATGTCAAAGGATAACAGCAGTGGGCCCCAAGGTTCCTGCTCGTCTACTTATTTATTAATCATCTAGGAAAAGGGGAATTGCTGTGAGGCAGCAAAATTTGCAAGGGATAAAAAATAGTTCAGCCCAAGTTCAGAGATGATCGTGTGCAACTTCTGAAACAAACAAAACTGTGTGACCTGCTCACTCTGACAAATGAATTATCAACAAAAGCAAAGTAAGGTACACCAGGTGGAAAAAATATGAATTACTCAACACCTCACAGAGCTCCAAATTAGCGTACCAACTTTAGAAAGGGACCTAGTTATCCTTGTAAATTACTTCAGTAAAGACTTCTGCTTAATGTGCAGCTGTACCAGATAAGCAAATATATTAAGATGCATAAAGAATGGGAACTAATAGAGAAAGGATTAAACTGCCAATGCTATATTGTGATCTGAAATACTGTGTGCAGTACCAGTGACTCCATCTTATAAACAATAATGCTGATTTAGAGAGGGTTCAGTGAAGGACAATGGGAATGATCAAGAGCATTAAAAAGTTCTTTTATGAAAAAAGATCGAAGACACTGGGGCTGTTGACCATGAAAAAAGTGATGTCAAATTTAGAAACTGTAATGAAGGCTAAAGTGAGGATGTGTCTTACAACACACACGCACACACAAAGGGAGAGGCAAAGCAATTAGAACGAGTGAAATGGAAAAACTACTATTTTGTCATATAAGGTGCGGTTAGATTCTGAAACTGAGGAAGTCATTGGGGCCAAGAATTGAAGGGGATTCACAAAGAGACTGCCAGACAGGCATAAGGGCACCCAGAATTTGCAGGGGTAACAACTGATAGAAGCAGGTCTTATTTGAGCCAAACTGAGTTAGGGAGAGCTACGGTGTCACAAATTGTCCCAAACCACCTCCCTCTGAATCATCCAAAGTGCTGTAGAGGACAAAGTATTAAATAAGACTGATTTGAGATGATTTCATCAGTCCCTATGCCTCAGCTAAAAAGGCCTTTATTTTATACTGCATCCCACTTGCAATTCCTAATCGTGTTTTATCCATTAGCAGACTTTTAACCTATTTCATAAATTTTTTCCAGTGGTCTGCACTGAGTATATACAGTGCTGTTTTTTTTTTTTTTAAATGTGACATGGAAGTGGTAGAATTCCTCGCAGATATTTAGGTATATTATGTCAACACTTTAATCTTTATCACCCAGACTTAGATGATCTTATGAAAAACTGATAACAAATTTTCTTGATAAGACCTATTTTCCATAAAACCATATTAACTGGCATTATTTATGCTAAAATCTCAATATTTTTTTTTACTGATTGTGTCCCATACAAGCCCATCCATGGTTTTAAGAGAAGCTGATATCAGATTAAGTAGCCTGTAGCTCCTCATATCATCTCATATCTTTTTAAAATACTAACGCTCTTTACTAGTTATCTGGAACTTTTTTCCTACAAGTCAACATTTGTTCAAAATCAACATTAATATGCAGAGAGCTCCTAAGCCAATTCCTTAATACTACTGGGTGCAAGTTATCGGGCATAGTAGATTCTAAAATGCTTAATGTTTTTTGTTTCACATCCTCCCCAGTTACTAATGGAATAGAAAGTATTTAATTAATCACTGTAAGAGATGAATACAACATGATAATGATGAATTCTTCTGTTTTTCCTGCATAGAAATTGACAATTTTGCAATCCTGGTCAAGTTCTGGATCTGTGCCACTTGTAGGATTTCATTCATTTCTGATTTAGTTAAAACATTCGCTCTCAACCCTATCAGTCAGAAATTCTTAAATGCCTTTTAGCTTTCCTTGTTAATTGTCTGCTTTTCCCGACTGCTGTCTTGGTCTCGCTTCAAGGAGGTTCCCTTCTTCTGTGTTCCCCTTCTTCTGCATGTGTTACTGCTCTCGTGGCAGCTGCTTTTACCTTTCTTGTAATTCCCCCATTATATTTACAAAGAGTTCTTCTGGCTACGTGAAGGGAAACAGGTAGAGTGATACAGGTGGAGCAATCTGTGAATAGAAGCAATGGGCACTCAGCATCCCTCATTCACACTGCGTTTCTCAGGGGTCTTTCCGTAGGACGAGCTCCAGTCAGGGCTCCTCTGCTGAATAGGACGCAGCTGGGTTTAGTGACCACCAAAAGATCCACCTCAGGAGCACACTGCTGACCTGACCTGATCTGCTAATGCCAACACATCTTAACAACAAATAAAATCCTGACTGGGTTTTTACAGGATCTGCCTGATTCTCATCTATCAAACAATCATTAAAAAAATTTAGCTATTCTTTTTCTTCTTATTATTATTACTAGTACATGTGTTGTGGAAATATCTTACGACCATTTCTTCTCAAGAACCATACTTATTCTTGAAGAATGGACCTACGAACCACCACTTTTCTACCGAATCCAACGTCAAGGCATCTACTGAAATAGTGACAGACACATGGCCACAGACAATTGCAGAAAAAAATAACGGAAAAGTCTTTCAAAATTGCAGGTTTGGGTTTGTTTTCTTTCTTTTTTATTCAAGATGTCTGAAAATTATCACATGGATCTAAGTACAGGGAAAGTTGGAAGGGGTTATAATAGGCAGCTTTTGAGTTAGAGGTAGCAAAACATTAAATAAGTAAATTTCCAATGAGGGTAATTTCTAAATGACCTCTAAACCAAAAATAGTTTGATTATACACTGTTTGAAGAACATTAATTATCCTTCTTTTCCTTCAAAGCATGGAAGTTTTCAGGCCAAACCAATTTCCAAGCCAAAGTTAAAGAAGGGCAAAAGTAGGACTTTCAAAGCTGGTTGCAACCTCAACAATAGGGATAATAATGTTTTTCCATAATAAAAAGAAGGTAAACGTGACAAAACTGCTTGAGAGGGCCTCAGAGATGATAATAAGAGGGAGTGAACCAAATCTTTTAAAAAAAGTAATCCAGTACTTACAGAGTTTAGCTGAGACTTACTTCATGTGTGGCGATGGGTAGAGTCTGAAATGCAGCTAGCACAGGGAGCTGCTCCTGGGATGCCACTGCCTCTCCAAAAGGAAACAGCAATATGCAATGGTTAGCAAGGAAAATGGGCACCCCAAAGCAGGGCACTTCATTCCTTCCTCTCTGAGGCATTACTCTGTACGTAGAACCGAAAACTGAATGTTTTCTGTTCCTATAAATTCAGCAATGCAAAGCTTTTTTCACACACTGCTTCTCGGTCCAGCATCTTAACTACTTCTTCTGTCAGTTGGTGGTGGACCTGTTGGATAAAGATAAGATGATGAAGATTCAGCCAAGGTGAAATAGCATGTTACAGCTTAACTAAGACTGCCCTGATACCATCAGGGCTGAACTCGACTATTGGTTGCACTTTACTTTCTGGATGAAGTGATGAAATAGTCATTGAATTAGCTTGAGTCACCCATTTGCTGGGCAGTTCAGGTTTCTAAAGAACCTGATTATATAGCTGAAATGCTGGAGAAAGTCATATATCAGCAACAGAGCTGGATGAATGAAAATTCATTTGTGACAAGGGGCCTTTTCCTTCATTTTCTGTTTGCCACTTTTACATGCAATTATTTGATTTTTTTGTTGTTGTTGTTGAATAATGTCTATAAATATTTTTCATATGCAGGTTATTGGAAGCCAGTTTAATCAAAGTATCTGATACTAGAAATTCAAAGGGGAATCCTTTGATTGGACATATCAGTCACATGGTTTCTCCCTAATTGGTTGAGGATATCTCTCAGAATCTGCCTGCTAGTAAAAATAATAATAATTACAAATGCAAAGTCATTGCTGCATTGATCATTTGTGCCAATAAACAGATATGCTGGAATATTTGTGGAAAGCAAACACAAAGAGGATGTGAATAGTTAATTACAGCTCATTCATTTGAACAACTGTTTGCAAAAAATGCTTGGGAATATTCCACCAAACGGTAGTCACTGTTATCTTCTTCCCTCTCCTGTCTTTGAGCCTCATTGTCTGTTGAGGGACAGATGTTGGCATTCAGTTGTCTTTTCAGGACTTGTCACAAAGCCATACCCAATGTGAAACCTCAGGTTATAATATTTAAATAGAAATTTTTAATTTAGGATTCCCTGTCCCCAGTACCATACAGTGTAGAGTACAGAATAATGGTTTACATTGTCCTTTATATACTATCTGCTTATACAAAAGTATTTTAAAGGAATGTGAGATATTTCTTAACTTTTACAAGCTATCCATATTTAACTCTGTATGGATTTTCCCAAAAGTACCTCCCTGGTGACTCCTTATATGAATGACAAAAATTTGAGCATGATTTATAACAACCGTCTCATAGTTTGGAATTCCCAGCAGAAGACATATATATCCCTTTATTTCAATGCATAGATACATGGTTCCTCTGATCTTCTTTGCAGATGACTTCCAGTTAGCACATGGCCTAATTCAGAGAGTTATTCACTCGGCTTCAGTCATTAAAGTAGAACTGGAAGAAAAACTACTTGATCTCCATCCATACCCAAATGCTTCTGCCTCGCCAGCAAGAATTCACTGATTCCTTCTGGATAACTATATTATAGACCTGACTACATTGGGCATCAAAAAAGCTGAAGATACAATCTGCATAAAATTTACATATATTTGCATACATATGCCTGGCCAGAAAGTATAGCAATTCACATTTCCACATCATAAGAGGGCTAATGGAAGTATTCTCTGTTCCTTTGGTGTGCCTTTCACTTCTTCTTTTTTTTTTCCTTTTTCAAGCATCTGTTTTCCTCACAAACTTTCCAAGTCGTCCCTGTGCCCTAGCTTTGCCTTTGCTCAACCATGTTCAGAGATTACACTTTCAATTGTTGTCCTTACTCTGACGTCACCCACTCTACACAACTTTCTCATCCCAGTGGGATTCTTTTAAAATGTCTTACTTTGCCATTATTAATCCATTTGAAACATTTCCACCGCTATCTTGCGGGATCTCTTCTCCAGTTCTTCCTCCACAGCTCCTCACATGTTTTATCACCACTGTGGAAGTGTAACAGAAGAGCAGGATGAGCAGAATGGTGCTGCACTCCCTGGACATAAGTTGGTGCCATTTAGATAATTTCAGCAGCTTTTCCACTAGATGATCTCTAGAGGTCCCTTCCAACTCTGACAATTCCATGATTCCATGATTTTCTGTTGCTCTAACACCACTATCACAGCTGGAGCATGCAATGATATCCAACTTCCAACCCAGGTTTATTGGGCTGTGCATGAATTGTACAGAAATTATGAAATTGGTGCTGGAGAATGGAGATAGAGCTCCCAAGGGGTGGTAGTTACAAACATTCAGTACAGTCTTCACCTCTAAATTTTCTCAGTTACAGTCTAGTCAGATGAAGAGATTGCCTCAAGAGGAACGACCACAAGGACTAGCAAATTAAAGGGGAAAAAAATAGGGAAAGGTTCCTTCTCAAGAATAGTAAGAAAAAAGTCAACATGTAGATATCTCCAAAATCTACCTCATGTGCAGTCTATACTAAAATAGGGAGAAAGTTGTTAATAGGTGACTGTGATCGCTGTACCCGTCATAGGAACAGGACGGGAAAAAAAAATAACCTCTGAGCCTTGTCCCTTGGACTCAAAATTACATTGCAAAGGATTGACTGATTTCTGTGAACTAACCACGGTGAGAGGTGTGCTCTGAGTTAGGCCAACAGCAGTCGGATTCTTTAAGGGAATCTGTTTCCTTATTCAGACTTTCAGCTGAGCCTAACTGCCAAAGCTAATCATGTTGGTTTTCCCCTAGAGCCCTGATTCAGTCAATTCTGGGGCAAAGATTTTGTATAGAATTTCTTCCCCAATTAGAGATTTCCACAGACTGGTTTCAAGTGGCTAATGAGAATGTACAGGGATTATAAACACACTTTCTTCTGGGTATTTTGGGTATGATTAATCCTGTTTCCTGACTTCAGAACACTAATATGTATATAATGAATTCTTTCTACTGTTGTTCTCATTTTCTTTGGACTTCAGGTATGAAAAAGGGGTAAAAAAGGAAGTTGATTAGAACTGTTTTTGGCATTAAACAATTGGGTTGGAGTTAGGAAAATGCTTTTGAAGGGATTTTTCTGCGACAGTTTGCAAGCTGCTTTAACTTAAAAAATAGCCAATGAGGGCTTAAGAACCTTGTGGCAAATTTTCTGCTAAAAGCAGGTTTATATATTCCATTTCTCATACTGTCGCCAAAAGCAAATACGTGTATTCTTGCATTAACAGTTTAAAGGTAGATTGAAGCATAGTTGCAGGAGAAGCACTTATCAAAGTTATAGTTAAGTAGTCCATTGCTGCTAGCTGTGCAAACGAGGTTGTGCACAGAGTTTGTTCTGTTGTTTTGGGTTGGTTTTTTTTTTTTAAGTATTTCTTAATGAATTTACAATATGGAGTGTCCTGGGGAAATCTCGCAAAAGAATCCTTCACGTGACCTTCATACAGAGAAGTCAAACCACATAAACTTATTATTACTAGAGCAGAACCTCTGAGGGGAAAATTATTGTGGAAAGAACCAAACAGTGTATAAAGGGTTAACCAAGTCAACAGAAGTATCAGGTGAGTGTAATACATCCTGATAGTGTTAAATGCCTCACCAAAGCATATACCTGCCTAGAAAAAGATTGAAAGAGACATTTTAAGTGCCTTTATACAGGCACATCTTCGGGGTGGTCAGCTTCCTCAAGAATAATATAGAAGGACATGTGTAGGATTAAAAAAGTTTTCCTTTGAGGAAATGCATCAGGAACCTTCCTTATATTCTTTTTGCTTTGGAAAAAACCATAGTTTTGGGTTGAGTGGATATGCTGCGTATTGAGCCAAAACAAGGGAAGATTTTCTGTCATCTGTTCTACCTGACTTTGTTTCCACCCAGACATGACATCAGTCAGTATCTTCTCCCACTCTCTAGGCAGGACTACGTGAAGGAGGGAAAGGTTGTAAAATGCCTCACTAGCTATAGCTGTTGACTTTTGTTCAAGGGAACTGCTTGAGCAGATCTCAGCCTTCAATAACAACTGTTCAGTTTCTGTGCACATATGCTTCTATTTTTCTCTGTGTGCTACAATTATGATCCTCAATTACCATCACTTTAAAAAGTTAAATAGAATCCATGGATGTGCTCCAATTTTTCCAAGTCTAAAACTGTCATCCAGTGCCTAAATTGTAAGCTCTACCTTAAACTACTGCCTTTTTATGAGTTACATTACACAGTGGTTCACATCCATCTTTGGAGAAACAGCGTGAGAGAATTTAACTGATTGCAGAGGTTAATTTGGTCCATATACTTTGTCAATAGCAGGTCTGAGGAAAATTAGCACCGATAATTATAATACTGGTGTAAGTCATGAATCTTATTAGAGTGATTTTTAGCAATTTAGGGACTGAAGGATCACGAATGTCAGGACTTTGGTAATATCCCTGGCTTTTAATAAATGGCAAATGTTAGAATTTAGGCTCCCTTTGCTTGCAAGCTTAATCACTATCCAAGAATACAGAAGACATGATCCTTTTTAAAGCAGTGTTACAAAATTAAGAGATTCAAGCCAAATTGGACATGGATATTATTAGACTGTATTTATTGTTAAAGGCAAACACTTACTGATTTTCTCTACTAGCATCCATCAAAAATAATTTCCCTTATTTTTCTTTTGAAGGACTGTATGTGCTACCAAGGTACAGGGGTTGCTGTTTCTCATACAGGCCCATAGGCAGAAGAGTTCTGTTTTATTAATTATTTATTATTAACTATAACACACAAGCTGTTGGTGATTTAACAACCCAAGTATCTGTTGCGAAATAGTGTGTCAGAAAACAAGCTGTCCATAAAGCCCACAAATGCTTGGTGAGACAACTTTTTACGTGGAAGAATAGGAAAATAGTGGGATGGATGAGTTTTCTGAAAACGTCTTTAAACAACAGAGAATTGAGAAATGATCATTACCATGGGATTGTTGGCTTTAAAATGCTTGGGGTAGGATAGCACAAATACAACAAATAGATTTAAAAAAAAAAAAAATATGGTGAGGTGTCCAGTGATGCTGGTCTCAGGCAATGATGCCAAGGAGAGCCATCATGTGCTTCAGACATTATATTGCAGAACAAATACAGAGGAAATCTAGAAAGCACACTACGACAACAATTTGACAGAAATATAAATTTGTACATGAGATAAGGTGAATTTAGGTTAGAAAGGAAGCATAAGTATAGAAGTGCAGGACAAGTTCAGGGCCAAAAATGAGAAGTGCATGGAAATAAATTGAAATGCATTTAGTAAGGAGCATGAGGTGTAAGAAGATAGAATTTCTTAAGAACTTGACTATTCAAAGGCAAACCAGGAAAAAAATGAGTCTCCCATTGAGCGTAATATAAGAGTGATTTATCAGATGTGCCAAGAAGACAGTAGATTTAACACAGTTTTTTAGCTTCTTCTAGAAGCTAGAAAAGTGGCTCTTCTAGATATTTCCAGTGACCAATGTGTTCATAGAATCTAGATAAAACTAATATTTTCGAGGAAGTCTCAGTAGCTTAATTGCCATATTTATGTTATATTTCCACAAGAGTTTGTCCTTAGTCCTGGATGTGTCAATATTTCTATCACTATTGGATGTCTAGAAAAATTATTATTATATTTATGTGGCACCAAGTGGGGAAGAACTTCCAGGATGCTGATGACCTGTTTAGGAGGAGAGGAGAGTTGTAAAATAAAGGGTTCTAAAATAAATTCTTGCAATAAGTAAAATGTTCTAGATAAATTTGAAGCCTTTTATGAAGTCTAGTTTCATAAAATTGGGGTGTTGGATTTTCCAGCACTGTAAATTTTCATGAACAGATTAGACTAACATCTACCCAAATCAACAGATAGATACCACTGATCCTCCCACACAGTGGCAAAATAGACTCATGAAGACTTTTTCAGGTATGCAATTTGTTTTAGTTTCAGTTATGGATTTATGAACACATGAATGGAGTAAAGATGCTGAATTCCTGCTCCTGTGCCAGCAGAATCCTTTCCGGCTTTGTAGAGTTCTGCTAAACATAGTAAACAACTTTAACTTTTCCAAATCGGTCCTTCAGGCACAAACGGTTCATTAGTATACTAGCATTTACCTTCATCAGATATCTATGGAGCCTGCCTCAGTCTCACAGCAGGGCCCTTGCATTTCTCCTACCCTGCCAGGATTTCAATCTGTTAGAGGCTAACAAAACTGATTTATTTTTATTCTGAGTTTCAGGCTTCTATCTTACTGGCTTCTCTAGCTTACTGTTCCAATTTATAGATGAATTTGCTGCTTCTAAATACACAAGCAACACTACTGTAGACACATATGCCTAAAATTTACAGCTACATGTGATGTCAAACATTGGCTTTGATTTGTCCACAACAGATGGATTTCCTAGCTTCGTTTTCATATACATGATTTACAATAGTATCTTGCCCTATCTATAATTTCTATATTCCTACTATTGTAAGATTGATTTAGTGTTATGCTTGAATTTCTTCTTGCTTTTCTTTTTTAAATACATCAACTCTTTGACTACACACTGAAGTCAAATCTGGCTAATGTTGTCTTACATGTGGTTGTGACTTTTATAATACTTTTTTGGTATACAGAACCCTACATTTTGGCTCTTGCCTTTGGATACCTCTTGCATTCTCTTAGTCTTACAGGATTTGGGCTTATCCAATTTACACCTGCCCTTCAAGGATTTGTATTTCTTTTATTTCCTGTTACAGATTTGATGTTATCACTAATTTAATCTTGGACTGATGTCAGATCTTTTCTCAACAGCTGTAAAATACATATACAGTTGTTACAGTTCAGAGGTATCTCTTATAGGTAAGACATTGAATTCTTTAGCTCTGATTTGACTGGACTCAGGAGTGTTTCAATAACTACTAATATTAAGCTTTAGTGTGATTTCTTGAAACAAAAAGTAATCCTTAGAGAGGCAATCCCTTTTATGCGTATAAAAGCAGAATGCAGTGGTGTTCAGATATTTGATGCGGTTTTGAGAATTACAGAAGTGAAAACGGAGACAATGAATCATCTGGCTGGAATCCACCATGCAGCCAGTATCAGACAAATATATTTTAAATCCTCTCTTTTTCTATTTATTGCTATTTTTCTTCCAAATAATATGATTTGTCCCAGACTTACAGATCTTTGTTTAAAGGGTTCCCTATCGGAGACCTGCACCTGTACTGGGAAGTCACCTTGCTCTGAAATTTTCTGTGAGTATTAATGCTCTGTTTTGGCAGATGTTACTGCAGGGACAAAAGTTATATGGGATAAATGGAGTCCTAAGGTTTATGACTTAATGAAGAGGGAAGGGAAGGGAAGGGGAGAATGAGAGAGAGAGAAAGAAGGAAAGAAGGAAGGAAAGAAGGAAAGAAACGAACCTAAGGACATAAAGATATGCTCCTCTGACAGCATATCCTGCCAATGACACTGCCATTTAGATTTCCCAAAATACTTGTTAACATCACATACCATGACATCTTAAAAGGCATCATTACAGTCTATCATGTTGTGATTTGTAGAAAAATAGTGTGCGAGAGACATCTCTATGGAGATCATAATGACCTTAGTGTCAATGGGAAAATCACAGATCTTTCATGTGTATATTCTCTGGCATAAACAAAACTTAAGGACAAAATAATACAAGGAAATATAGATGGTTAAGTGGATGAAGACATAAACCTGCACTCACATTTGAAGTTTTTTATAACACCCTTCTTATTTGAGAACTCTTTCAAGGGTGGGTGGGTGTATGCGCGTTGTCCAACATCTGGGATAGACGTGGCAAAATGGATTACTGAAGTCTGGGCTGAACCAGACCTGTTGGATCACTAAACTTGTGCCATTCCCTTGCCAAAGTGTTTACTCCTCTGTTCATCAAACCACATCCCTTTCTGCATTAAGATCACTTGGAAATTCTTTTTATTCGTATTTCACATTCACTGTCCTGCAAACCAAAAGTTTTCTCAGGGTAATTTGACAAATAACTGTCTTTAGTATCCCAGCTTTTACCCCTTGAGAAAGCTCCTGGGTATAGAGCCAGATATGACGTGCTGTTGCTCCTGATGAGGCTCCCCAGTCGCATGCATCCTAAGAGGATTGTACGCATTTGGAGGTAAGTAATGAATTAATTGATCATTTTATGTTTATAGAATTCTACAAAAATTAAGAATCTCTTGCCTCCAGCTGCACCATGTCCTACTCTGAGTTCAGTGGAGGGAAACACAAAGTTTTATTCACAAACTGCATGTTACGAGACTGAGACAGACACTTTAATGAGTATTGACTGACTTCATTTTGTGTTTTCTGGAGTACAAAATTGGCTTTAGTACCAACACTCAGGGAATAATTTATTTCCCCTAAGCTTTGTCATAAGAGTAGATTCACTGCCCAATTTTGACATATCTCATACTCCTTAAAAAATGCTACAGTCTGAAGAAGCACCAATAGGACCAAAAAAGCACGAATGCCCAGTTGAAATGTGCCTTTCAGCCAGCCAACAAAACTGGCTTGGAACCCTATGGGGTATTTTACTGGTCAGTTAAAACAAGACTTTGCATTTTGGAGATGGATGGGTGTGCTTGGGTCGATACAAGATTCTCCGTCACGAGCAAAGTTATTGCCTCTTTTTTTTTTTTTTTTTTTTTTACCTTTTTAG
>JAOQGH010000032.1:57935895-57957933 GCA_025769975.1 Gallinago jamesoni
AGATTCTCCGTCACGAGCAAAGTTATTGCCTTTTTTTTTTTTTTTTTTTTTTTACCTTTTTAGCTAGTGCTATTAGTTTCTCTAGGCCTTACCAAATGCCAGAGAAGATGTTGCAAGAAGACAAAATGAAAATCATGAGGTAGCAATTAAAATGCTGAAGGATGTGGGCAAAGCCAGTGGTGACAGGTAAACAAAGGAGGAGTTCCAGGAAGGAAC
Source organism: Gallinago jamesoni (assembly GCA_025769975.1). NCBI lineage: Eukaryota > Metazoa > Chordata > Aves > Charadriiformes > Scolopacidae > Gallinago > Gallinago jamesoni. The sequence goes on from JAOQGH010000032.1 coordinate 57,936,112, forward strand.
CGAATGAAAGAGCTTTTTGAAAAATAGGCAGGGGTGTGTGTGCACTCTGCACATGATTTGCACTTCCTTGCTTCATTCTATTCGTATCCATATTTTCCATTTCTTCTATGGAAAAGTACTCTGAACACACTGCCATAGACAGTAACCTTTGTAAAAAACTTTCATGCAATTATCCTTTATTATTTTAAATTCCACTAAATACTTTTTAATCATTCCCTGGTCATTAACTATAGGAATCCAAACAATCTGTGTGGTAAAATGTAAACAAGGGATTTTCAACCCACAGCCTGCTCCTAAAGGGGCTCAGAAAATGTAACTAAAAAAGTCAAGCATGTTGCCAAAGGGGTCAATTTTGTCATTGCAACCTCCACTTGAAAATATTTAAGCACCTGTGTGCAGAAAAAAAAAAAAAGATGAAAATCATTTATATAAATGATACCAGGAGAAGAATTAGCCTTTTTGCATGGTTAGGGGCATATATCCTTTTTACTTATTATTCCAGGCTCTTTGTGAAGTGCCAATAGCCGTCCTCGGCATTGTACAATATTCATACAGCCTCTGGAGAAAAGAACATGCATTGAAAGGAGACAGTTGCAAAATAGACACTGTGCCTTGAGAAGCACAAAGGAAGTTATAAGTAGGAGGGTTGACTTTTTTTTTCCCCCCCTCTTCTTTTATCTTTTCTGGACATCGTCAAAAAAAAAGGAGGCTTTCGTTTTGAAGATTTACAATAGGGCGTTTTAGAAAAGATCGCTTCAGGTCTGTGGCACTCTGCGAGGGAGTCACCATGGCATGGCCCTCGCGAAAAATACCCCAAACCTGTGGCTCAATTTGCGTTGCTAATTGTTAAGTAATCACAAACACACAACTGCAGTGCGTTGTTGGTTCCACTAGAGGGGTCAATTGTTCCTGCATGATAAATGCTCGGCAGGAGGACGGCTAAGTGGATAGCCTCTTACGAGTACCGGCTAGGTGCCACTTTTTTTCCTCTTTTTAACAAACAAACAAACAAACAAAATTATTTGCCTTAGTAGCAAATGAACAAGAAGCCACTGGATTTGCCTGCGCTGTGTGTTGCACAAAGTCCATAGGAAGGTTCTAAACCTCATGGCTTGAGCTGCCATTCGGAGGCGGCAACTACCTCTTGGCTTCGGGGTACGCTACAAGCTTCGACTCTCTTCCTCTGGAGCCGAATTACTTATTCTTTCAGTAAATTGGAAGATCTGCTGAAAGAGCTGTCGTACTGAAGGCAGGGTTTGGAGGACGTCACTCTAAAGGGGATTTACCTGGGTCTAGAAGAGCCCTGCAGAGATGTTGGTGAATGAAGTCTGGAGGGAAACCTGCACCCCCAAAAGCTACTCAGGATATTGCAGTCGGAAAACACTTCTGGTCGCTTTTGACTTTGCAGGATTTTAAGTGGTGTTATTTGCCTTCAGAAAGCCATCAAGTAACCCACAGTTTATAATTACAGTTTTGCTTTGAGAAGCCATCAGTTATAATGCAGACTGGTAGACAGAGACATGGCAAGTCTCCCCGTCTGTATTCGGGGAAGAGGTGGGATACGGGCCCAGATTTATTCCCTCTGCTTTTCCTAATTTGTTCTTAACTGGGCACCTGCTGCAGCAAGTGGGAAAGCGTTGGGGGAAGAGGAAATGGAAGTGCTGAGGTACAAAGTATGGTTAATAATATTTATTAATGCATGCAGAGAACTATTAAATTAAAAAAATTAATGGAGGTCAAAAGCCACCTTCTAATTCTCTTCAGGCAAAAGAAAGAATTTATTAAAAAGCGGAAAAGGTATCCACAGAGAAAGTTTCCCCATTTGCTTTATGTGCATGAAATATAGACATCATCTTGACATTCAGTTGATGAAAGAGGAGAAAAGAAACTAAAATTAACACTCAGGCAGTTAACATTAGCCACGTTGGGGGTGGGGGGACACACACAAAAACTCAGCTCTGCGCTATTCTAGAGATCTGTTAAAGTTTGCAGAGCTCCATTCCGTAAGAAATCTTTTTACAGAAGCAGCTTTCATCATACCATATCTTCAGTACAGATAATCTTGGCACGGCATTATTTTACACACTGCAGCTAGCTGAAAAGGCAAAGAAAGGATACCCAGATCTTCTGGCTGTGTGGATCTGACACAAAAAATTGGAGCATAGAGGAAAAGAGTCAGAAGCATGCATCAAACATGCCTTTTGTTACTGGAGGCATTCTTCTCTGCTGACAAAAATATTTGTTTAAATTTTCACATCAAGACAAGATTCAGGTGTAGTTGATCAAATAACCTAAAGCTGTCTGATAACTAAAATAAATTCCCAGAAAGCACCTCAAGTATTTTTTAATTTTCTGTGTGCTGGTAACACGATTCTCAGTATGGTTCCCCTGCACAATCCGTATGAGGACAGAAAAAGGAAGATGATTTGAACCAGTTGCTACATTTTACAGAGAGAGATTGCAGGGGGGAAAAAAAAAAAAAAGAAAACCAGCTTAAAAAATGTCACTGTTCTGCTGCCACTGAAGCCAATTGCAAACCTCCATAGTTTTCTTACAGGCATGTGCATAAGGAAAACATAAAGGCTGGGCACTGCTTGGATCTTCCGTAAGCTTTTGAAAGAAGGGATTTGTAGAGGCTTTGGGAAGGACCCTCTGCACAGAGGTGAATTTCACTGACAATAAATCGTGACCCTTGTCTCTAACACAAGCATTTTTTTTTATTATTATTTTTACATGTAGCCTTCCTGAATTAAACTGTTTGTGCTTCATCAGCCTTGTTAAAATCTGACATTATTTCCCCTGATATTAACCCCCAATTTATCTTTTACTCAAGACTGCACAAGGTTCCGTCTTGGGAGTTGGTTTTTTCCTTTATCCATTTCCTTAAAAACATAATTATCCTTTTGTAGGAGTTTGCTGTGATCAGAGGTGTTCCTGGCTTCGTGAACATGCAGGAAGATGAGGATCTAACATTCTGATTATAATTACAAACAATTAAATGTGAGACCTGAGACTAGGAGCAGACCTTTAAGAGGCAAGAAACAATACCAGCAAGGAAGTTCCAAGTTCAGTCATGTATAAAATTTACAACGGGACTGAAGGGCAGGTCTATCATTTTCACTTTCTACTTTGGCTTGTATTATTTAAAAAAAAAAAAAAAAGTTATGCTTTAAATCCAGAAGGATAAGGTCTGCATTCTTCACTTTACATTAGCTTTAGCAGGACCTTTTTGTCTCAAGCTGAGCACTGTGCGAGCACAGTTATGCTAATCTAGCTAATCATCGGCAAACAAAAGTTTTTTCCACCCCCAAAAAAAATTATCTGGAGAGGTATTCATAACAGGCAAATGTTCTAATCCAATCTGTTGTGTAAATATTACAGCTGGGGCCAAGAGCGAATGTGTGTGTGTTGTACGCAGTGATAAAGCCAGAGCGTCGGGCTCTGCACGCAATGGAAGCCTTGGAGAAGGGCAACAGGAAGCTGCTGGTGTCACCAGTGATGTCACGGGCGTTCTGGGGGCGTGAGGAAGTGACCTGAAGTCATGTCTTTATGGTATGCATTAGAAAATCTGTAACTCTTGAGGCTTTTCTGCTTCCACGGCATTGTGTATCACAGAACCTCTAGATTATACTTAATTTGTATAAATCGAGTGCTGTTTCACAAATGAGGGAGTTTTACACTCCCGTGTCTTATCAGTATTTGGAGATGTAGCATCAGGAGATTAACCATCCCAGTCAAGCAGTCTTTATTTTTCATGTCTGTCTTCCAACCTCTGATAATGGCCAGTGTCAGACAATGAGATGAGTACCATACATCCAAACAATGCAATTCATTAATATTTTGTGAATATTTTGTTTGGCTTTTGTACAGTTTCAGGAAGCAACGGCAAAGTCCTGCAACCCGCTTTCCAGATAGACCCTCCCTGCAGGCAGCCTTAAGTTGTAGGGGAAAATGGACTATGTTCAGTCTTGGGCCCCTTGAGGAACCCATTGAGGTTCTGGAGTGAATCCAGAGAAGGGCAACAAAGCTGGTGAGGGGTCTGGAGAACAAGTCTTATGAGAAGAAGCTGAGGGAGCTGGAGGTGTTCAACCTGGAGAAAAGGAGGCTGAGGGGAGACCTTCTTGTTCTCTACAACCACCTGAAAGGAGGGTGTAGCCAGGGGTGTTAGTCTCTTCTCCTAAGTAACAAGCAATAGGACAAGAGGAAATGCCCTCAAATTATGTCAGGGGAGGTTTAGATTCAATATTAGAAAAAAAAAATTCACCAAAAGGGTTATCAAACATCAGAACAGACTGCCCAGAGAAATAATAGAATCACAATCCCTGAACATATTTAAAAGATGGGTAGATGTAGTGCTTAGAGACATGGTTTAGTGGTGGTTTTGGCAATGGTTGGATTTGATGATCTTAAAGGTCCCTTTTACAACCTAGTCGATTCTATGATTCTATGGTCCAGGAACAAGAAATCAGGCAGAAAAAGAAGATACTGTTTAAAGGGACTGTTTTCAGCCTGCATCCCAGTTAAGAGGATGCACCTTCCAAGGTGCACTCCAGAGACAGGATTCTCCTGCCCCAAGACCTGAAATATTAAGTGTATCTGACCTTTTGCATATGGCACCCAGAGCAAGAGGAACAGTTGCGTTGTACTGCCAGTGATACCGATAGAGGAGCCACTAAATGAGTCACCCCAGGGCCTGATAGTGCTGGTGACTTCAGAATTCCCAGTTATTTCAGTAGGCCCCTGTGGACTGAGGAAGCTCCAAAAGCCAAAAGCACATTCTAGCTTTGGAACTTACGAGAATACAAAACCTGAGATTCATTTCTGAAGGAGCCAAGGATGTCCCTGGTTTGGACAATGCAATACTGAAAATATAGAGAGACAGAGTAAAACACAGTTAGAAAATAATTAGGATTGCATGTACCTTGATTTTGTACGTGTGTGAATATGTGTATAAGCTCCCGTGATAAGCTGTAGGCTATTAAACCATCCCATCACGCTGGGATATTATTTTAGAGCCTTGCTCCAATTTTAAATTGTATAACTCTACCAACCAAATAAAAACAAGGAAGGCATTAACTGTACAAAGCATAAAGGTAAGGAGGTAACGTATTTAGTCATCTAACCCAAGATCTGCAAATGCAGTATTGATGAAGGGGGTTGTTGTTATGGCCCTTTCCCTCCTCTTCGTATGGGGGGAGAAGACATATGGGAGGCCGTGTCTGCCCTCAGATCTGCCACCACAGTTCGTTGCCTCCTCCTTTAGTTCTGCACCCTCTCAGCTGGTGGGGTTGTGTCTTTGGCAGTCCACCAACAAAGTCCCAAAAATTATTAGTATGGGATCAGTCCTATAGACCAGTACTACACCTAAACAGGGATTATTAAGGATTATTCCAGTGCAAAGCAGCTTCTGATAAAACGAACAGAAGACCCATTTCAAACCTCCGTAATGTACGAGTGCATTAACAGGTCACAAAAATCCTCACCAAACCTATAGTTTTGGATATTTGTTTTGTATTTAAGTTTTACCAAAGATTAAAATACTGTAGCCTAGCTACAGAGTGGGTGGGTTTGTTGCTGCTTTGGTTTGGTTTGGGTTTTTATACAGGCTGCTTTAAATTTTTGTCATTTCTCCCCATGCTAAAACTGCATTCTCAGAAAGGTAAAGTGTAAATCACATAATTTTTTAAAATATTTCTCATTATATTCTTGAGTAAAACACGTTGAAACTATTAAGCATTCCAACAATGCTAAAGCTATTCCTCTGTAAAACTGGGGGGGGGGTGGGGAGGAAATTTATTCCAAACTAAAAGTAAGGTGTCCAAATTACTTTCTATTTCATAAATACCTTTCTTTTGTTTTGAGATTACGCTTATGAAATAGTCTGTTACCTCTCAGGAAATTCACATTTTTCTTTCCAAAGTCCCCAGACTGTAGCTTCATTCTTTTCTCAGCCGAGGCAGGTGCCCATAATGTTTCCTTGGAAGTTCCCCAGTTCCCTTCCACCCTGTAGGGCAGGTTCCTTCTGCGGGCACATCCCAACCGTCCTTGGTCATGGGAAGGGTCACATCAACAACCTTCTTCAAGGTTCTAGGTGAACACCCCTGAAACACCTATGCACACCCCAGTCTGTCTGTGTAGACCTGTTCTTTTAATCCATCTAGTGCTGGCAAGACTAGGAAGAGTTCCCCAATCAGAACAAAAAGTCCTTTAATTTTGTCTTTAATTCCCTACCTCCCCTGGTATATATATATTTGATTATATAGTTTTGTAATCTTATAGTCTTAAAAGTTCTGTTTACTGTCTAATACATACAAGGAATTCCAGCATTTTTTAATTATGTCCAAGTTTTATATTCTTCCTTGGCTTCCTTTGGGATGGCCATTTATGTGGGGTTCTAAGCTACGTTCACTTTTTGACTCTAAGACTTCCCACTTCATAATTAATCCCATGTCTCTGAGCCCACTGCCCATGCACGCAAACACACACACCCCCCCCCCCTTACCTTCAATCATTTCTTCATGTCTTGAGGTCCCAGATGGTTTGTTTTGCTTTGGCTTGGAGTGGTTTTTTTTTCTTCTTGTTGGTGGTGGTGGTTTGGGTTTTCTTCCAATCAGCTACTGGTAAATGAATGTTATTAATGTCAGATAACATTAACTCTTTCTTTCTGAATTGGATTGCACATGACAATAGGCTCATGGAAATTTCATCTGTTTCATTTCTTTTTTCATGGTACACTCCTTTATCGCATTAGCACCTCTCAACATACAGGGAATGAATTACAGGTTAATTAGATATTTCAGTTGTGAAAGCTTGGTTGTCTGCACCTGGACTTTGGCATTGCCTGATGAGTGGTATAAATTTCCTCCTTTCGTTCTCCAAGATTAGACTTCTAGGGTTTTCTCATGTGTCAATTTGCTTTTCTTGAACTTGGCAGGTAGACAGCACCTGAGAAGGGCAAGTGTCCAGAAATAAAGTGATTTTGTGATATTCTTTCCATCCTTTTGCAAAAATGGCTGCCCAGAGTTACTTGCCAGCCCTGCACCCTACTAGTTACATAAACGGCCTAATTTGAAAAATAGTAATTACTATCGTTGAGTATCTAACATCTCCCACTAAATGGAATGAACTCTAAATGCTCAGATCAAACAGAATTACATAAAAACTCCAAGGTAAAAGCTAGACTATATAACTGAATCTAAGCAGAAATCTAAGATATACCTTTGAATTAACATCTCTATATTGAGTTCTGTTATTTTTACTTCATGCAAAATCCTATTTCGTGAATGGATTTAAATACTTATACCTCTAACAGTGGTATGTTAATGCAAACTATGGCTAAATAACAGCCACCAAAATATGCACATCCATCCCAAGTGAATTATAAGATGCAGGAGCTTCAGCCTTTGTCTGAATCCTTTTGCAATGATTCATAATTGCACTCAGTACGTTGAGATTTGTTAAATAAAATTGAAATTATTTCCATTTATAAGAAATAATAACAGTGTTTCAATTAGCTTTTTTAATTATTTATTTATTAGGACTGTCTTCAATGGGTAATTTTTCAATTATATTCCCAGCTCTGCTTCAGATTAGAAAAAAAACTTTTAATCAGGAATACAACTTGCCTGACACACTATAGCAAAAGAGGCAGACACATCAGTAAGAGTATAAGTAATGGTGAAAAATAAACTATAGGATGTTTTCCCTATATACCTGTTTAATGAAACATTTGTTGAATTATGTTTGTTTAGCCTGTTGGATTTGTTTATACCTTTTTTTTTTTTCATAGAAAATGGCTAAAATTTCAGTAGGAAAAATAAGAACAGAGATTTTAATAAATTGCATTGTTCAAATGTAATCTTACAGGCAATGTCCTCTAAGGTATTTAATAAAGTAGGCCAGAGAACTCTCCTTTGTGGATAAAACTCTGTTGCAAGTTCCAAGTTGTTGGTGAGATAGATCTATTACATTATTAGCTCTGGGGTAAGGTTTCCCAGTGCTGCTAAAATATGCTCAATTTAAATTCTATATTATATCACCCCGTCTGAATAATTTTATATCTATATTTTACTTTTAAATGCTTAGCTGACTCATGTATTTTAAAGAATTATAAACATCTTTAAAAAAAAAAAGAATATATCTTTATGTTACCTTTCGTTTTTTATTACATTTAACTAGAATATGAGGAGGATCAAAGCCAAGGTTAAAACCAGAGGTTGCACTATATTTACATTTTGTTCAATACTAGCACTTAAGAACAGAGGCCAAGCATTTAAAAATAGGCTGAAGGGGATGAAGAGATTTAGAGGGGAATGCCTGGCTGTCTCAGAAACTGTCTCAGAAAACTACCAGGTGAGTCATAGCACTGCCACTACAGCCAGCTCTGGGCAGGGAAATTGGTACCGTTTAGCTCAGGGAAGGGAGACGGCCAAATAGAGAGGCAGAGCAGGGCTGTATTTCCTTTATTTGGGCCTTGAGAAGTCCTCCCCGCTGGGAGCTGCATCTACAGAGCCTCTCAGGACCTCTGCAGAGCAATGCAGGCACCAGCGTGCAGGTTTCTGGGGCAGCGCTAGGGCTGCCAAGGGCAGAACTGGGCAGTAGCTCAGGACGCTGCCTCCAAGTCATCCATCCACACCTCTTCTGTACCTCCCCGGGTAGGGATAAGGCAAATTGTTCTATCTTACCCCGTTCCCATACTCATGCAGAGAACTTAACTCTAGTATGTACTCTGAGAAGCCACGTGGTAAGAGATTTATGTCACTTTTCCCCAAGAAGGCAACAGGGGAAGGCACATAGAGTAGTTGTGCCAAAGAGCCTTAACTTTAAGGCAATCTCATCAATTCATAGGGTGGGATTTAGATTTTAATTTTAAAATTTTAATTTTGAAAAGTGAAATATTTTTCTTTGCTTTTCAATAAAAATGGATTTGGTGTTGATGGAAGTGACGCTGGTTCTGACAGGGGAAGCTTTCTTCCTTCAATACTTTCAATGTGAAGTACTCCCACAGAGACCATTTTCTTCAGGTAAAACTCCAATCTGTGTAGGGTAAACTAAGCAAACCATGGTATTTCTCATAAGAAAACGCTATATATAAATTTAGCATCCTGCCCAAAGCTGAGCTTAGGTAAGAATACTGCTACCTTACCCGAGCTAACTCTTACTCTCAAAGAATACACTTCATCTCTTGTTCTGTACTAAACTATCCCAGACTGGTGCCCAAAGATGGCTAGATTTTTGCTTAAAACAAAAAGCTAACAGCTAAAACACATGCTCATATTGGGCCAGGTAAAATGGAATCTGACAAAAAAAAGCCAAACAAACAAACAAACAAACAAACAAACAAAATACCCAACAACAAAACCAACCTCCTCGATATCTCACCCAAATCTTGTTTTAAATCTCAGCAGCTTGTTAAACAGCTGCCTCCATCCAGGCTCTTGACTCATGATAAATGTGAGTTCCTTCAGGATTGCCACTAACCTTCAAGTCCAAAATGACCCCTGCTTTCTAAGTCTACATCAAATGGAATTAAAGGGCGTCTTATACTTCAGTAAAACTGATATAAGTTCTCTCTGTGCCTCATACTTCATGTTGTTATCACATAATAATTTTTCACTTCCTGGGGCTGCTAGTGGCTAGTTCTAATTTTTTTTTCCATCTCTTTTTCTTTTTTCCCTTTGTTTCAAGGGTCTCATTCCCCACAGGCAGTGCCAGTATTGAGTCAAAGTGGCATTCAAGCCCACAAAGTCACACATTTTCAGCTGGGAGGTGGGTCTGATTATCTAATTACCTTTTGACACTTCCATCGTCTCCTTTTGCACCTGGGCACAATAAGTCAGGCATTTCAATATCTGCTCATCCTCAATTTAGACCTGTTTTCAAAATACAAAAGAACCTTAAGTGATCTGTCCACAGCATTGAAATACCAACCTTAGTGGATACTTTGAAAACTCAAAGGCTTTACAAGATGAATAGCAAACTGTGGATGACAGCTCCCGTGGAGCCATTATTGAATTGCAGCAGTGATGACTGCATTGCTTTGGATTTAGATAAAAGACTCCATACAAGACAAATGGTAGGAGGACATCAAACAAGACTGTGTCCATGCAGTGACAGAAGCAATCCAATTGAAGAAGCTGTTGATTTCCCCAAGGTAACTTACTATTTCTTCTTGAGTAATTTATATTAAGGAACTAAAGATTGTATATTCATCTTCTATTTACACTTTTCTCTAAAAATACTGCTTCTAGTTGTCAAATATAAGACTTGCTTAAACTATTTGCCGAAAAGGAAATACCAGTATCGGAACTTGTTAATTATTTTGCATCTGTGTTTTATTTATCCACAATATCACTATGTCTAAAGGTTATAGACTGAGAGTTACAATCAATACTGATCAGATAAAGACATTAGTCAGCAAATCAATAACATTCGTACCAACAGGAAGCACTGTGCACTCAAGACAACAGTGAACTCAAAGGGTACTGATAAACATCATCACCTTTATTTAGATGAAAGCTGATTCTAGAGCACTTCCACTATCTCATTAATAATGCACAAACCTTGTGGAGTCTTAGTTTGCTCTACAAGCATAATGTAGATCTCAAGTTTCAAGACATGACGTAAAACAGGTTTGTGCAAAACCACTGGACGTGGGGTTTACTGACAACTATACAAGCTGTTCCGTGGAAGGGACACAGAATATTTATTTAACTTCTTGCAGAAGGTCTACATTAGCATTTGAGTCTTCCTGTCATTCTTACTTACTGTGCCTTACTGGTTTACAGTAGTCAGCAGACCTCGGTCACTCGGACTGACTGGCTTCCTAACAAGCTGGGGAGGGAGATATACCCTGTAAGCACACATCATGTGCTCCAGCTGGGAATGGCCACTGAGCCCACAGGGCTGGACTACAACTTTTCCTGAGCAGAACCACCTGAAGCACATATAATGCTGTCAATGGGTCCCTATTACACACTGGTCCACTCTCTGCAGGTCCACTTTTATTTGTCCATCATAACTGATAAAGAGATTAAACATATACACACACATATGTGTGCATAGAAGCATATAAAATTTCTGCTAATTCATTTTTTTTTTCTATCTACCCTCCTTGTATCCTATTTTGTACCACTTTGCAACTTGCTATGCTACCTTCTATTTTGTCTCAGGTCTGGTTGCCATCCTCGTATTTTCCACTCTTCCCCAGCATGTCTTAGCACATTTTTCTGTCTGCCTGACTTTCTCTTCCCCCCTTCTAACATCTTTTCTTTCCCAAATCCTTTATGTTAAACCTAGAGTAGGCTAAACTGAGATTAAAACAAATAACCTTTCAAATAATACATCCCTCTTTTTCTGATCCTTCTACTTCCCCCTCCCACAAAATCTGCCTGACAGACAGACCATGGTCAGCTGTCAGGAAAAATTTTACCTGGGATGCCACCTTGCCCTCCTCAACCTGATACAGCATTTACTGTTCTTGATGAAACTTTAATCTAAATGCCCAGGGACATGATTCCCTAAAACCATGCCCAGTTTCAAATGACATTAGAGCAGAAGAAGCCTTTAGCCTGTCATCTCCTCACACTGAGAAAAGTCCTCCCAAATCCAAAGAGTTTTGGGAAAAAGCCCTGAGCAGCAAAATTTTTGCATAATCAAGAAACAGATCCCCTCCACCCCACCTTCAAATGCTTGACTAATTTAATGTGTGCATGTGAGTCTCTGAACTCCTTGCAATGATCTTCGTCCCGGGAGGAATTATCCACATCTGCTCCTTTCCTTTCAGGATACTATGAGCAATATACTGGAGAACCTAAAAGCTAAGTTTGTTCTGAGCAGCTTCATTGAAAAGAACAGGTTTCAATAAGCTAAACTTAAAAATAGCTTCAATAGTGTCTAATCTGTGATTCCTGCTTGCCACTGATAATTAGGACTGAAAAAAAAAAAGACAGAAAACTAACATGATTGATCTCGGTGAAAAGAGTTTTGTTTTGTTCTCTTGAAGCTACCCTCAGAATTCTACTTTGCATGATTATTTGCAGTATTTTTCCATCTTTGTTTTCACTTTTTAGCATTGGTGAGTTTGTCCAAGACCCAAGTAACGAACAAGTGCAATGGCCAGCCAAGGGATAAGACCCAAATGAGATTATTCTCATTTCTCTTTTTCACCGAGGTCCTAATGGGAGCAACCTTTCTCATTACAGAGTTTTTACTTTTAATTAGCTCCTTCTTCTTGCTGACACGGGCAGTACTTTGCCCCTGGTTGGGAGGATGGAGCGCTCGGCACCTTCCCAGCTCTTCTTCCCTTGGTAAAGAACCAGTTGGAGAACAAAGAGCTGTACATCTGAAGATGTAACATTAATACGTATGGCTCCCCCAACTTCTATGGCTGCTCAGCATCTCAGGAAAGATGACCACAACAGCAAACTTTCTGCCTTGTAGTCAAAACCAAAGACCTTCAGGCTCAAGCTGTTTCCTCCCCTGTAGGTAACTGTACGTGCAGAACATGATCTGCGTGGAACCACATGGTTTTCCTTAACATCCATACGTGTCCTGCTCCTTGAACGTGAACAAGTGTAAAAAGAGTAAAAACAGTTACCCTTTGAATCCTTTTTCAGATAATAATTTGGAAAGTAAAAAATTGTTTTATTTCCTACTTCAGAGGAATCCACCTCTTTGCCCTCCCCTTTTTATTGCTCATATTGTTAGCAAAATTACTTTTCCTCTTAAAGTAAATTTCTGATGTGCCTTTTGCCTTTTGGATTTTTCCTTCCCGCGGAGTCTTACCTGATGGAGTTTCTCTCATCCAAAGAACTGAATAGGAGCTCCCCGATGGTGATAGGCTGCAGTTCCTATGCAGCTTCCTCTCTGGAAAAAACAAACAAAACAAAACAAACATAAAAAAAACACAAAACAAAACCAAAAGAACCCCAAACCCCAAGCACAAAAAATTCCCCCATACTCCAAACAAATAAAAAAAAAGGAGAAGAAACAAACCACCTCAAAGGCAGTGTCAAACGCAGGTCTCAAAAGCATGTGTTGATTCCACAGTACAAAGTCACTTTAGATCCCCTAGTCCCTGGTTTCCACTCCCCAAGAGGAATCAAACCAAACAGAGAGCAGCTTACATTGTCAAGACCTGGGAGCTTGTTGTAAGAATAACTGGTTCTTGACATTTGAAATTACTCTGGTTCAAACGTTTTGTGATCTTTCTTATTAGCCCTGTGTCTTGAGAAATAAAAATATGATAATCAGAAAGTACATAATTGGGTTCAGGGTATTCTGCAGTCACCCTGCCTGGCTCTGGAGATAAAGGCACTTTGAAAGATTACGCGCGGATATCTGGAATTTATTCTGCACAGTCTGTGAAATGACAGATCTTTTTTCTTAATTACACCAGCTATCAGTCTAACACCTGGAGTTAACCATTCTGTCCCGAGGAATCGCTTCCGTGCCTTTTACTGTTCCACCAGACCTGTGGCAGCAAACTGGACGCTACCGTTTTACAAGGTATTTGGAGAGAAATACGTGTGCGTTGGCCAACATCTCTAATGAGATGTTTTCGGGATCATCCCTGGAGCGGGGCTGGTTGCCCACAGCCAACCGACAGTAGCCCCCGCTCCCTGCCTCCCATCCCACCACCCCCTCGTCTTTAAACCTCCAGCAAGACCCTCGCTGCAGCAGTGAATCAGGTGCAGAGAGCTTTCCACAAGCTGGGTTTATTGAGCTGTATTACAGGAAAATATAGCTCAGGCAGCCCCACTGCAGCCAAAACAATCTGTCATTTTTAATTCTTCCTGTCGCCTCATTAGGTGTATAGCTAGAGTGACAGTAAAAAACAAACAAACAAAAAAAAAAAACAACCAAACACCAACAGCAAACCCCAGAACACAATGTTTCCACAACTCCTGCTCAGACCTTAACATAAATATCAAGGCAGCAAAAGATTCATTGACCAAACATATGTGACTCTGTGCTGTATATAACAAAGTGACATGCATAGTGGTCTCAATAGGCATATAAAGCAATTAAAAATAACTGTGCTTCAAAGCATTGTACTATAACATAAAAGGTCGTCCCTATAAACATGAAAAAGATGACTGTATTTTTTTCCTACAAACAGACGCACAAATACTCGGTTAGAGGTTCCAGTCTCTAAAGGTAATCTTTAAAAACCTCAGAAAATATGCCATGTCCCCTGTCCTTCTCCCTCAGACTGTGTTTTTTCATCAACAGTTATTATTTTAAGTGAACACAATAGGAAACGTTATCAAGGCCAACTGTGTGTCAGAAGACAATACTATACTAAATGCAAAAAATTTACCCTGTGCATACACACGATAGTGAAGGAAACCCTGGGTAACCTTCTGTGAAAATGAAAAGCCTATTTTTTTTTTCCTTGCTAAAGCTTGCTTGTTTTGACATTAGCGCATTAAAGTTGTACTCCAATGGAAGCTGCAGAGAGTGCATTTTGAGGACTCTGATAATTTTTGCAGTAACACTCTGAGTTTGTGATAATAATGTTTATGCACAGATGTAAAGAATGTGCTGACAGATTAAAAAGGAGTCAGCCAGTGTTTGCACAGAGTTCATTTTTATTTAAGGGGAAGGAGGGGGGAAGAAAAAAAAAAGAAAAGAAAACAAAAAACCAAGTTGTACTACACCTGGTTATGAACAAACAGCTTTTACATAAGTGGAAGTAGTTTGGTGTATCTCAGCTCCCTAACACCCCTCTGGATTAATTTAAAAATTCAGGTTATGGGCACTTGAGAATCACAAGCTTTTATTTTTACTGCAATTAGAGACTTCACTTTAAATGTCTGTCCTACTAATAGTAAAACGAATCTTAGCCCAGACAGCAGTATTAAGAACGTGTTCAAAAAAATGTTCATTTATTGCAGAGATGATCTTTGCTATGGAGACCCTTCTTCCTTATGTATTTAGTCTATACTCACATTCCCACTGTACTTGGAATGCTGCAGTGCCCCCAGGGTTGTCCTGAAGGATAGGGAACGTACAAACGTAGCATATGGCAATAGGTATCTGCTGTTTCTTAATAGAGAGTTATGGTATTTTAAAACTAATTGATGTACTGAAACCTCATATTTTACAGTGCCACAGCATGGGAAGAGACTACAGGTAATGTCACTTGCTCTCCAACTGATCAGAAAGACCACTCTGATCAATACCCACAGAAGTATGCAGCAGCTGCAGTTGGAAGTTGGAAGGAGCAGTTGGAAGAAACGTCTAGATTGGGATAGGAAAAAAAGAAAACACTCATGAAGAAAGAAGGAGAAGCAGTGAAATATTCAGTTGGAAGAAACATTCGTTTGGAAAGCTGAATCATGCACAAACCTGCAACTTCACAACAGACTCCACAAGTGCAATGGGGAACCTCGAGCCATACCTCCCTTTTTTGACAGATTTGCCTTTCAACCTAATTGGAGCAGGGGCAGAGAGATCAGATGTTCCTTGCTCCTTTTGAAAAGTGCCTGGGA
Source organism: Gallinago jamesoni (assembly GCA_025769975.1). NCBI lineage: Eukaryota > Metazoa > Chordata > Aves > Charadriiformes > Scolopacidae > Gallinago > Gallinago jamesoni. Next base: position 57,951,609 of record JAOQGH010000032.1, read on the forward strand.
AAACTCCACATAATCAGGAGGTATTTATGATTTCCATTGACTTTCAATTTTCCTGGTTCATCTGTTCCCTTTCAGAACGTTTGATGCTAGTCTGTTCTAAATTGTATGTTGAATTTGCTTCAATCAGGTGTCTTTGTAACAGGCATTAGGTCATTTACTATTTGATTATTTTTTTTTGAGAAAATACAGGTTTTCTTAGTTTTAAAAGTGTCCTTTGAAGAAACCTGTCATATTCCAGACAGAAGAAAAAAAATAAAAACAAGGCAGAGAAGAGGATCAGGGAGGGAAGCAGGGAGCAAGACAATGAATCTGAATTGTGCACACTTGTGTGGGGCACTTTGTACCTATCATTGCCCGTCCCCACCAAGTTCCTTTCTCCCATGATCTGGGCTCAGGGACTGAAGCCAATTAGCATAAACAGAGCTTAATATTCAAGTAGACAATTACCTACGCTGGCAAGTGCTAGCTCAACCAAATGCTCTTCCTACTTTTACAGTTCATCACACTGGAGCCTCCTCGCACCTTTGCTGTCCTGGGATTCTTAAGTCCCCTTTCTCCTGTGCCATACTTCTTCCTGCGTTTGGAGACCCAACCTTAATGTCACCTTACTTCCACCCCCAAATTTCAGCTCCTCATCCAACCCCTCTCTTGAGCTCTATCCGTAAAACCAAAAGTCCTGCTTCTCACAAGGGTATTCTAAGTGCTGCATTCAATGAAAAGCCATTTAATTGAGACTCTGTGATGAGGACCAGAGTTTTACACAATTGATGGGTATAGATTGGCTCAAGTAGGATGAATTTCCCCTTGGAAGAGCAAGTCTTTCTCCATTGCCTGTAGAAGGAGCCCAGGGTGAGTATCGTCCTTATCTTCTAGCCCAGCGAGCCTCAATGAAGTGACTAAAGTCAAGTCCCTGTTTACTTAGCTTTAAAGCTTAGCTTCAAAAGGTATGTTCAGCTAGAAAAGTTAGCTGGTATACTTGGCAGTAAGAACTTCTCTGGAAAGTATCTGTCAAAGAAAAATATAGTCACCTCTAATAGACATATGTCTGCTTTTTAGAGGGAGCTCTCCCATCTATTCGAGATTCAGTGATAGTAGTAGGTGCTGAACACCATTGAAAAACAAGCCATAAACCATCTTGAAAATCCATTTTAATTGTTCCTAATATACATTTTTAAGATTAATATCTCCTTACTTACATTACGAAGAGGGCTCCTCAGATGGCACTGTTTGGGACACGGGAAGAATAAATTGTGTAATGCCAACAGAAAAGGTGCTGAGGTAGCTGGTAATTGACAGAGTTAATGAAGTATGTTAAGCAGGTACAACATAGATGAAGTTGTCCCCTGCAGGGTGATTGGCCACTGGGGAAATAATGTGACAGTTGTCTTTGTGCTAAAATAATGTGGTACTCCCTCTTTGCCAGATCCCATCTGCAATGAGAGGTGAAAGAGATCTTGCAAGGATAGCCTGGGTCTTCCCACAGCAAATGCCATGCTGGAAGCTGCCAGGTAAAGGACGGGATAAAGAGAAGGGTAAGGAGTGTAATGGCTGTAGGCAAAGCAGTCAGGCTATTTCATACAACCCACACACCAATTATCTGCTATTGAAAAGCAACAATTTGACACTGTTTTCTATAATCCACTCTCACACGCCACAATACGTTGTGGTGCTGCCTGGGAGTGAATGAGAGCAGAATTTGGCTCGCCAAATTTTTTTCTGGAAGTTGATTATTTTTAGATATTGTTTTAATAATTAGCTAACTAGCTCCCAAGCGGTACAATGGATTTAGACAGTGAAGGATGTTTTTGAGAGCAATGTAGGTTTTGTATTATTATCTCAGCCTATTGTATGTGAATATTACCATCGAAACAGCAGGGAAAATATCAAATGGAAATAGAGCTCAGCCTCTCAATTATACCAAGCTGTGTGGTCAGTATTGGTTCCAAAAGAGGCGTGTAGAGTGTGGAGTAACGAAAAATCATTCATACCATCACTTTGGTATCTCAATAGTCTACCCCAGCATTGTTCTTATTAAAGAATCTCCTTCCTTGACCGCCAGATCTCAAAGTATCCTGCAGCTTTCTTGACTCTTTCAGGTACTGACAGTGCTTTCATATTATGAACACATGAAAAATTATACATTTTCTGAATTATTGAAGTTGTGGCTGTTAACATTTTCTTGGTTGATATTTACCTGCTCATAATGAAATTGAGTTAGTTGCTATTGGAGGTTCAAGCTTTCTAATGTGATTTTATCCTCACCAACACCTTATAAATCCAAGAAAAAAAAAAAAATAAAAGAGCTTTACCAACAAATATCCTTTAAAAGGTGTCCTTCAAACAGAGGCACCAAAGAAGATTAACCAAGAGTTGTTCTCAGGGTTCTTAAAGGTTCTTTGAGAGAGAAGCAATTCTTAGCAAACATCTGACAACATAAATTACGAAAATAGTTCCAAGCATCCCATGGCAAAAAAATCTTTCCATTTTCAAAATATTTAAAGTGGGAAAGATTAAATGGAAACACTTGTTCATTGCAGGATTTGGGCTTCAAATAATCATGATCTCTTTCTCCAGTCTTTCTTATGGCTGTAAGATCTGTATAGCCATTTGTTATTATGTTGTCAAGAACAACAGCCTGGACATGAGAACATTTTCAACAGAGCTTCTTACTATGGGAATTTTAAAATCACTCCCTTACAATTTATTATGGGCCACAGTTTAAAACATTTTTGTGCCCAAAGAAACTCAGGTGGTGCCATTAAGACAGCATAAAATACCACAAAATACCAGGAGATCAAACCAAGTAGCAATTATCTAAAGCATTTTTCTGGTATCTACCCAGATTTGCCTTTTGGGAGTGCTAACTCAGTAAATAATCACTATACATAAACAAAGCACTGGCTATAACTCTCAAAAGAACTTCAAATTGTCTTCAAAGTGTTTTGCTTTGTTTGACAAAATACTCTTTGGGGATGTACTAATGGACTAAGCTAAAGATCCAAAGAAAGGGAACTTGATCCATTTGAAAGAGAATAAGAAGGCTGAAGGAAGCAAATGTAAAAATATGCTGGTACTCACTCAAAATCTGCTGACTTCCTCCTGTAGGTCATCTCACCAGCCCACCTTGTACCACAAAACAGTGCAATTAAAAAGTGCTGATGCTCTGTGCTAGCAAGACTTTTCTCTTTTCAAACCTTGTTTAGGACCAACCAACAAGACAGAAGACGTTATATGCGGGGTTGTGAGTTTGTGTCTCCCCGACTGCCTTAAAAATAGAAGATAGCACGAAACCCCACAAAATCAGATGAACCAGAGCACTCCTAATCTATTAGTAATAATTAATAAGCCCTGCAATTATATTTTATATCTCAAGGCTTTGTACAAATATCCTCATGATACCGCTGTAATTAACTACTACAACTGAGACAATGGCAGATTACATGTGCGCGAATGAGATACCCACATGCTCAGACTGACAGTGTATCCCATACAATCTAATGTATAAAATTGTCCAGTATAATAAGCATTTTACAAGGTCTAGCTGGGAAGAGACTAGTCACCTCTCCCTCCCTTTCATCTTCTTGTAAATATACTACCTTTTTCTAAATCTCCATGCAAGTATTTGAAGGGCAGCAAGTGTGGGCCAGTTGTGAGGAATTAATTGGACATACAAGCACATTGCACTGTGTGCAACATCTCAATTAATTTCCTCATTAAGTAGGTAATGGCACTGGACTGCTAAGTTGTTCAGGAACCTGTTAAATAGATATTTCTACTTATTTAAAGGCTGTGGGTAAATAATGAGGATTCCAAAGTGTGCAGAAATCTAAACAGAGTATTGGGACATTGGATGGGCTCCTCTATGGTCCTTCCTTCTGGTTCAGATACTTTCACCTATTTCACAGTATTTGAATGAGGAGACATGTTTTTTCAGATTTGAAACACAACTGGCCACAAAAATACAGAGAAGGAGCCAAGCTTATTCAGATGAAAAAAAAAAAAATCTGCAACTGTGATATTTTATGAAATATGGAAAAGGTTAGTTTTGGCTTGAGATTTCTTTGTGAGGTTTGTTGGTTTTTTTTCTTTTTCTCTTTCTCTGGTTAATAACCTTTCTGCTGAACCGAGAACAGAGCTAAGATATCAAATATACTTCTCAAAAAAACTTCATGATCCTCCAAAAAGGTGTGCTTTTGTTTGTTCTTCCAACCCAAAACTTTCCCTTACATCAGTAGCTTCCTTAACAACAGGGATAACTGAGCTTGAAAGGGTTTTGCTCTGAAATGTCAGTGTTGGTTACTTCCTCTGCTCTTCATTTCAGCATTTTGGCCTGAATTTTCAGATCTTGGTCTGTGGGAATCATAAATCATGAGGAACAGATACATAGAAAATGAAATAGTATAGTCCATCTACTTGGTTTTCAAGGAACTTTGAGTCTATAGCTCCCCAGTTGTCAGCTCCAAGCTTTTGTCCAATCGATATTTTATTTTCAAAGGAAGCCAGACCAAAAAAAAACACCAAACCACTGCATTATTTGGTTTTCCCCAAAGTTTGAAAAGAATATATTCAGATCTGGAGTTCTGCTTAGGAATGGGTTTGATTTTAATTAAAGCAAAGTATTACAGAAAGTAAAGGCTATGTGTTTCAGTTTGGTTCTCCCTTGGTACAGACCATCTTATAAATACAGTGGCATCTCTCTGAAAGTGAGACAGACTCTCTAACCTCTTGCAGGATTCATAAAATCCAGCCCATATGTCATGTGGCTGCCACCTTACCTTCTCGTGGGACAGAAAGTCCTGGCAACCACTTCAGAACTTGAAAGAGTGGCTTTTATAAGAAGGTTTATCAAATAAAAGCAAAGCTTTACATTGTTTAAGGCATCATCTGAGGTTCTTCTTAAAGAATAAATCCTTTCTTAGTGTTTAGCTCACAATTCTCAGCTGGATACAGGGAAACTAAGTGGAAGAAAGGAAGAAGCACTTTCTCTTGCAGACTGTAAGAAATACATTGCTCCTGCTTAAGAAATGACATTGGTTTAGTGGTTTCTGCTCACTCTCTTCACGCAAAAAAGATCAGGGAACAGGTTTGCAAAGTTATTGGAGCTGCTGCAGGAGTTTCTTCATCTGGAACTGGAAAATGCCTTTGGGGAAGATGGAGGCTGCTTTTGAAAGGCTGTTTCCCAATAGGTGATCCATTAGCAGGAGGTCTGCATCCCATAATGTGATTCTGTAAGCAAAGGTGGGCCTTGGTACTGCACAGATTTCACTGAAGCCATCGGAGCTGCACCCAAGGCCAGGAACTCCCTGAGATCTGGTTGGAGGACTGATGGTTGCAGTTTGGCTGCTGTTTTTGCAATGGTCTGACGTACTCGTCTGTATGGCTTATGGTCATCTTATACATTTCTGCACGTGCAATCAACACAAGGGGAGTGGAAAAAGGAAATGTCTCTGGAAACAGAGGCAAGCATGGCAAACGCAGTGCATTTCAATAAGCCATAATTACACATACAAACTCATCAACTAAACTTGGGCATGCAATTAGTAGGCTAATTATGCTGTAATTGTAACTGAATACCAAAACAGATGACCATATGCCAGCCTCCACCCCACCCAGTTGTCTCTGGGCTGTAGCTCCTATGCACAGTGGTGTCTCAGCTCTGGTGTATCTCCTGCTGAAAATATGAAAGTACCAGATGGGTAAATGCCGTCGGTTTATCGCTTAAGCCATCAGTTCTTCCAATTCTATATTTACAGTCAGCTTGCTGTTATAATAGCTGTGACTGAGGCCCTGTTGTGATGTGTTGTCTCAGTAGATAGTCAGAGATGATCCCTGGCCCAAAATCTTACAGTCAAAGATAAGATTTGGAGAACCACTGTGTCCTTGTTCCACCTACAGGAACCTGAGCCATGGATAGAAAAGAAGTATGCTGATTTCCACGGATATCAAGGTGCTTAATTCTCCCTTACATTGATGGATTTTGCAATAACAGCCACTAATGACAGCTTTCATCAAACTTGACAAATTTTGTTGAAATGGCCATGATGTCTATAAGCTCCCAGCATAATCAATGTGCAGAGTCACCTTCACCAGGTGATTGCACAGAGAGCACAACTGAGGAGAGAGGTGTCTTGCTTGCCTTCCTGATGTCAGCTGGGAGGAATCCCAGGCTAAATTAGAACTATAGAATCATAGAATGATGATAGAATTTGGGTTGATCTTAAAGACCATTGAGTTCCAACCCCTCTACACTGGGCAGGGACACCTCCCACCAGACCAGGTTGCTCAAAGCCCCATCCAGCCTGGCCTTGAACCCCTCCAGGGATGG
>JAOQGH010000032.1:57958033-58002331 GCA_025769975.1 Gallinago jamesoni
CAGGTTGCTCAAAGCCCCATCCAGCCTGGCCTTGAACCCCTCCAGGGATGGGGCAGCCACAGCTTCTCTGGGCGACCCGTTCCAGTGCGTCACCACCCTCATAGGAAAGAATTTCTTTCTGGTATTTAATCTAAAATTTAAAAATTTAAATTTAAAGCAAATACCTCTTGTCCTATCACTACACACTACCTGCTAAAGAGTCCATCCACATCTCTCCTGTAGTTTCTTTAGGGACTGGAAGAGGCTTTAAGGTCTCCCCAGAGCCTTCTCTTCTCCAGCCTGAAAAACCCCAACTCTCAACTCTCAAATTAGTCCTCTAAGTACTTTACCCAAGTAAAGATGAATAGTTTGTAGGAGAGAGAAGAAATCAACCCACACCCCTCTTTTTCTTCACTTCCATGAAATTAGCTCTTTGTGTTGTATGGCTTCTTTGTGTAAGTTTGCCTAGAGCCTTCTAAATGTACTGGTGCCATCAGCCATGTCTAAATATCAGTATTATGATTACTGTTAATATGCATATGTTTCAATAAAATGCATTTAGCTAAGAATAAAAATACCTTTTATACAAGATATAGCAATTTTTAGCAATCTATTGATTTAATGTACTTAGTTCAGTGAAAAATCTGTTGGTTTAAGCTATCTGCCATTAGTTTCAATTAAAATATATTGATCTGAGTAAATGTTGGTTAGATTAAGTGTTGCCTGACTGTGAAAAAAATATTCGCTTAAGCAAAAATTGTATGAGTATTTAGGCATGCATTTTAGGTTGGGGACTCTTCTAGCATCAGTAGAACTGTTTAGGTATCAATAAATTTATTTAAACTTAAATGAAAATACCCATTCTGAAATTAAAAAAGCTGATTATGGTAATATTGAGACTAGCATGCATGTTAATTCAAGTAAAACTATTTTTGAAATAGTAAGCATTTGGGAAGGTTTGTGGTAACTTTAAAACACTGGTAACTCAAGCCCTCTGTGACGGAAACTAGGCTTTCCCCTGGAAAGGCTTCCTTCTTTAACCACAAAGCTAAGATTTCCTGGTATCCTCTGAAACTAATTTTTTTGAATAATAAAATAATCTTGGTAACCTTAGATAGTAGGACAACACAGCTGCAGGCTAGGTCGTGCAGCTATTTTGAAGTACCGTATGCACATTATTCATGGGATTAATTTTAATTCAAAGCATCAAAAATATATACCTAGAAATAAAAAGCATGCAAGCAATAAGGCTGGCACACCGGTCCTTTATTAGTTCTATAAAGAGTGGAAGCCCTTGGGACCCTGATCCACAAGCAGTGGAGTACCCTCACCTGGAGATGAAAGATGGGCTTCCCTGCCTGACTCCGTCCTCAGCTACCCACACTCACACCCCAACCATAACTCCCCAGCACACCCACCCGGGGAACAGGAGGAATCCATCCCCCGGTGGTTTGCTTAGAGTCCTGTGGCAATTCAGCTTGAGGGTTTGAGATTAAAATAAAACTCAGGAGATCTGGAATGGTAGTTGTATGCTTATTCTTCAAAGACGGGTACGCCGTCCGTTTGTGCCGTTTACACTAGGGCTGGTTATTTTAGGCACGTTGTTTATTTCAATCTCATGTATTCAGTTTAAAAAATAAATAAATAAAATTAATTAAGATTATCCCTGAGTAGAAAATAGGGGTTTTTTTATCTTCGTGGGTTTGTCTGGGGGAAATGTACTACCCAGTCTCCTTCGTCTTCTGTGTGTGGATGTGTACAGAGGAGAAATCTTGCATTCTTGGGTTTTTGTACCCGCCACCCATCCTGTATCACAATGGCACACTTTTTTTGGTAGAACTGCATTGACTATGATGGTGCCTCTGTACATATACTCCATTCACGGGCACCAGGAGACTGAAAATTAAATGCACCAGCCCAGCAGTAAAGCAGTTTCTGGATGGCAAAGAGGAGCAGCCAGTGCCACAACAGCACAAAGCTGAGGAGCAGTGTTCAAGGGGATCATGGTTCAGGCAGGCACACAAGATGGGATTCTGGGAGTCCCAGAGAAACAGAAAAGTTCACGCAGAACATTTAGGGGCACGTTTTCAGTGCAATGTATAGGAAACACACAACCTCCAGTAGTTTTAGTAGGATTCGCAAAACCACATCCCCACATCTGCTGCCACAAATGTCCCCCAACAGTCAAAAACACACAGCAATTAAACTATCCAGAGACAGGTGTTGAATTCTGAGTTAAAAATGCAAGAAGTTATGACTGAAGTTACAAAGTGGTTCCCAAAACACGAGGAACTACTAATGCCAACCTTTGAAACTCTTGAGGGAGAAATAGGGGGGAAAAAAAAATGGTACTTTCTTTTCTATAGTTTCTGAATCCCAGATTTTTAAACTAAACTCATATCATTACTTTCCATGATTACCTCTAGAACTGCTAAGATCAGAATGCTATTGAATTTTGTAGCTAAAGTTGAGATTTTCATGTTTCCAAGGTGTGTGACTTTAAAAAAAGGCACTAAATCTTGAAGTCTCATGATCTTTTTGTGAATACCGACAGTGATGCATACCTGAAATATCTATCCATCCTGTTAATGATCTGGGCAGATATCAAATTTTTACATTCAGCAGCAGATAATTTCCAGAAGAGAAGAAATAGATGAAGGCGCATGATGTTGAGTCTTTTTTCATATGATCCTAGGTGCAGAGAACTCTGAAAACAGTAGATTTTAAGCAGCCACGGGTAATTTATTTGATTGTAGCTTTACTTTCAGCCAGAACTTTACTGAGCAGCTCTTTGCTTTAAGCCATTACCTGTTTCAAACTGCCATTGGGTCTACCAGTCACACACAAGTAGTCCTTAGTTTTGCTGTTTCCTTTGTTTATAACAAACAAATACAGTTCCTGTTCTCATTTCCCCAGTCTTTTTTATTATTAATTAGAGATGTGAAAAAATACCTCTTTTGTTCCATTGGTCACTGTCATGCTTTGGGCAAAGGTTCCTACAGTTTCATAGAATGATAGAATCATGGAATGGTTTGAGTTAGAAGGGACCTTAAAGATCATGGAGTTCCAACCCCCCTGCCATGGGCAGGGACACCTCCCACCAGACCAGGTTGCTCAAAGCCCCATCCAGAATGCTCATGAACACTTCCAGGGATGGGGCAGCCACAGCTTCTCTGGGCAACCTGTTCCAGTGCCTCACCACCCTCACAGGAAAGAATTTCCTTCTAGTATCTAATCTCAATCTCCCCTCTTTCAGTTTAAAACCGTTACCTCTTGTCTTGTGGCTCCACTCCCTGATGAAGAGTCCCTCCCCATCTCTCCTGTAGCCCCCTTTGGCTACTGGAAGGGGCTCTAAGGTCTCCCCCGAGCCTTCTCTTCTCCAGGCTGAACAAGCCCAACTCTCTCAGTCTGTCCTCATAGACATATTTTCAGCTGGCTGTTTCCATAAAGATGGAGTTTTACCCTCTTTCATTAATGAAGAACTTCTACTTACTGGCTTCTACCAAGTTTTGTTTAAATCCTACAGCAACAATAGTTACACCCCACTCCTATGCCCTTGCATGGCAGAAAGACAAATTCATACCTGAAAATGTGATGTGTGTGAACTTTCACATTAGGACAGACCTCTCCGACTGTATGTCACATAGCAATTATAACAGCCATTATCATCCAAAAGGAAAAACTATGCAAGTGTGAAAATGAGAGATGAAATCCAGGTGCATTCCTACATAGGAAAGTATGGATCAGTGAGCAAGTCCTGGGGCAAGACAGGGCACGAAAATCAGTCACAGCACTGAGCAGTCGGCATCAGAGTACTTGATTATCAACTGTTAAGCAAAAGTAAGCTGTGAGCTTCATAAACAAAGAAAAGCACAGATAAAAGGCTGATCTCAGGCACACTACAATCTAACACCTTTTCTAGGGCTGGGACATTAACATAACTCGTTGTTGATTTCCTTAAGTTCTAATTTGGAGGAATCAGCACAGAGTGGAAAAGAGAAGGAAGAATCAATTCTCTTCCTTGATGTTCATGTTTGCTTTTATTTATTAATGTTCTTACACATTGCCAGTCTCGCTAAACTGGCAGAGGGATTTGCAGCACCAGAACAAATCTCTGCTGGCTTTTTAACCCAAGAATGTTAAGAGATTGCTTTTTCCCCATCCGAAGTACGTATTTACCCAGAGTGAGTTAACACTGCAAAAACAGAAAACTATCTAACAAACAGGCATTTCTGATTTAAAATATGCAGGGACCTTTCCTCCTCTACCCACCCTCCTCCCCCCCCCCCCCATATTCATCTCAGTGGGAGTTTCTGACTGAATAATTAAAGACAAAGTTATCTTCAGAGGTTGAAGAATTAAGTCTGCTTTTGAAGGAATGAGATAATGGGTACCCGAGAACTCAGAGAACAAAGCTGCTTACAGCATGATCCCAGTCACTTAGGGGGTAAGCCTCAGAGACCCAGAAGCTCCCTTAACCAAAGCCAGCCCCAGTAACCAAAATCCCAGCAAAACACGGATGACAGGGCAGAATACAGAAAAGCAAGAATACTTACATTATAGGATTTACTTTAATCCATATCATAAAACTAGGTCAGATGACTATCTAAGCAGGTAAGGATTAAATGAAGAACAATAAGTGCAACAAATAAGAAAGAAAGGAATCAGTAAGACATAAGGTGAAAGAGCAAGGCAAACAAAACACTGAATTAGGCCTAAGCAGCAACACATGCACACAGAGTTTGATATGCAGCACTGCATAAGGGAGCATAAACTCGAGGATAGGATCCCAGAAGGTGACAGAGATATTTTCAATGTGACAAATTTAACGTGTTTATTTTTTTGATGTTCACAGTGATAATACTTTGATGACATCTACACTGGTTTCAGATCAGGAACACCATGTCCCCTGACACTACTCCGAGTATTGAATGGATTGAATGCTTGTGTTTTGTCCCACAAGCTGGGGTGATGTAGAGTAGCCTAATATCCCACTTGCAGAGCCCAGGTTAGGGCACGGTAGTCCTGCAAGGTAAATCAACCCTGGGATCATCCTGCCTGTGTTCAGGAAATACATGTATTTTACCAGATAGCAAGACATTATTCATTTGCATGCATTCTTTTATCTTTCCTAACATTTCAAATTCCAGAAAAGTTTTTCTGAAGATGAAGAGACCAGAGGGTGGACAAACATTCATGAGGAAGGAGAAAAGTTATTTACAGTGAAGCTGAACTCAGTTAGATAAGTGACTATTTTAACAAACGTTTGACTTTACTCCCCCACTTTCTGGAGAGAAATTCAGGCTTAAGAAATAAAGTGTCTAAATTAAGAAGCTTAATAATTTCTGCGTTTAAGCTGACTCGGTGACTTGAGGGAGCACTTAAGGTTTATGCTAGAAATTCCCTTGCATCCCAGGGATCAGGAGTGGAAGCTGATAAGGTAACTTGAGGCACAGGAGCAGCACGTCTCACTCCACTGCCTCTGCCTTTGGAGAACATTAGTAGCTGGCATGAGGATGGAGTCTAGCTCTCTTTCAAAAGCACAGCAGAAACAAAGGCAGATAGCTACAGTATACTGCCTGTAGTTGCTACCACACACTCACCTAAGCAGAGGAACTCATTTCCATTGCTCCAGTGGCCACCTTCAGATTTCTTCACCATGGTAGACTCATTGTCAGGCAAAAAAAGAAAAAAAAAAAGGGGGAAAAAACCCCTTTGTCTTCATTAGTATCAAGCCTCAAATAGCAACATACCAGTGATGGAATCACAGACCCCACACCATAAACTGGGGAAGTCCTGAAGGTGTGGAAGAAAGGGGATAAGTACACATTTGGTCTTCCTGGCTTTCTCTGCTCACTCCCACCAACCAGGTGGCAGTGATTAGGAGGCAGTAATTGCTTTAAAACAACCTGGCTGTGACCAAGGGGAAGGATGATTGTGCTTTTCTTGTGCAAATCTCAGCCCCAGCTTAAGAACCAGCTTTACTGAAAAGACCTTTTCTAAGAGGAAAATTCAACCATCCTGTGATGGTATCTCAGTGCCCGGTCCTGCACTTGGGCCATAACAACCCCCAGGCAGCACTATTGGCTTGGGGAAGAATGGCTGGAGAGCTGCCTGGCAGAAAAGGACCTGGGCGTGTTGGTTGACTGTCGGCTGAACATGAGCCAGCAGTGTGCCCAGGTGGCCAAGAAGGCCAACAGCATCCCGGCCTGGATCAGGAACAGTGTGGTGAGTAGGACCCGGGAGGTGATTTTCCCCCTGTACTCGGCACTGGTGAGAGACTCGAGACCCCACCTTGAGTACTGTGTCCAGTTTTGAGACACCTACCACAAGAAAGACATTGAGGTGTTGGAGCAGGTCCAGAGAAGGGCAATGAAGCTGGTGAAGGGTCTGGAGCACAAGCCCTATGAAGAGAGGCTGAGGGAGCTGGGGTTGTTTAGTCTGGGGAAGAGGAGACTGAGGGGAGACCTTCTCACTCTCTACAACTCCCTGAAAGGAGGGTGTAGAGAGGTGGGGGTCAGTCTCTTCTCCCAAGTCACAGATGATAGGACAAGGGGCAATGGCTTCAAGTTGCACCAGGGGAGGTTCAGGTTAGATATTAGGAAATATTTCTTTCCTGAAAGAGTTGTCAGGCATTGGAATGGGCTGCCCAGGGAGGTGGTTGAGGCACTATCCCTGGAGGTATTCAAGAGACGAGCTCACATGGTGCTCAGGGATATGGATTAGTGTTGGGTTGGTGTTGTTTTGGGTGTGGTGTGTGGTTTCTGTGAGTTTTTTTTGTTCTTTTGTGTTTGTTTGGTTTGGCGTTTTTTATTGTGTTTTTTTTGTTTGGTTGGTTTGGGGTTTGTTTTTGTTGGTTGGACTAGATGATCTTAAAAGGTCCCTTCCAACCTAGGTCATTCTGGGATTCATTTACATAATATAACAACCTTGGCTTGTATTACACTTGTCATCCATTGTAACCCCTAAATCCTTTCTGAAAAGGCAAACAAACAAGAAACTCCCACAAATGCATCCCTTCTTGTTTAGGATTTCGGCTGAAGGTGGGGAGAAGAGGAGGGACGGATTTCAGAAGCTCCTTGTTCCTGTTAGCCCACCCTGCGCTGCACCCACGAAGCTGTTTTCACGCAGCCCCTCTGCGCACACGTGGAAGCCATATGGTAAGTGCCAAACTGCAATGTGCATCGTACAGCTCAGATACTCAGATATTGCATTTAACTAGGCCCATCAACTAAGGGCTGGCCAGTGTGACCAAACACCGCAAAATACTCTGCAAACGTTTGTTTCAATTCCTAGTCAGATTTGCCTGCAATCACATTCCTTCTGCCCACGCTTCTCACAAATGGGCTATTCATTAGTTTTATGCTAGGCCAGGAATATGTGCTGAAAATGGAGCTGCTCAAAACAATTTCCAGTTCAACGTTAAAAAAAAAAAATGAAAAAGAAAAAGGAAAGGAAAGGGCTGGAAATTTTGACTGTGTTCTCAGCTATGGAAAAAAAAAAAAAAAAAGAGTGAGAAATAAAAATTGGCAGCGAGTTTTGAATTTGCAGCTATGACAATGACAAGTCTCTAATGGGCAGAGACAGCCAGAGAGTAGCACTGTATGAATTCCTACGTATTCCACTGAGGTGGGGGCATCATCACAGGTATTCAGCAAACTGGCCCCAAAAGGCATCTTGAGGCTGTCCAGGATATTCCAGGTTTAAGGCAATGGCTTGAAGTTCTAGGGGGAACTGCAGGCATGCCAAAAAAGAAAGACAGAAATTATGTTTCCTCTTGTCTTACATCCTCTTCTGTCTTCAGACTGCGAGTGCTGCAGGGCGAGACTGTACATATGCACATTTCCAGATAAAAGCAGCAGAGGCAGGCCAAAAATTATAGTGTGGGTGAAAGGAGTTGATCAAAATGGTTGAGCAAATACAATTACGAGTCTATTTTTACCTCCAAATTACTCATAAAGTGTCTGGGAAGGAGCTCTTGAGCATTGTTTCAGGGGGGTTATAACCAAAACTTACCGTAAGCGTTGTGAGGATGTGTCAAGAGGGAGAGATGAAGAGGAGAAGCAGGAGGAGGGTGGCAACAGACCAAGGGTTAAGGCAGCTGGAAAAAAAACAACCCAGCCGGGAAGAGGGTAACAAAGCAAACACCTACTCAGCAGAGTGTTTAATGCCAAAGATCAAGTTATGGCATGTAGCTGGTAATAGTGCTGAGGTCAAGAGACTGCAAACCCTTTTATGATGGTTATCTCTGTCTCTCAGCTTCCCATATTTTGACTTTATGCTCCATTTTTCTTTCACTGGGCCCCCATGGTAAGTGCCCGGTTGATGGCTATTCTGCTCAGCCTTTAAGAAAGGGTGAGACCCAACCAGCACTTCTGTGGTTTCTCTCTCCCGTGTCAGCAAATAACTCTGGGTAACAAACCCATTCAGGAAAATCAGGGTCTGTTCGCGGACAAATCACAACCATAAGAAGATTCAGAAATTCAATGAATTTCTGGCTTGTTATGAATTATTATCTCCGCCTCGTCTGTTTGCAGCTCAGCAACTGTGTGTGGCCCGTCAGGCCAGCACACACACACACACACACACACACACACACAAAAAAACATGAGACGAGTCTCTTCTGACCTTGTTCTTCCTGCGACCTTACAGCACTGGCTGGCAGCAGGAATATGCGTATACAGATATCTTGGCGTGACTTCAAGAGCGGTTCAGTAAGTAGCTCACAACTGCTGACCATCTGGCTGTTAGATCTAAGAGGGATCTATTAACGCAAGAGCTACAGCATTGCCAAGCTGCAGCACAACCCGAGTGGCAGAAGGTGCGTGCTGGTCCTCTTCAAAACCCTGGGAGAAGTCAATGGCGTTGCTGTATCCACCCATTCACTCAAGTAATGTGACGTGACTCCTGGTGCCATTGCATCCAGAGGCACCATCCTGGATGGAGCTCCGCTGTTTGACAGTACTGCGATGATAACGTGGCCCCAAAGGGCTTTAATTCTGAGTGTATGTCTCCATGATATGCTGGAAAAGACAACGTTTTGTGCATCCTCGTGGTCCTCCCTTGCCCTTTGAGGTGATGAGAAGTAACGGAATAGATAGACAGCCGCTGCTAACAGAATGCCAAGCCTGGGTGAGAGGTAACATAAATTAAATGGGGCCCAGCATGGTAGGATGGTTTTACACTGCTCTTGCTCAGCTGAAAGCCTGGTAGAATAAGTTTGCATCATCCAGCAGTTTACTGCATTGACAGGATGTACAATAAGCAAAGAACAAAGAGCAGGGAGGAGGAGGTACCTGAAGATATACAGTTTGTGGGTCAATTCATGCAGTGTCGTGGGGGCTGATATACAAAATCTATACTCGGACATCCCTCCATGCCTTCGTTTTTCTTGGTGTCAGAGAAGAAATGATCCTGAGGGATTTGGCAGTAACAACATGTATCATCTTGCATGTCACTTCAGGAAGGTCTTTTCGTTCAGTGGGAGCAACAAGAAATAAAAGCTAGGAAAAGAACAAACGGCATTGTAGTTGAAATTGTTGTTACTAATTTTACAAAATGCTAAGTCATTTTGGAAACAATAAAATGTGATAATAAATTCTGCAGCTTCCCCTGAACAATATTTTGAAAACTGTCTAAACACCCATGCTTTCCCTTATAGATTCATTTCAATGTATT
This sequence comes from Gallinago jamesoni, assembly GCA_025769975.1. Classification (NCBI taxonomy): domain Eukaryota; kingdom Metazoa; phylum Chordata; class Aves; order Charadriiformes; family Scolopacidae; genus Gallinago; species Gallinago jamesoni. The sequence goes on from JAOQGH010000032.1 coordinate 57,967,691, forward strand.
TAGGATGTGTATTGACTCTCGGGCCCAAGATTAAAATGCATTTTCTAAACATTTTCTCATTTTTCCCCAGTGGGCTGATTGGTCTAACTTAAAATACTGCCTCGAAGTATTTTTCCCTCTTATGTATGCTTCCAATGATCAGATCAGTCTATGAAATTTAGGGAGTTGATCTGAACTGAACCCAGTATAAAAACCTTTTGAGGTTTGCCCATCGCTGCTTACAATGCTGTTTTGAAAAATAACCTCAAGGCTATTTAATTAATCGTTCATTCTTTTAGTCTCCCAACCCAGGTAGATTAATACCTACGCTGCCCACAGATCAATGAGTTCTGGAGTCTCCTACAGATTAGCACATCTGTAGTTTAAAGCCATTTCGCCTTAGAAGGAAAGAAAGAATGAAAGAAAGAAAGAACAAACATATTCCCAGGAGGAACCTTTCGGGGATCAATTCATAAACAAAAGAAAACATGCTATTCTCAGCAAGGAAACAATGTAAATTTTTTTGTCTGCTGCAGTGATTAATAACATGCTATTGCAAGAGCCTATATAGAGGGCTCCATCAATCCATTTAGGCCAAAAGCTGACCCACTTTAAATTCTTAAATTATGACGACAATTGCCCCTAAGATATATATTTTTTTTTAAATTTATAGAAACGAGTGAAAGCTGTAGAGTTGCCACCAACAATTTCCTCCAACAAGAAAACTGCATATTAGCGTTAGGAACACCAAGTGGTGGTGGCAGAAGTTTAGCAGTACCGCACTCTGAACAAAATCCCGGGGCTCTAGAGAAACCAGATTAAAAATTTCCAAAACTCAGGGTAGATGGGAACTGCAAAGGATTCTGCTGCTGTTTTTTTTATGCAACAATTTAGAAGAGGAAGGATTTTTTTTCCCACCCAAATTTCAAAATCCTAAGCCAGGTCCCGCTTGTGTTCTGGCTTCAAGGGCCATAAATACAGACCAAAAAGTGAGGTTTTGTCTGCCCTTTTCTGTCTACCATTTTTCTGGAACTGGTGAGATAAGGCTGATGTCTACAGGCATTCAGGAGCTCAGAGGTTACATTTTAGGTCACAGTCAGTAGAATCAGTCCTCAGCCTTGAACCTTCCCTCCTCCACGTTAGGTAGACATGAATATTTCTTGGCCCATGACCCTGAAAACGGCCAAATCCTTGCAAGTGGTGTTTAGTCAGTAGCCTAGATGGTGCTTGTTATCTTCAATGATCAGGCCCTTGAGCTCTCCTCCAGCAAAGCACACACATAGCTACTCAGATGGCAAGTAATCAGATGCCAGGACTACTCAGACACACAAAGTCACATTGGGATTTTAGAGGGCAGGGGACCTTCTGAATAAATAAATGCATAAATCCTCAAAGCACAAGAAGGCTGAAAAAATAAATTTTTAAAATATCATCAAAATCTTCAGTCAAAACAGATAAAAATCTCATTTTTCTTATCTGGTGAAAAAGTACATTTTATTGAAGACAAAACCTGAATTATTAATATACAGCCAATAGCCAAACATAAGATAGAGTATATGCTAATTTCAGAATTCAAATAGGCATTTATGATCCTAAATTTAGCCTCCCATTAAAAAAAAATGTCTTGGCCAAGCTGTTTAAAAACACATCAAACCCTTTAATAGCGAAGCACAAAATGCTAGGGCAGTGGCTTCAGTCTCAGACAACCAGGCAGTAAAAGGGCTAGCAAGCAATACTTCTACCCATACCATAGAATCATGGTTAGAGTTGGAAGGGACCTTAAAGGTCATCTAGTTCCAACCCCCCTGCCTTGGGCAGGGACACCTCCCACCAGACCAGGTTGCTCAAAGCCCCATCCAGCCTGACCTTGAACCCCTCCAGGGATGGGGCAGCCAGAGCTTCTCTGGGCAACCTGTTCCAGTGTCTCACCACCCTCATAGCAAAGAAATTATTTCTAAGATCTAATCTAAATCTCCCCTCTTTCAATTTAAAACCGTTACCCCTCGTCCTATGGCTCCACTGCCTGATCAAGAGTCCCTCCCCATCTCTCCTGTAGCCCCTTCAGATACTGTAAGAGCCTCTAAGGTCTTCCCGGAGCCTTCTCTTCTCCAAGCTGAACAACCCCAACTCTCTCAGCCTGTCCTCACAGGAGTGGTGCTCCAGCCCTCTGATGTACAGTGTGTGGTAGGAACAGCCAATTGCCCATCCCACCAGATGCAACAACAGCAAGGAAAAAATAAAAACACAAAAAAACAGAAACCAAAAAACATCAAAGTTAGCAGGACTGATGGCAAAATAAAATCCTTGCTCTACTATGGAATGGATAAATAATAGCGCAAATTCTTGGGGCCCAAAACCAGAGAACTGCATTAAAAACACCCTGCAATGAAAAAGGCTGCAAGCCCATGTGTGGGGAAGTGAACCCCAATTCCGCAACCTGCCTGGGGGCTATAGATCTTGCTGGGACCAAGGGGGAGCAGCGAGTGAGGCCACAAACACAGGCTGCCCCTTTCTCTGCTCCAACAGGCATCCGTCAGGTCCCTTTGCTCCTCAAGGGCTTCAAATTTGTCTTTTCTACCATCTTGCGAAGACCTCATGCTCCCTTTGCTCTCTTTGTCCTGGGAAACTCGCGCGGTGTTGTGGGACTCGAGCTGTCTTCAATGGATTTAGGGCAGTGTACAGCATCCCTAGACCAGCCTCCTATCACTTTGAAAACTGGGGAGCTATGAGCTTAAAGGGCTCCCCAGATCTGGTCCTACATTGGTAAAACGCACTGGGTTGGTGTTATCTGCCTGTAGGACATAATGAAATTCATACTTGAATGGCAAGTACTTTAAGTGCTTTCTCGGAGTATATCACCAATGCATTTTCTCCCTCCAGTTATTACTTATTTCTAAAACCTTCATTACAGAAGCGGTTAAAAAAAAAAATAACTTTCTCCTTTTAAAATGTTGATTTGTTTTTCTCGCAGAGAATGGCCTGCAAAATGTCGAGGTAAGCATTAGTTAAAGGGCTACTACACCAGGCCAGCAGGAACAATTCACTTCTTATGCATATATTCCTGAGCGTTATTCCGTTCCCTTTCTCTTTGTGAATGGGAACCGCTTCCCTTCCAGCAGCCGGGTGCTTTCCTCCCCCCTTCTCCAGCCCTTTCTTCACCCGCTCAACGGCAGCGGCGTGTGGAGGGCATGGGCAGCGGAGGTGGGCATCGCGTTAATAGACACACTTGCCCCAAATAAATGCACTCTACAGGCATCATTTCAGGCTGGAAAACTCAACGTTTTCCGCGAGTTAAAACTGTGTTAAGCCGTTTAATTGTTTCGTGATTACCAGAGCACCTACCTTGTGAGGATATTAATTATCCAGGCATAAACAGAGCAAGTTTTTTCTGTAAAGAGAGAGCCATTCTTATTTTTTTAAGTTATTCAAGTTTCTTTTACTCATTCCAGCTAAATAGATCTTGCCCAGGAAAGAGGAAAAAAAAATGGGTCTAAATGCAAATTAACATTACTGTTTAAATATCACAGACCATTTTCTCTGAGCCCAGTTACAATAACTAGTAATTATAAAAATTGCTTGCCTTGGGCTTCTGGCTAAGCCAATGCTAAACTTGTCCTTTTATTAGATCTGTCAGACTGAGTTAATTATCTTTATGATAATAGATGTGCCTTACCTCAAACAAAACAAATACCCTTATAATTAGCTTTTTAGTTAGAATTTTAATTTATTTATAAAGACTGTTTGTTTTGTTTCTTTTTCTGCTTTACAAAGAAGTTTGAGTTTTAAAAGGTTACTAGTCAGCTTAGTTATTTTTAAGAGGAAAGAGACCCATTAGGTTGACCAAAAGGTTACGTGGTTAAGGCTGTGTCTCATCCATCCACTGTGAAGTCTGGGAACGTGCTGGTTGTACATCTTGCGTGAGAGACAAGAGAGAGGGAGAGAGGAAGAAACAAGGCGTGTTCTTTTATTCCAGAAAGTTCTCTCCGAGCTGACTTTTGAACAGCACATTAACTGAATTTAATAGGGAAGCGTGCTAGCAAACACTAATCCCGGATGCATGTTTTCTTTTGAATCCTTTTTTTCTGAAGTCAGAGCTGAACTTTCCTTAGACTTCTGAAAATAGAAAGCATAGTCTGGTTTAATATATCTCTGTCTCCACAAAATCCCTTTCAATCTCTCTCTCTTTTGCTCCTATATTTTCCGTCTTATCTTCCTCTTGTATTCTCTGAACCGATCCTGCAAGCCCTCCAAGCAGAGCTCCCAGGAAGAACTGAGGGCTTGCAGAATGGGGTCTGTGCTTTATTCAGGATTTCAGATGTGTTTCTTCCACTAAATAAATATAAAAAAGTGCTTTATGCATCAGGACCATCTCTGATTTTCCAAACAGGAAAAAAATAGAGTTTCAAATCCGGGGTTGGTGGAAAAAAGCAGTCTACAGATTAACGAATTAAAGAAAGTGGTTAGGGAAAAAGTGCCTTGTGTGTTATTTTAGCTCTGTCACAGTGATAGGATCCAGATTGGGTTTGTAAGGTGAAGCCTGTTTAAATCAGGGTCATGGTGCAACTTCTCTAGATCTGAGTGTCCCCATGTGAGTAAAGCAGTCCTATCTGAAAACGTCGTCAGGGACTCACTTCATTAATATTTCTATCAGCATTTGAGATCCAAGGATTAGATGAAGCTAATACTGTTTTATCATCTTATTCCCTCTTTATCATATCCTATTCCCTCTTACTGAAGTAGTTGAACAGGCTTGATATGCAACAAATGTAAGGGGAATGTGGATAAAAATGTGGTAGCAATTACAGGAGGAGGAGACATTACTAATATTTACAAGTTTTTCAATTAATAAAGTAATTTCAAAAGTAAACAGCTTTGCAACCAAATGAACACAAATGCAGCTGTTTGGTAATGAAAAAAAAAAATACCCGTTGCTATGCACCTTGTGTAAGCATGTGAATAGAAAAAAAAGACCCAGTTGAAATCAACACAGATATATCTTTCTACCCTCTATATACACAATAACATCTAAATTTATGAGCACCTCAGAAGTACAGGAAATAGCACTTAACCATGAAAATGTACTATTAAATTAAAATAGTGATAGCTAACATTGAAACCAGCGCAATACAGATGTTTTTCTGTTTGCAATTAAAAATTTCTTCATTTATTTTTCAGAAGTCAAAGCACTTTGGTGAAAACAAATATTTCTGTGGCAAATAATTAAAATTAATGTGATAGAAGGTTGTATTTTCCTAACTTTCTACAGTCTAATTGACTGCTCTAAGTCGTCATTAAAGAATGGATGTTTATTCTGTATTTTTGAGAGGTGGCAGGAGAAATGGGAAGAGAAGGAGAGAGTAAATCAAAATAGAAATGGAAATGTTTTAAATGTGAGAGAGAAAGAGTGAGTGAAATATAATGGACCTCCAACGTTCCCTCTTAGAAGAATGATTTCGTTGTGTGCCATATTTGCTTGCAGTTCTATAAATGGTGTAAAGTCTTTTAATTAGGAAGTCCAAGTTTATAACCTTGTGGGTCCTTCTGTAGTCTTCCAGTAGTTCCTTTGTAATTGTTAGGGCTGAGTCTTCACTTCTTTTTCTGGCCAGGGAGAGACAGTCAGGTTTTTGGTGGAGGCCCTGGAGCCCCGTGGGCAGCCTTTCCGCACACCGAAAGTCCTAGTGAGCACTGATGCAGGGATCCTCCTCAAAACCAAGGATTAGTTGTTTGCCAGCACGTATTCTCCAGCTAGAAAAACACATTTAGAATGATAGATAACCTCTCCTCTCGTTTCCCAATCATACCTAAATTTGGCATTTTGCTCTTGCCCATAGAGGAAAAGGACTCAGGTTTGGTGCTTCTCCTGGGGACCCAGAAAACCCTCTGCTGCTGGAAACAGAGCTGGTCTCCATTTTTCTTTGCCAGTCAAGGTGCAGTATCTCAACAACGTTCGCCAAACTAAGCTGATGCTTCTTCAGTTTTCCCTCATTCCCAGCTCAGGGTCTCCTGGTCCTTTGCATCAGCCCCGGCGTCTGCCTGATCCCGCGCCGAGCCACCTCAGGGAGCTGAACCAGCAGAAATTTTTTATTGCTGGGTTAGTTTTCTGCCAGCATCGCTCTCTGACCCACCTCACTGTGGACTCAGATGAATGCTGGTGCTAGTACAGGTGGGAATATGAGGTTAGAGGTGGGTTTTCATGGCTTTTGCTCGCAGGACTGCAACCCCGGGCACTGCTGCCACAAGGCTACGCAGCAGCTGGGTGTTTTTCAGGGATTGCTGAAATTATCCAAACCAGTATTTTAACTTCTATTTCTTTGTCAAGGAACATAACAGGAAAAAAATAAATAAAAAGAAAAAAAAAAGAAAAGAAAAGAAAGAAAAAAAAAAAAGAAAACACACCACCACCACCACCACCCCCCCAATATAATCTAGATAGATCTCAACTTTCTATACCTTTTGTTTTTTCAGATGTTCTGGTTAAAATGGGAGATTCTAATAGAAGAAGATAAGGGAACTGGGGTTAAATCACTCTCTTACCATTATCGTTTATGCTTGTATTAGAGCAATATGGACATATTTATGCTTTCTTGTTCAGAACCATGCAATAACAGTTCCTGCTCAAGGAATTAATGTTCTACATGGAGATGCAATGCTCCAGTAGTATAGAAGCATACCTAAGGTGTAGGTATTCTATACGTAGCCCATAATATTAATAGAGATTATAATATGCAGCCTGTTTTTAATAGTCCTAGGGGACTCCACATAAGTAGAAAAGTATGTTATGAACACTATTAAAGTAAACATTACCTTCTCCCTCGGCAGATTTTTCCAAAATTCACATTCGTCACGATCACATATACAGATTCTAATTGGGGAAAAAATAATTTTAAAAAAATTCATTTCTCTACAAACTAATGCAAAAGACCATAAATGTAGCTATCTTTAAAATTACATTATCAATTATATAAAAAAAGAATTTTTCTCACCATTGAGAGGTCATCATTAGGAAAGGTCAAAGTTGTACTTGACCCTGTTCTGCTCCGTTACAGCTCATACAGATCCTATGCTCTGTCACTGTCCTGCGAGGACAAATACACCACAACATCACAACATGGACAAGGCAGTGATAGACCCTAAAAAAAACCTACTTGAGAGTGACACTTTCATGTTTTACTCTTTTAAAGTAAACTTCAAAATGAAGCACAAAGATTTTTTGCATATTTGCTCTACAAAAATGTACCCTGTGCACCACCAAATATGGATCTTAACCAAACTGATGGGGAATGAGCATTACTAAGGTTGCAAAGTCAGATCTTCCCAAGTTAACAAATGTCACAGTTAAGGTTGCAACTTTAACTCAACTCTCTTGAGCGAATGCATTACGCTAGAAGTTTTAATTAGTTTCTGATCTCTTTTTCCATAGGACTATTGCTGGTTGCTCATAAAACAATAAATTATGAAAAGCTTTGTTACACAGGCTAAATCATTTTTGAAACATCTCAGTGAAAGGTAGCTGATGTGTATAAATTCTTTGTATTTGTATATAGTGTACATTATTGTGAAAGTTAGTCTCCTCGTGAGATTAATAGTGTCAATTAGGCTGTCAGGGATGAGCAAGCCTGTCATGTGGGCTTTGACAGAACTCTTGGGTTAATCAGCTACATGCAGATATCATAGCTTAATATTTACATCTGAGTAACAAATGTTTTACAACCACCCTTCGAATTTCTTCTGCTTACAGAACTGCATTCATAAATATGATTCGTCTTGCAAAAACCATCATAGCATACTGCACATCGCTTAAATATATTAGTTTGCATAAGTTTCAGACATAATTATCAAATCAGTAATAAGCCACCGTCTTGCATTACTATATGAACAGGCAAAACCAAAGCAGTTGAGTGACTTTGTTCAGGCTCGTCAAAGACAAGCCCAGGTTTCTCGTTCCTGTATGCAGTTCCTAAGACTAGTCAAGGCTGAGTGATATTTAGTGTTTACACTGCTGGGGAAAGGAAAATATTCTACCTGTGGAGGAAATAAGGCAGGTAGTGTCCTGTTGGCTAGACCACGTCAGGCCCAGCAGTTGGTCTAACCCTTATGAGCAAGGGAAGGAGCCACAAACGCACCTCTTGGACACCACATCCTTCCTCTTCATCTGTCTTTCTCTGGTGGACCCTCTTTCCCAAACAGCAGTCTCCCAGCTTGGGAAGGGGACAGGAACTGCTCTTCCCCCTTCCTGCAACCGAAATGGAATGAGGTGAATGCATGAGGAGGTGTGTTCTTTACGGGAGCTGGCAGCGCAGCTCCTGCTTTGCTCTGCAATGCAAATGCAGAGCAGAGACCAGCAGGACCTGGAGTATGGGTTTTTTTCCAATTCATAAAAGAGAAATTAAATTTTTTAAATGATAGTACAATGTGTCAAAGGCAGATTTCCTTCAGAATGCTGTACATCGCTTTCAGCAGGGATTTTAGTTTTCAGTGATTTCTGTTATATATGCCATCTGCTTTCAGTTGTGCCCTGACCAAATCTCCTCTTGGATTCTATTTCAGGGCTGTATATCTTAGACATTGCAAGGTCAGAATTCCAGGCAAGGTACTATCACTCTGCCAAAAGATAAACACCTACTCAAATTTTATTTGGTCTGTACTCAAATTAACCTCTCATTGACTTCAAGTCAGGACTCTGGAATTTGGCCCAAAATAATAGTTCTAATAAAATGAATGAAAACCCAGTACGAAAATGGATTCACAAATAGAACCCCAAATGTATGCAGTGTTTTAGAACGCTGAATAAAATATATCTTATCCCAAGTACCTCCTCCATGGTGGCTAACACAGAGACTGGGTTTTCCATTTTGTAGCATGAGTTTTCCCTGTTCTGTTTCTGTTTGGGTGATGTGTGTTCTCCAGGGAGACTGCAGGGAAGCTAGGGAAGCTGGACAAAGGCTTGAGCACAGAACTGTCTCTATAATCTCCGTGTAAACTTTAGTCTTTCCTTGCCTGCGTCTGCCCATAGCGTGGTTGAGAATAGCCAACGGGCTAATCTAAATCAAAGAGGTAATAGTCGTTCTCCCTCACACTGTGACATTGAAGGACATGTCACAGGCTCACTAAGGGAGGCAAGGAGAAGGCTAGTGGCTCCTATGTTGGCTTTTCACCACATCAAATCCTGCTGTGTCAGGGATACTAGATCACTGTTATGGGAATTAGTAACTATGTGGGAAAAGACAGGAAGGACTGTTCAGAGAAGCGTATTTTGAAAGAGGATTGGAAGAAACACCAAAAGAGCAAATGAATAAAACATGACAGAGGCAATCAGAGAGGTAAAGGAGACAAAGGGAGCATTAAAGTGAAAATATTAAGTGAACGATAGGGAGGAAAAGATGCATGGAAAGTAAAAATGGAGATGTGGGATAAGGCAAGATTGTCGGGGGCTTTGCGTGTTCAGGTCAATAGCTTGAACTTCTTCATTTATATACTTGCATGGCAGTCATGCCAGGAGGCAAAGACAGTGCGCTGAGAGGTGGCACGCAGCAAAACATGGCATTTGGAAGTGAAAGAAAGGACAGACCTGGCTAGCACCTTTAGAAAATAAAAAAAAAAAACCCAGTCAGGAGAGTGCCTTTCAGACAAACTGTTCTTGAATACACTGCCAGAAATGTAAACATACCTGAGCTGAACTCCCTGTTTTTCACACAAAACCTCTTTCCAGTTCTCAGCTCTTTGGGTCACTAGAAAGATGGTGGAGGAGAGAGAGAAAGGCTCACGTTAATTACAGACTGACTATGTCAGCTCCATTATAATATGAAAGAACAAAAGCCAATGCTGTGAGACAGGGGGGAAGAGTGTATATAAAAAGTGGAAAGGTCTGAGAAGGGGCCTCACAACTTCCACATCCCTTACTGCTGCCTTCAAAAAACAGTAACCAGGGCAAAGCTCCAGTGAACCAGAGGCTGTGGCTGGGAATAAGAAATTGGGGAATAGCGTTCTCTCTTCTCTTATTCCATGTTGTGAACCATAGAATCATAGAATCATCATCATAGAGTCATAGAATCATCATCATAGAATCGTATGGGGTTGGAAGGGACCTCTGGAGATCATCTAGTCCAACCCCCCCACCAAGCAGGTCTACGTTGCTCAGGAATGTGTCCAGGCAGGTTTTGAGTATCTCCAGAGAAGGAGACTCCACCACCTCTCTGGGCAGCCTCTTCCAGTGCTCTACCACTCTCACAGTAAAGAAGTTCCTCCTCATTATTAGGTGGAACTTCTTATACTCAAGTTTGTGCCCATTTCCTCTTGTCCTGTCACTGGACACCACTGAGAAAAGACCATACTAAAAGAGAAGGTAACCAGAAGGGGATCGTTGAAAAGAACCATAGCTGCATTAAACTCACCCTTACTTTCTCAGGTCTGGTAATGCATGCAACCTGGTGTGGGTACAAGGGACCTATCAGTGGAAGGAACATTAAAGACATTTTCATACAAGATCTTGTTCAATTCCCAAGCTGAAGAATCACCTACAATTCATTTAGTTCAGCCCATCTTTACAGATTGAGGAAGTTTTCCAGGAAAAAAAAAAAAAAAAAGGAAGTCACTGGATTATAGTTATTACACAGCCAGAGGGAAAAATTGCACAGTAAAGAAGTATATATCTACAGTACCACAGAGAGCAAACAAAACAAAATAAAAATAAAATACCCCTAAGCAGTCTAAATTGCATTGCAAATAAAACTTTATATTAAGAGATACATTTGCATACCCGGAAAATTAGATGTGAAACTTATAGTAACCACAGATCAAACCATTAAAAGTAAAAAGTGGCCTGTGGAAGTCTTGATGGAGTGGCAACTGAAAAAATACTTGGTAAGGACTTCAAAATTTGACCTAATAATAGGATTTGCATGTTCGATTTTAAAATGAAACCCCATGGAAGTAATTTTCTCTTGGTACATACACATACTTCAGCCTAACAGTAAAGGGAGAAACGTGAACACATTAAGGCTAGAATATACCATGTAAGTATCCCAGAAGGACTTAACTGAGTTTAATTTAGATTAATAGGATACTATATAAATACTTCTTGCTTGTTAAGCACTTTTTATTAAGATATAACTACTGTCTAATACTTTTCTATCATTCACACAGTAAAAGCATAGAGAGAATAACAATTTCAAAAGTAATGAAATTCCATTTTCAGAAACAACCAAGACATTCAAAGCTGGGTTTGTTTTTAAGAGTGTTGAAGCCGTATTCATCTCCTAGTTTTAGCTCTTCAAAAGACAGTTTAATCTTGTCATTTAATCTAGCCTTAACTAGCTGTCTAGATTTCCTCTGCAGTCAGGGAAGTGCGATAAATGCCTCCAACAAACAGTTCATCCACTGTAAAAGAGACTAGAGTAGGTGGATGGTGTCACTCCCTGACAATGCTTATGAATGGCTCTTCATTACCATTGAAGTCACACAGATGACAACCTTAGGCCAGACTCAAACCTTTACACAGCTGAAATGGAGTTAGATGATCTGCAGCACACAGTGCTATTTTCAAAACCTCCGCACTACCAACTGTTTCAATATTATGGGTACGTTTGGATGGGACATTACTTCTGTTAAACCATTTAGTTCTTTTAGATTATATAATTCCTACTGTTTAGAAAAACTATTAAATGAGCATAAGACAAGTTTGGGAAAGAAAACCAGGTCCTAACTTCATTGGTATATGTTAAAAGAAAAATGTTAGCACAGGGTTTCATCAATTATAGTGACCAGACATCTGTCATTATTACTCTACAGAAAGAGTACACTCTAGTTCTTCTACCCTGACCCATGAGAAGGACCGATCACTTCCCCTTGAAGACAGAGAAAGCTACACGGAGTAGGACCTAATATATATATTTCGAATATGTGTTTCATGTACATTTGTGAAATACCTGCTATGAACTGGAGCAGCCAGGTGATGAAAGATAGAAGGCCAAACACAACTGTTTAAGTCCAGAGAGAAGTGTAAAGGAAGGGCGCTTGCTACTGGCAGAGGAAATATTAACAAGTGCATATAATCACTTCAATAATTGTTACATCTGAATGTTCCTGCAAAATTAACAGGTATGTCTGCACAGCAGTATTCTGAGATAAAGAACTATTATTTGTATGGTGAAAACTGAGGTTCAGAGAGATTAAAGTCTCCAGTCAGAAAAACATCCATTAGTGGGCTAGACTTTACTGTCAATGGGAACTGTAGGCTTAACACATGCTTGGAGCTTTGCTCAATCCAGACCATAATTCTCTTCTCAATCCTTCAAATTGTAGCTAGTAACTAAGATGGATATAAATTGCTATTTAATTGTGTACGTTTTATAGCATTTCCATAGGACCTGATTTATTATGCATATAACCCTATTGATTGCATCTTTATTTAACTCCATTAGAATGCTATTGAGAATGAATGAATTCAGAACCGGCTTACCCTTACATTTAAAATCCACACCAAACCAGAATATTTTTGATGCTTGTAAAATGCAAGATAAAGACTTAAAAATACACTTTATAATAGACCCATAGTTGCCTGTTGTCACCCTGGACAGAAGAGTAACAGAAGACAAATAGTCCTCATGATATTTATGACACAGCAAAAAGTCAGGGAACCTTCACGAATGTCCTTTTCCAAATCCTCTGCTCCCAAGACATAATGTAGAAACTGCTAAAAAATCCTTCAGATGGTAGAAGTTTCCTATGCATGTGTGATAACAACCTGATTTTGTAACCTTGTTGAGAACATATTATATTTATTTCTTCTGGTTTTACCTATCTATGAGCAAAGTATCCACCAAGGTGTGTAACAGCAGACCCTCAGTCCTACTAGAGGAGAACATGGTCAGAACTGCTCACACCACTGTGCCTCAGTAGCCAGTTAGCAAGCTCCAGTCTTGCCAAGTCTAAATGTTTTCAGAAGAGGATCCACATATCTGGGTGACTAGATAATTTGAAACCTCAGTCTTTATGACATTTATCTATTACTCTTTTCTTCTCTTTCTATTTGTTCTGAGCAGGAGGGCTTTAAGCAATGAAAATTCCCAAGGCAGAAGAGGATCTTCCTAAGCCTAGCAATAAGCATTTCATAAAAATGACACTTTATCTTGAATATGGAAATATGGGGTCAAATTCTGAGTTCAAAAAGGGAGGTAGTGTCCATGAAGCCACTCATGATTCCAATGTAATCAATGTGATCAGAATGAAACCTTCATTGTTCTGTACAGTTCCAAATACCATGACTTCTCTTTTTCTGTATATCCACCAATGTTTAGGCATAGCCCTATTGCTTACTGTTAAAGGCCCCTTTCATCTGAGGAGTTTTGGTGACCTCCTTCCAGTCCAACAAGTGTCAGTGATTACAGTAAACAGAAGATGATGAAAGCTCTTTGAATCTTTTGCAAGCTTCAACATCAAAATATCATAATCACCATTTTTCCTAGGGCTCACTCTCCTGCTCAATACATTAATGGTGTGTGCTTTAATCTTACCATTTTCAGTTTGTGACAGAGTTCAGCTAACCACAGTATCCTCAATTCAACACCACCCACCGTTTCTATCCATTTCGTACTGTCAGAAGCACATCAAGCAACCTCTGAGTGTAATCACATCAAAATCGATTTTCATGGCTGAGAGAAAAATAATGGAAATTTCTCTAATGTAGAAAATGTATGTGTTCCTTTTGGTTAACCAAAATAGACTATATATCAGGACTGTCAAAATTAAGTTTTCTTGATTCAGTGCTCTTCCCCAGACTTGTGTACAAATTACAAGTCCTCACTACAGAATGTCTTTAACATAATTTTCTGTTGGACTGCCTCAATGTGGTTCCCACAAAATGAACAGTCTACCCGAGTGATAGACTACAGATCATTCCCCACATCAGATCCACAAGTAAATTACTCCGGGGGTTAAAAAAAACAGAACCCCTGAACCTGCTCTGAAATGGGCAACCAGGACTTTGTACTTGCTTGGAGCCTCGTGACTTTAGACACGAAGCCTGCTGCAGGGTATGGAGGCCATGCATGAAATCATGGATCAGCTCTGCACACTTATAACCCCTCGAGAGCTGTGAGAATCTCTCTCTTACTATATACATATATATTCTGTGAGTGAAGCTCAACAAAGCCTTCAAGAAGAATAATTTAACAAAGGTAAGCTCTAAAGGAACAAGACCCTCTTAAACAAAATCACCTCTTTTAATCGTTTGATGGGATTGTTTGTGATCATGTTTGTATGTTAGTTTGCTGTTCTGAATATGTCGATAATCTGCAACTACTCTCATCAGTTGCGCAATACTAGGTTCTAGGGTTAGACTTTCTTACCTCCTTTGCACAGGTTTGAAATACTGAAGTGAATCTACATGAGCTGACCTGTAGAGAACATGGTAGGAGCCAGAAAGAGAGAAAAGGCAAAAATAGTTGATCTTATTTCCTGGGGTTCTCTTAGAATTATGTGCCAGAGAAGAGAACAGCAGCAGGAATAGTTAGGCACATGTATTTGGGATACAGCAAAGGCATTTTCTGTGGAAATACACAGGATTCTACTGAAGGTAATTACAGATGGCCATAAATATTTATTAAACTTTGAAAATGAATATGGTGGTGACCTACATTCTTAAAACAGGATTAGTTCACTAATCTTGAAAAGCGCTTTTTCTGGTGCATATGGAAAAAATAGGAGTGGCAGGTTTTGATTTAGAAAGGCTTTTGTTGTTGCTTTGCTAAGGAGACACAGTCTAAATGAAACTATGATGCCACGGGTGAAAGCTCGGGTTAAGGAATTTTATCCAGAAAGTAGTTATCAGAAGAGGTTCTGCAACAGTCTGTTCTGGATTTTGTTCTGTCCAGTCACTAACAATTCAGACAATGGAATAGAGAACACACTTATTAAATGCACGGCTGGGAGAGATTGCACACACATCTAGGGGCAGAATTAGAAACTAAGACGGTTTTCACAAATTGAAGAAATAGTCTGAAGAAAAATATATGGCACTATTTAGTAAGTGTAAAGCATTAATGACAGGTAGGAAGGAGCAGCTGCATCATACAAGAATTAGAGCAGCTGATCGGTTCAGGAACTATTCAAGAGGCTGTAGGGAGCTACCAGCTGAACATGAGCAGCAGTACCAAGCTGACATGAAAAAGGTTAATACCATGCTAGGATGCATAAACAGAAGTTCAATAGTAAGAGGTGTGGAATGGTCCTTCCTGCCTGCTTGGTCCTAGTTAGGCTTAGTTAAAATAACATGTCTGGATTTGGGTGCTGTGCTTCAGTAAGAAGTGACCCACTTGGAGACACTTCCAGAGCAGAGCAACCAGAATGAGCAGAGCCCTAGAAAACACCATCTAACAGAAAAGATTGAAAGACTGAGTTATTAAACTTAAGAAAAACTGTCAGGAGACCTGACAAGGCTGTTGCACAGTGGAATGGAGCAATAAATTCTCCATGATATCTCACAGGCTAAGAAGAGATGATCTTAAATTACAACGCCATAGACACAAGTTACAATTTAGGAATGATTTTCTAAATATAAGGCAGTGAGGAGATGATTGAGCTTCTACTGTCAGGGATCTTTAAGAACAGACTGAGCAAGAAAGGCACAGATTTAGCAGATCTCACCCGTAACCACAGAGGTGGACCAGAGGAAGCTCTTTCCAGCTCTATTTTTATATGAGCTGATGACTGTGCACTTAAGCGTCTGTGCACAGGCACTTGGACAGGTCTAACCAATTAACTTGGTTATGATGGTGTGCAGCATCTCTTAGTGACAGAAGCACCTGAAAAAAACATCAGGGGGTGTTGTCAGTTCCTGCAGTTTTACATTGGCTCAGCTCCTGAACTCATACGACGACAGGAAAACCTTTCTTCTCACAGAGAGGGAAAAAAAGTAAATTTCTAATCTTGCCTTTGTGAAGAAGAAGTTGAAAACCTGTCTCCAAATGGCTTAAAAAATCAGATGACAAAGAAAAAAAAGGACAATGTTTCTACACCATTAAATTCTCATGGTTTTGGGGGGAGGGCCTGACTCATGGTTTTTCAATGGAGTTGGCATTAATGGTAATGGGCTAATTTGAATAGACAAATTTAGAAATTGATATTCCTGAACTTCCTATTATAGAGAAGGCAATACTGCCTGAACAGCAGGTCTATTTCAGGAAATTAAAACCTCCCCATATCCTTTCAGATGACTTGATCGTTTTCTACATTTCAGTCAATGATACACAGGGGACATTGCACGATGCTTAGCATGGTGGCAGAAAATTCACCTAGCAGAGAATTGTGAAGGCACAGTCTATCTACTGAAAGACTCTCCAGCTGGGAAGAGACATAATAGGGGCAACAAGGAATTCATTTTTGGGCAATCTCTGTTGGGAAGCTGTTGCCTCAAATTAACAGTACTTCTCCCGCAGAGGGGGTCTGGGTAGAAAGTGCACGCAGAATAGCAGCTCTCTTTTGCACCAAGCAGGCCCAGACATCTGCATTGTCAAAAGACACACAAGTTAAAACATATTATAGATGTCAAATGTGAGGCTTGTTTAATGGAGTTTCTGTCTGCAGAAACAAAGAAAGCACAGGACGTTGTTGAAAAAAAAAAAAAAAGAAAACAACAACAAAATTTCAAAATCCTTTTCTCCTGGTTAGTTGTGATCTTTATTAGGAAATTCATTTTCCCTGTTCTGCTGTGTGTCCTTGTTGAATGTTCCAATTTCTCCTTTCCTGGAAATAGGCATATTCTGACATCCTTTCCCTCCTCCTCACACAGAGTTGAGAAAACCAGTGATAGGACAGATCACTCTCACGAGATGGAAAGGAAAATCATAGAAAAGACATTTCTGATTAAGTAGTCAATCTCTTACAGCACTTTCTTCATTGAGACCTGGAATAAATGTCATGTGCATTTTACAAAGCTCTGATCATGTTGTTATCATGGCTGGGTTATTTTAAAGTTCTATTTAGGGTCCACTGGACTTGGTCAGCCTTTACCATTCTCAAAGCTCTTCTATGGGATCTCCTCTTTCTAATTTCACAAACTTCTCTGAGACTAATAATACAGAGACAACACAAGGAAGTCTTGACTCTACCTCCTGAGACTTGGGAGTTTTTTCAGTACCTTTAACTCTACATTTAAAAGGTCATCCTGTATCATATATCTTCCAGGCATTGCTAACCAACTTTGTTAGTCCTTTGGCTTCTTCTTCGCTAAGATGAATAAAACGAGTACTGTAATACTCTGTAAGTGGGCAGCATTTTTCACATTCTGAAGAATTTTCTGTACCACTCTTTCTGAATCCTCACTCAATTTTTACCATCCTTCTGAAAACCCAAACTTCTCAGAGGACTCCAGCTGAGACAGCCTTTTCGTTTTGCTGCTCTTGCTCCAACTACTATCAATAAGGCCAGAAGCCACTGAAACTCCCCCGTCAAGCAATAGCTGTCCTGCTGCTTCCACTGCAAATTGCTCATTTCTTGAACTTTTCAGTTCACCAAAGAAGAGCAAGAGGATCTCTGGAGCATTCAGGAATGCAAAGAAAAGGAAGGAGAGATGCTCTTCCTTTGATGGAGCGAAGAAGCCGTGTACACCCACACTGTCTCCTAGCTTAATATCTCCTTAGAAACAGCTGTGATCTGAATCTCTGACAGAGAAGGTACAGCAATGGGAGTTTGGGCTCCACGGCTGGAGGGGGAGGAATTCTTCCTGGAAATCCTTGGAGCACAGCATTGTGCTCCCAGAGCTGGGTTTAACCCACTGAATGCAAATATGCCCTCAAGTTACATCTAAAAAGGAGGATCCTCCTTGCAAATGTTAAGCACAGTTATAATGATTCGTACATAAAGAGCAGAGACCACAGAGAAAAATCTATTACTGTTGCTGCAAAAAAAATGTAGCAACTCATGAGAGTTTTACTTTTATTATTCATGTTGCTATTAGGAGTTTCATTATTACTAGATCCTAGCTGGCACAGATGGCTGCTGTGCTTTGAGGTCTGCTTTAGTCATGTTTTTAGCTGCTTTTTTCTGCAGATTTTATAGGGTTTGGGCTGGTTTTAGCTTCCTTCATTTCCTTGATAATTGTTTTGGTTTTTGTTTTAGTTTTTACTTAATTAGCAGGAATATGTTCATGTTTATAGTGTGCTTTATTCACTCTTTTTGAACTTGTGGCAACCAGAATCAGCCATGCAATTATGCCTTCTGTTGTTTGTGTGGGACTGGCTCGGGCCAGATGCTTTGATGGTGGCAGCAGCTTTCCTGGAAGGTCAGTATCAATTTGATGGCCCTGTTGGACTGGCATTTCTCACCTGTCGATAAGTTGCCACCTTGCAAAGCATCTTTCTCAACACTGCTTCTTTTCACTGCTAGAGTGAGGGGGAACCTCTCACCCACGTGTTTCTGTTCCCCTGAGACCTTCCCCCAAATCACTGCCCCAACACCGGTGAGGATTTCTGCTCCCTGGGCTCCTCCTCATCTCAACCATCACCTCCACTGCTGCTATATTTCGGTTGCCTAACAGGTTATCCGCGTGCAGTATTTTCTTGTTTCCTTGTGCCTTCCAGTTATTGCCTTAGTAATAATGACAAACACCAGGAGAGGATTACTTGCGCCGCTGTGCCTGGTCAGCTCTTGTCACCGGTGTGACTGAGCAGAACCTACTGATAAATTTTTACGGTCTGGTAGGTGGAAATTCAGGCTCAGCCACACACAACTGTGCCTGCACTGCGGTTTACTTTGGCTACATCATCACAGCACATTGCTAAGAGTTTCAGCTTTTCTCTGAAAGGGAGCACGTGAGCCAGGAGGTGAGGTGTGGTGTGCTCCCATATACCTCCTGGCCTGCAAGGGTCAGTATGTGGCCCTCCAATTTAGACAGACTGACTTCTTCTAGACCTGAAATACATTGTTCAGTCTACATCATTCAAAGTGTCCACATGCCTACATGCTATACTTTGGTTTTCAGTAATTTCCCATAGTCCTGCTTTTTAACTGCTCAATGTGTGACCATGAATCCTCCAGTCAGGAGGATTCATAAAAAGCTTCGAGTATCACCCAGGGTTGCTCTAACTCTTCTCTTCCTTCCTCTGAATGTCACCACCAATTTGTAGTAGGTAAAGAAAAGTTTTAACATACAAAGTTTGGGAGTGAAAGTTTCTCTTTACTGGAGAGAGAAAAAAAAAAAAAAAGATCTTTTCAGGTGTCTGCGTTTAAATTTAGTTTTGAAAACCTGTGGATCTTAGCTCTCCCACCACGGGAGGTAAGTAACTAATTACCGTTGTCTTAGTGTCATGGGATAGTTTTCAGTGTTATGACCAAAGGGAAAATGTCTTGAATAGGTTGCACTAACTTACAGTAATTGGCTCCTAATCTTCTGCCATAGGATCTGAGTAACTGCCCTTAAAGTCCGTGGCAGTTGTTTGTATGCTATGGCAGGGGACCAGGTCCCTTAGCTTTTATCTGCTCTTCACATTAGCCTGGCTGAAAGTCTATGAGCCAAAACTATAACCCCAGTTCCAGATGCCCCCATAATTTGGATCTGGCTAAGGATTTAGCAGCTCAGGCCCATCTCTAATTACAACAGACAAATTATTGGATAATTTCTTCTGCTTTATCTTTGCAATTCACTGGAGCAGTTAATTTATCCAAAAGCAGGCACATCCTTTCTCATTAGAAATTCCTTTTTGGCCTTTTTAACATGAGTTTCTTATTAGTAAACAGATATATGCACATGCACACACACATACAAAAAGTTTTGCTGATAAGGGATTATATAACTGGTACCTAAAAAAACATGAGATATGTAACAGAAACTTGGCTTTAGCCACCAGATAATTTGCCACTTCATGGAAGCAGTCTCAGCTGACAACTTTTCTTCTTTTCATAACTATAGCCAAAACTTGAAGAGTAGAGTAGAAAGAAATTAGTCCATACGCTGCCAGAGGACAGAGCTGGTGGGCTGGGATGAAGAACTGAAAGAGGAAGGGACTGGTGGCAACTGACTTGAATATCCACTTTGTGATGTCATGGAACACAAATCTCTGGTTTCTAGTTTTGCAGTTTCTGTTCCTTTCCTGCTCGTGATGAAAGTGAGGTAGTCAGCAGTTGCTAACTCTGATATTTATATTACTTTTTTTCCCCCTTTTGGATCTCTTTCCATCCAGCCCAGGTACACCCCTATTCATTATTTCTAACACTCTAGCTGAAAGCCATTTCAGCCATCCCTAGCAGCGGTAGAAAGAGATGCTGAAGATACAGAGAAATTACAATCTGTACAGACTAAACAGAAAGAGGAGCAGGATGTTTGTGCTAGAGGGGAGTGCCAGGATCTGCTTCTATGGTCACCCAGAGGCATGGTCAGGTAAAAAGCTCTGGATTTTTGCTTCTTCTCTGCATTGTCCCCACGCTCTCTTTCCTCCCACCCATACAAAAAAAGCTGGAGAAAAAAACAACAACTCCTGTTTTCACAAAATAACCCAGAAGAAGAAACCTTAAATATCATCCTGCTTTGCTTTGTATTGATTGAGCATTGCATTATTCAGTTTGAAGTGAGGAACCCCAGGGGTTTACCTTGAGACTTCCAGGGGACTATCAATGGTGCCTATAAATTTTGAAGCTGTTGATTGTGATATTTTTTTTCAAGATTTCTGCTACTAAATCAGCATCATTACTTAGGAAGTCCTGGCCTCTTGACAAAGCTGCAGAACTGTGTGCCTCTCGGTTGCATAATATTTTGGAAATGCATGCTTCATTGAAGTGTCATTGATTTTCAACTAAAGTGAAAATGCCCTCATTTAATGCTTTCTTAAGAGAATTACAAAGGAGGCTGGAGAGGGTTTGGACAAAGTCATTATTAATTGTACATCACAAAATTGGGATTTATATATTTTTAATGCAGAAATTCTTTAGAGCTTCTTAATCAAACCGCTGTTCTAAAATTACATCTAGTTTTATAAACGGAAAGACCCTATTTTGTTCAAGACTTTTAAATTCCTTCGCTTTGTTCAACAAACCCCTGTACTTGCTGTGAGGGGATTGCTGATTGCTTTGTCAGCAAGACCAATGATATTCAATCTTTGATTTCTGATTCATTTGCTTCTTCCTTCCCTTTGATGAACAGAATAAACGCCTAGCTTTTTCCTCTCCTTTCAAAAAAAAAACATTTCCCTCACCTCTCACTTCCTTAGTAGTGAGATGGTTTCATGTGAAACATTCTGCCTGTCTTTTGGACTATCTTTTCCTCTTCGCTGAGCTCAGAGCTGTTTAAGTACTTTGGAGTCTTGCATTAGAAAACACAAAATTTACTCTTCTTCTATCATTGGCTCTCGTGTTGGGGTCTCACCTTTGCCTCTGACCTCGAAGCTCTCTGGCTTCCCCCTGGCTGTCTCCTTGGGCCTTTGTGTTGACATTGCTCTATGAGGCAGCCCAATCTACCCCCCATTCTGGTAGGCTATAGGTGAGAAGGTCAAATTCTGACACCATACCTAAAGGATGCTGTGATGTTATGGAGGTCACCGTGAGGTAGGGCCTTGCAGTTACCATAAACTAGGCCCAGCTGACCATGGTGCTGGCATATAATCTTCAGCTAGACTTACAGGATAAGGCCATGGCATAGTTACAAGTACAGAGGTGTACCTTAAGTGTAAGCAACCCACCAAACACTGTGAAAGTGGTGACAGCACCCTCAAGAGGGGTAGGTGGTGACCAAAAGCGGTAGTGGCAGCTGGCCTCAAGCTGTGGCAACGATTTGAACAAAGACAACTAGTAACAGGGTGTTTTCACCCCGGTCCAACGACTTTTGACAGGCAGAGAGCCTGGAGATCCCCCAGCTTGGCCCTAGGAGCATCCGCCATGTGGCCCCAGCTGCTGCGCTGCACCCATGGCTTTCCTCCCAGACAACATCAAGCACCATGAAGATGCTCAAAAGGCTAGAGAACCTGCCCTATGAGGAAAAACTGAAGGAGTTAGGTCCTTTCTCACTATAGAAGCAAAAGCTCAGGAGGGATCCCACCACAGTATTTGAGCACTTCAAGGCCAGCTAAAAAGAGACCACAGGCTCTCTTTTCACAAGGAGCCACATGGAGAAGATTAGGGTCACCAGATGATACAAATTGCACCAGGAGAGGTTTCATCTCAACATAAGAAGGAACAATTATTCACTGGAACAACTTCCCCAGAGTTCCTGTGTTTCAAGATGCAATTGGACAGGTGTTAAATAAACTCATCACGGCTCCCTTTCCCACAAAAGGGTGGATCTTTTGAGGTCTGTTCCAACCTGGGCTATTCTGTGCTTCTATGGTTCTCAGGAAGCAGAGAGGTGACCTAAGTTATTGATTACCTGTATGTGTCATTGAAGTTTTGATGTCTGAGCCCATGTAGTCTCCACACTGTCATTTAGTCTTAAACCGTGACTCAGGCTCCTGAAGTTATATCTTAATAACATTTCAGAAAGTCAGAGCCACACCATCACAGTGCCACAAACAACTGGCAAAGGACAATTCCTATCTGCCTGAGTATGATTTAAAACAAAACAAAGCAGATACCAAATAGGAGAAATTCTCTACCAGCATCCCTGTTAAAAGGTGGAAAAGGAAGGCTCTGAGCAATGAGAAAACTTACCAAAGGTTGGGCAGCATGTCTGAGAAAAAAAAAAAAAAGAGTTAAAGCTCAAGGACTGTGCAACATCTTGCCATGTTGCAATTGCTAGAGTCTGTCATATTTGCCTAAAATATGTTAAAAGCAGAATTCACCTGATCTGAACAAAAATTATACTATACTTTAGTTAACTTGAATTACCAAATGCTAATGGTTTAGCTAATAAAAAGACCTTTGTGCTGTGAAGTCTTGACCCCTATGCTTAATTGCTTTGAAAATGCAGGTGTGCTTCCTCTAAAATGCTGAGTACAGCTACATGCTACCCACCTCAGTAGCTACTGATCTCAGTAGGAAAAAAACCATGACTCATTTCAGTGGGAACACCTTGCCAGGTTTGGGGTTGCACCATCTCTGAACAATGGAGAAGAGTGAAGGCCTCCTTTTTGTCATGCACCTCACTGGACAATGCAAATAGCAAGATTTAGGCACAATTCTTGCACCAGAATTCATTAGCGTTCTTCCCAAAAAACTCTTAATTTCATTGAGTCGATAGAAATGTGAAGGAATATCTATGCAGAGGTCTGCAGGTGAGGCTGAGATCACAGGTGTATCATAACCATGGTAAGAGCTTTACAAAAATCTCTGCAGTGAGAGGAAGAAAAATCAAAATATTGATTGCAAGGCTTGATCAGTTTCTCTTTTCAGAAGAAATTTCAATCTGATTTGTCATGTTATTGATTTTTTTTCTTGCACTTTGAGTAATTATTTTCAGTTATTCTTAGCTGACTGCCTCACTTTGAACTAGTATCAGATATCAGATTTAGGGGGGTTTATTTAAATGTGAGAAAATGTTCAATTTAAGAAGGATTGTAAGGTCAGATCTGAAACAGAAAGCTGATATGTGTCCTTCTGGGGAAATAAAGAAAACAGAAGCACTTTCTGCTTCCTAATATGGCAAGTAAGGCCATTCAACAGTGTGAGAAAAGTAGAACATGTTTTATTACGTTCAAAGGTGCGAGATAACTTATCAAGTCTTCAATTCATCATGTGCTTTACAGTGCTATTTACCTACATATCATTTCCAAATATAGCCAGGACATTTGTAAATATGTAATGATATAGCTTTATTGCAATAGGTATACTTCTGCATGATTCAGCAGAATATTGAGTTGTACCTTCAAAGTTTGCAGCCATATCAGTGACAGTTGGTATAATCTGGACAGGTGACATACTGAAATGAGATAACTTTCTCTCCTTAGTATCTTCATATCCTGTTTCTAATTTTTTATTCTTTCTTCAAAAAGAGTGCATAGATAAGATCCTGATTATTGCTCCGTTAAGAATTCCTTGATCCACAATCTTCTGAGATCATCAGAAGATGACTGAAGTTTTGAATCAAGTTCTCCAAATGCAGGTGATCATGAATTGACATTATAGGCAGTGAAATTCAATTTGAATATGGTTCTTATCTATCACCCTCCCCTCCTGTAATACATTAACACATTTTCTGCCTTTGGCAAAAGCAATGAAATCTCAGCCATGGCTTTTTGCCACACTAATGTACACCCAGAACTTGTTGATCTACCTTTACATGCAAATCTACTCAAAGTTTGTCCCAAATTACAAATGAGAAAACATGGAATAACACAGTGACATCCTTTCCAACCTAGTATTCTGTGATTCTATGATATTCAGCTTTTTCTCAGACACCCTGTGTTTCAAGTACATCACAGATTATTGCAGAGCACTCTGTCTTTTCTATGTCACACAACCTTTTTCTTGAAAGAAGATCATCAGACAGAACACATCTACAAGCCTCCTCTTCAGAAAATTGTCATGCATTATATTTTATGAAATATCTGAGACCATAAAATAAAGTAGCATAGTTACAAGGCCTCTGGAGTGACATGGGGAGGAGATACACTCATAGAAGTACTTATATATTCATATGCAGTGGTTAAAGGAAAAAAACCCAAAAGATTGAAGAAATGAAAACTCAGTTGCTCAGCGAAGAACCTGTAGATTATTAGTAATGTCCTCTTACAAATACTTCCAATGTTTACACTTTGTCTGTTTAAGATCTCAGAATTTTTTTATACTAAGATGAAATTTGAAAACTTCAAGGCAGAGAATGTTTGGATTTCTGATTATGGAATTATGGAATCACAGAAGAACAGAGGTTTCAAGGGGCCTCAGGAGGTTCCATAGCCGCAACACCTGCTCATAGCAGGTCCAGCTAGATCTAGTTGCTTACGTCCATACCTGATTGAGCCTTCAACATCAAGGATGTAGAGTTCTCAACCTCTCCGGGCACATCGCTCCAGTAGTTGGTGGCCTTCATTTAAAAAAAAAATCTTTATATTTAATTGCAATTTACCTTGTTGAAGCTTGTGTCTCTTGCCTCTTGAGCCATACCATACCTAGAAGAGGAGTCTGGCTCCATCTTCTCTACATCTTCCATACAGGTGGCTGAAGACATCAATAAAGTCTCCCCTTCTCTTCTTAAGGCTGAACAGACCAAGTTCCCAGGGTTTAAATCAAAAAACTTAGCTCCCTGAATAATTTGACTTCAGAACTCTTCAGGGTTATGAGGACAAAATATGATAAAGTATTATTTCAGGATGGCATAACTGGGATTTCTTAAATGATGTTACAGAAACTGATAAACATGATTGTGTTAGGAGACTTGGGAAAAAAATCTTAGATTATGCTCTTCTGATTAATTACAGAACTGGGAAAAATAGCAGTTTAAAAAAGATTTAAGATATTTGCTTGCACAAGCATTACTCAGAGCCAGCTTTATTTTTTAAGGATGCAATTTTTCTGTCAGTCTATAATGTGGTACTGTGACTGGGTAATATATCTTCAGGCTTTACAGGCTCCTGGCATGACATACTCTTTGAGACAGTAGATCTTAATAGATCCTTCTGCATTAATCCTGACTAATGACCAGATGAATAGTTAATTAAAAATGCTCCACACAGGCTTTGACACAGCAGACCATTGCAGCTTCACTGTGGTTCTTGCTTTCTAATAGACAAACAGAACTGAACTTGCATTTTTTCCATCAGATCATAATGGCTCAGAAAGTTCCATTACAGTTTACCAGATCACTGATCTATGAACTAAACAGTATTTAAATATTTCCAGATTTGATTTGCTACGGTATATGATCTCCTTTGCCTTCACTGAATCCATATAGCAAAAGAGCCATTGTGTCATTTCTTTAGTCACTGATCTAGCAGATCATTAAGAATTTTTTTCATTCTTAGGCATTAGACTTTGAGGGCTTGATTTTTTCTAGCGTTCTGACTGCTGGTGCTCTGCACAAGGGGAAGCCCTTTGACATGGATGATTCTTAAAGTGCAATATGTACAGCAGGAAACCATAGGCGGCAGCCCATATCAAGTTAAAATGAGGCCTTTTCTGTCTAAATAGAATCCTGTTTTTATCTACTGAATTATACATTCACCAGCTTCTGATGACACTGCACATTCAAAAAGTGCTGGCAGGTGTAAAAGGATGTAAAATGACTGACTTTTGAGTCATACCGGAAAAGAACGTAGCCCTCTGCTCCTTATGGAGCTCTCACTAGGGTTCACTTCTGGGTACATCTTCTTGCTAATGACCCATGGAAAACAAGGAAAGAACTCCAAATGGCAAGGGTAGCATGACTGGTCTCAAACATTTGCAGAATTCAGATTCAATCAGATCAAGATCTCAGTAATTATAAGATTAATTTTTTGAAATGGTATTTAAGACATTTAGTCCTCAGAAGCAAAGGAATGGTTAAGTTTTCACAGAGGAATAGACCTGACTTTATTTTCCTTCAGACATATCCACTGTATTTTGGGAATAAATCAACAATGATTCCGACTTGCTTCATTTAGCTAAAAGCGCATTTTCCTGTCTCCACCTGTGCAATTTTAGGCTACTTTTTAAAAGACAATAGATTTTACAAAATTACTTTAACTTGTCAAATTTCTGCACTTAAATGCTGCACACAAACAATACATTTAAGTAAGGATCATTATTTTTGCATTATAAATATTGTGTTAGAAAAAATTTCATCAAGCCAATATCCTTGGAAGAAAGGTCTAGCCAGTCACGTTGGATCAGATTATTTGCCATGAAAATGCAAGGTGCCATTTTCCAAAACTAATGGCAAATTTCAGCGTTCAAATTTTATATAAAAAACTTAGCAAAACATTTCACCTTCAAAATTTTATATTGTTAGAAACAACTAACACATTCTCAAAGGAAACTGCAAGAAATCACAGGGAGGAAACTGAGGAAAACGGGCCCGTGCTATATATAAAGTATTGCTTACATCAAGTATGTGCCTGAAGTGCCAAAATTTACATCCCTTTTGGTTTAAAAATATGTTCTATATAAAACAATGGTATTTTGTGTAATATCTTTCTATAGTTTGGATGCTTCTCAGTGGAATCAAATGCTTAGTTAGATGAGGTTAGAGTTTCTTGAGAGATATTTTCTCGATTGTAAAAAATAACATTGCAGAGAGAATTACCAAACCAGTAGAAATTAGGAAGAAATGAGTCATGGTAATTAACTTTCTTCAGGACTCTCATGTGTCAGAACCTAAATGTTACTCCTTGATAGATTTAGCTAAGGTGTAATATTCTACCTACAGTTAATAGTAACAAATGCTCTATTAGTAAAGCAGAACATTTAGAAATATGATGAAGGTAATGCTCAAGAGAGCTGAAGGACTGCTAGGATTGATTGTTGTACTACTTTGATGTCCAAGTTTAAGGCTACCTACACAGTCATATTCTGCTTTATTTTGCAACTCATTAAAGAAGAACAAGAGTGTCCTACCAGGAAGAAGTATTGTCTTCCTTCCAGTAATAAAAAAAAAAAAAAAAAAGCTACACTGGAAAACTACAGGGACACTGGCCAAAGAGCAATAAAGAGAGATCAGTAGAACTTCTGAAACATTAATGATGTCCTTCTGCCAAAGCTTGTAAAAATGTGCTAAAACTTTGAGCATTCATGAATATGGCAGCTTGAGATTTACCTTATCTCATCAACTCCCTGGGCTAAGTTTTCACTTACCCAATATTTTTCCCAGACGGGATCTCTGTAGGCTTATGAGAGATAAGAGGCAAAGACATACATTCCTTAGCCAAGAGATAATTAAACAGAGTCATCAAGGCCAGACCTCTGACTGGGCTGTGAAATCTACTGCCAGATGTTGCAGATACATCTGTCTAAGTACTAACAGGATCCTTCTCATCACACTATCTAAACATTTCACAAATATGAATGGGTTTTCTCTCTGGGAAAGGAATACTTTTTTCATACTAATACAGTACCAGACAGATCTGGACAAAAAACAGTAACAAAGTAGGTATTTTTTCAGTTTTGCATTTTGGTTTCTAACTTCTGTCTGATTATTTTTTTTGTACGTAAGTAGAAAAAAACACCTTAAACTCTCTGAAGCTTGAAAATCTATAGATATCTAGTCACTTCCACATAGAAGACTCTTTCCTCCATAGTTCTGTAGCTATTGAACAATAGAGCATTGACAAACGGTGAACTGTTTTTCGATCATTCCCTTCAGGGTATTTTTAGGTCTACGAGTTTTAGATAATGTTGTAAATAGTGCTGTGTGACTGCAGCCTAAAGACTGAAAAACTGAAAAATGAGTATCAGGGATCCTATATACACAAATACATACATTTATTACAGTGCTTGGGAGTTGTCTTACATTTTTTTAATAGTTTGGGTCTATCATTCTGAACTTCCTGCACTACAGTGAACATGATAGGCGCGAAAAAGTTCTGCTTCTTACACGGCTTCAGCTTCTATATGTTGCTGTGGGTTACCATCTTCACTGTGCAGAGATAATGGGAAAGGAAAGATGGGGAAGTAGCTTCAAATCTTATACTTCGTATTAGAAAATGATGCTCTTGTCTGCAACGATTCAAGCAGGCTTCCCTTGGACCTCCCAGACTGGTGGGGAAAAGCTTGGATGCACATATGAGAGCAAAAACGGGAGACTTGCATTAGATTTGGCATTAAATAACAAATAACCGAAACACCACCTGTAAGAGATCACTAAATATAAACATCCAGGTGCTGCAACAAAATACAGAAGCATTTGTTTAAATGTCTGCAACATTGCATTTCAGTGAATTAATACATCGTAATTAGAGATTTTAACTGAGATTGTACCATGGGAATGTGGTAGTAAGTGGGCTGCGAGGCTCATTCCCGCTGACAGTGAAAGATGTCCAGGTCACACTAGCTGTTACTGTGAATAAAAAGATACGCGTTTGCTGTCAGCTTCTGCTTTCCTTCAAGGAGGTGCAATTTTGTGCAATAACCCTGGTACTACAGAGTAAAATGGACTTGGGCAGGCTCCACCTCAGACCTGCCAGCCTTTCTCCAACGACTACCATGGGAACCCAAGTGGCCCTGTAGACGGGGCACAAGTTGCCTTTAGAAGATAAAGAGGAGGGAGTAGGGGGTCTCCCCTAACCCAGTGAAATCTGAATTACAAACCCTTTGACGGGGAGCCAGGGCGCCCCTCTGCCCCCTCAAGGGGCACACCGACCCGGTCCCAGGGTCTCCCACGCCTGTGCTCCATTCGGCGGCGTGATGGATGTGCTGACCTGAGCCGACAGCCCTGGCAGTTGTCAATCTCTGACGGGTCTCACCCTCCACGCTGAAAGGAAGGTCAGTTTACAGTATCTAAAGACCCAGGCTAAAGTATATTAATCCATTATGTGGTTTCCTAAGTGTCGCTTGCCAAATTCTATGATGGCATCACATATATCACATACAGGCACCTGCTACTGATGGCTCTGGCATTTCTGCTGCTCGCTGGAGGTGGAAGCTCACGGGGTAATTAATGATGTAACTCCTGCTACACAAATACTTTTGTTTTAACAAAATTACCACAGCTGCATACAGTCTTAGGATAAATTTCTCTACAGGACTCTAGATAAATTAAAGTTTATTATTAATCTTTTGCTAGTTGTATGCTGCATATAACTGTACACATAATTATTATATTGTTAAAGAGCTCTGTATTTTACCACTTTATTCCTATTGGCAAAATAATCCACTTACTTTCTTGATTATGTCCCAAGAGTTTGGTAAGACTTTGTTGGAACTTCAGAGATTACTGAAAATAGAGGGGTTTCTTTTTACATTGAGCACAAGTTTTACCTTACATTATAATTTTAGCTTTTAAGTGCATTTTTTTAAACCACTGTAGAAGATGAATTAGGTTCTGGTCAGTTGCTGAGCAGTTCCCCAAACTGGTTCAACCACTGGTTTGGGTCCATTTAGCTGTCAGTAAATGTTGATGTTGTCACCAGAATAATATTGATACACTTGTGATATTGATATATTTGAAAATTATATGTTCTTTGGACCTTGTGCCTTATTTAAATACTCTTCCCAAGATTAGTTAAGTGTTTCTACAATGAAATATAATCCAACTGATGCTAGAAAGTATTTTACCAGGTCCTTAGGGGACCTGCGAGGACTTTTAGCATCAGTGTTTTCTGACTGTGCACTGCCTCTGTGCTCTCCACTCGCTTCAAAACCAAAAGAGGGAAAACAGGCCATGCAGAGCTGCAGAGGTGGGGAATTACATTACAGCCTTGTTCATTGGACTCTTGCAGGCAGAGGCAGAATTTTGTTGCCAATTATTAATTTAAAACTTGTAATTTGTGCCAGAGAGATTTAAGGCCTTGGCTAGTAACACGTTCCCCAGCAATGCAAACACATAAAACAAAATAAATATGGTTTGAAGTGTATTCAGCACCTTAAACAGAAATGGAATATGTCCTAGTTTAGTCCTGATCTTCGATTCCCACAGCTGTCCAATTGCAAGAGGAACAGAAGATTGCCCACATATCAGGCTGTCCTCCAGGTATTCAAATTATTTCCCTGATGAATGAATTCACAAAATCCTAAGTATTGCCAATATTTTAGGACCTATGTTTTCAGTGTTTAATGGGATCTCCATTCTGATCCAATGGCCTTGACCTGTTACAACACAAATCATCTCCACCGATGTGCTGAATCAAGGCCCAGGAAGATTTGGATTTCTGGTAAGTATCTGTTTACCCAGACAGAGTGCCCCAAACTATGAATACAGTACAGAATAGTTTTGAAAAAATACAGTACTCACCTTGTTCACCTCTTAACATCATCTGCATTTTTGCGCAGTGGTAATTCAGACAAATCAGAGGTTTCTACTATTTGCTTCATTCGAAAAACTACAAAATGAGACTCAAAAACCCCAAGGTATTAGTTAAATTAGCCTTTGCCAGGGAAACATTACTACACAGTATTCTTCTGCACAGTCAATAATGGGACTTTTACTGTGTTCCTTCAGAAATTTTCTATCAATGTAGTGAATTTAATCAATTACATACTTGTTCTTCTGGTCCAAGTTTTTCTCTTCACAGCTTCACTCTGTTACATTTAGTTGTATTGTATTGCATTTCATGAAATATTTTTTTCTATCCTTTAAATTATTTCTAAAATATCCTTTAGAAATCCTTTTAAAAATAGTTTTAAGATCCTTTAAAAATAACAGATAAGTCTCAAGCACTCAAGACTATCCCATATCTTATCTTTTCATAAAATTTTCTGTATTAAACAGATCAGCTACTCACTGAGTATGTTCTATTTTCTTTTTTTTAAATTGTTTCTTGTTTGGAGATAGAAGACACTTTAACTTCAATTCAGCAACCATCAATAAAAAGTCATTATTATGATGACATTCCTTTTACCTATGTATCCCAGAGTTTATGACAAACATTATCCAATCAATTATTTCTATGCCTCCCTTACTTCATATGTAAGGCTGTAAAAGGAAGCACCCCTTAGAACTTCAAGGTTCTACTTTGACTTAAAGTTGCTCAGCACCTTTGAAAATCAGGCCACATAGTTTTCAGGCTGGATATTAAAAAATGCAGGTCAAAGAAAAGAAATTTCTAATTTAGTTCTATTCATCTGCTGTATTATAACATACAAAATCAGGCAGGCATGTGCTTATAAACCATTGCCTTCAACAGAACATAAACACATTCATCAAGTATAAGTACATTTCAGACCAGAGCCTTAATTACTAAATCACACACTGCCTGACTGCAAAGGTACACAGTCTATTCACTGGGTCCCTACAATACCAATTCACACATTACTGCCATGTGAATAAAATTATAATATTCCTTGTTTGCAAAAATGTGAGTATTGCTTTTTTTTCCCTTGTGTTAGATAGAAATTGAAAGGGACCAAAATCAATGGCCAGAAGTCTCATTACAATTGTTTCTTTTTGTTCATAACACCCATGACCCAGAAGTGCAAAAGCAGGCATTCAGAAAGAAATGGTCAGGTTTGCAAGGCTAACTATGTCAACCCTTGGTAAATAATAAGCATAAAGTCTCATCACTTATGAGACAACCAAGTCCTGCCATGTTGTCCCTTCGTAAGGAGAATACTAGAAAAGCAGGTCAGCCTGCTTAGACTCCTATCACCTTTTGTTTGGGTAACAGGTACAAAGAAATACAATGGGGAAGGAGCAACATATGCTACAAAGTCAGAGCCTGAATGCACGTTTTTACTAACTTTGAAAAGAAACCAGGGAATTCATTGGAATCTATATTAATCTAAAGTAGAAAGAGTTACTATAGTTACTAATACAATAGTTACTAAATATAATTCTCACTATATAAAGTGCACTTTCTGGGATCCTATAAGTTGAAAAGATAAAAGATCTTTAATTACGTTTGCCATGGTAATAACTGATTGGCTTCCTTTTATATAGTTCCACTGTAGACAGAGCATGTGCATAACACTTTGAATGTTTTCAACGATTCAGCATCAGCCAGAAGTATTAGAGTTCTTGCTCCCTCTACTTCTTTTATTTAAAGGTTGGCAGTAATTTTTCATGTCAAGGTCATGATTGATGTGGGTTAACTTTCACTAAAAATCTTTTGAAACATTTTGAGTAATGTTAAAAATTATGGCATGCAATACATCAAAATATTTTTCTAGGCTTCCAGCATAAGTAAATAAACACTAGGGAAATGTGGAAGGCATTCATAGTACTTCGTAAGGAAGTTTCGAACTGGATGTTGCAGATTTATATGCTTCATAGCTTACGCTGCCATGCATGTTGCATTTTATTAAAATACACTGTGGGTGAGGAATAGAGGGGGATCTACTACATTGGTGTCTTTGCCCACGTCAATTTGAAATGGAGATCAATTCACTAAGAAACGTATCCAAGCATGGATTATGTAGCCTGTCCGTCAAGTGTCAGTTTCCTGGGGAAATACTAATAGCAAATCCTCAATCTTAGGCCAAATGTCAAGGCTGTAATGTCCAGCACTCTGAGTATGGAACATGGGATTACAAAAACATCTGCCATTGACAGGCAAATGTTAAAGCCACTGATCTTCAGCAGTCAAGATCTGAATAGCAGGGAAAATCCCTCTAAGACATAATTCCTAAAGATAAGTAAAGTAAAACAAGATGAGGAACAGGTGAAGCAGCAATTTATTTTCCTCAGAGAAAAAGAAAGAGGGATGTCTACTGTCACTCAGTAATTGTAGGTTAAAAAAAAAAAAAGGTAGACAGGTCACTGGCAGATGCACACAGTGGAGCCCTTTTTTTTTTTTTTTTTTTTTTTTTTTGTTGCACTACAACCAAACATTAATTTTCTTCTTTTTGTTCTGGAGGGAGAAGGGGGCGTATGTTTTTCCATCCTTTTTTTTTTTTTTTTTTAAAAAAAAAGGTGCTCTTCATCTCCGAGTGCTGTGTTAAGCTGGCATATGTTGAATTCCCAACATCGGTGGAGGGAGCGGCACTGTAATTCACACGTTCTGATTTGACAGCTAGGTCGCAAATCTGCTAACGTTCAACTTGTTGGTTATTATTGCTGCTCCTTTTTCACGGGGGAAAATTGGTATGCACGTTAGAAGATGATTTCTCTACAAAGAATTATATAAACTAGGCAGGTGGCTCAATTTCTTAGCTGTTTGGGGGGGGGGGTGAAGCCTTTTATTTCTTACTCTATTCCCTGGTTGGGAGAAGTCAAATATTCACTTGAACAGAATGACTTGGAAATTAAACAAATAGTTCCCACACTTGAAATGCAACCTAAACTCAGCTGAAACACCTGCTGTTTCCTCTATTTTCTTTATTTTTTTTCTTTAGAGGGTCTTGCACTGGTGAAATCACTGTTGTCATGCTGTGTTCGTGATACATCACGTTCATAACTTGCCTGCTGAAGAACTCGGGGAAATCTGTGTGTCCTACCAGTGGATGCTTTTCCAGGCAAGAAAAGGGGATTGTAGCAGCAAAGGACACCTGATTTATCAATTCTCTACTGTAGGATGTAGTTGGAGTGATGAAGAATCTGCAGGGGACAAAAGAATAGAAAAGGCAGGAATCGTATTGGTATTACTTTTTGGGAAAATACTGTTGGATCGTGAATCTATAATTGGAAGCCTCCTTGAATTTTTGGAGCTTACTGGTACAGACACCAGAAAGACTTACCAACACCTTTGGTTTTTAAGTAGGTTTAAAATAGTATCCTGTGTATTTGAAACACTTAAATAGTGCTACATACACTCGCCAACTTGAAATTATAGTTCATGCAACTTACCTTGGGGGTTTCTTCCTAATTAAGTGTCTTCCAATACGATTATTACTAATGTTTCTATTACACTTGTGGCCCCATCTCTGATAGTATGATATGGTCAGCTGGAACTAGCAAATTCTTGCGAAGTCATGCTGGAAATTAATTCAACCTTAATTACCGAATTTTTAGTGCTCCGCAGCTCTGGAGAATTGGATTGTAGAAATAGGTAGAAAATGGCTGTTGTGCGTGAGACTGCACTTTGCGTTGATAGCATGAGAGTATGCCTTACCATTGCATATACTCTGCACTATTGCAAATCATTTACTTCTCTTTAGTCAATATTCTTGTGGCTGCCCCATCCCTGGAGGGGTTCAAGGCCAGGCTGGATGGGGCTTTGAGCAACCTGGTCTGGTGGGAGG
>JAOQGH010000032.1:58012203-58037896 GCA_025769975.1 Gallinago jamesoni
ACCTCTGGAGATCATCTAGTCCAACCCCCTGCCAGAGTGGGTTTACCTAGAGCAGGTTGCACAGGAACGTGTCCAGGTGGGGTTTGAATGTCTCCAGAGAAGGAGACCCCATCACCTCTCTGGGCAGCTTCTTCCAGGGCTCTGCCACCCTCACAGCAAAGAAGTTCCTCCTCATGTTTAGGTGGAACTTCTTATGGTCACATTTGTTCCCGTTCCCTCTTGTCCTGTCCCTGGGCACCACTGAGAAAAGACTGTCCCTGTCTTCTTGACACCCACCCTTGAAGTATTTATAGGCGTTGATCAGATCCCCCCTCAGTCTTCTCCAGACTAAAAACACCCAAGTCCCTCAGCCTTTCCTCATCAGAGAGATGCTCCAGGCCGCTCATCTTTGAAGCCCTCTGCTGTACCCTCTCCAGCAGTTGGCCTGTCCTTCTAGAACTGGGGAGCCCAGACAGGTTTGCAGACAGGTTTTCATCTGGAAGAAGGTATGTCCCAGTCATGTTGTAACTCTGTTTAAATAACTAATAATAAATAAATAATAACAAAAAGCCATCACCAAAGTACTGTTATGTTCAATCACTTTTAGCTAATCAGGCTAA
This sequence comes from Gallinago jamesoni, assembly GCA_025769975.1. NCBI lineage: Eukaryota > Metazoa > Chordata > Aves > Charadriiformes > Scolopacidae > Gallinago > Gallinago jamesoni. The sequence goes on from JAOQGH010000032.1 coordinate 58,012,803, forward strand.
TGGGGAGCTGGGACACCCTGGAGGAAGGGAAATGGCGGCACCAAATCATGCTTAATATAAGACATACAGATGGCATATTTGACAAGAATTTGCATCCTAAGACTATTTTTTCACCATGAGCATTTTGGACCCCTTTGGATTGGTGTAACTTTGAAGGACTTAACTGAGTCATATCTAGGACCATATCGAAAACATCCTTCAAGAGGCTAAAATGTCACTGCTGCTTTCATGTACAGCTGTGGAAGAGAAAACATCACTAATGTTATCCTCACAGAACCTCATGGTAAACTTTGACTTGCTTATGTGTATATATGTACTGTATATATTTATCCCATTAATGTCAATAGCATATCAGAGTTGAGACCTGCTGTGCATATCCAAGAGGAAACTTTTGTTACTGAAGAAGATTTCCTAGTGCCTAAAAGATAAAGAATTGTTTGTGATGAGATTTGGTCATTATTCCCAGAGCTGCATAATTAGTCTTAAACGTTTTAGTTACATTCCTGCTGTGGATTTGCATGTGTAAGTCCCGGTGATTAAAGCGGGACATGAAGAGCAGAACTAAGCTTTTGCTCTGTGTGGGAAGCAATATATGAAACTCTGCCTGCTGAAATCACTGAGCATATTTTCTTTTCTTTGCTGGGTCAGGATTTTCTCCCATGTCTGGCTAAGTACTCAATAGATTCATTTTCAGAGACTCTATTCCCTCTCCCTTTTCTCCTGGCTAGATAAGATAAAGTATTTTCAAGAAAAAAGTTTAAAAAAAAAAACCCTAACCCAAATAAATGCATAATTTCAATATCCTACTTCTCCCTGGTATAAAAGGAGAAAAAAGTGTTTATGCTCCTACTGTAGTTTTGATTCTAAATCCAGTGTAAATACAGAATGAAATGTAAATCCATTGGCTTCTTGTGTTGTGAATTTAACAACATTTTTAATATTGATTCAGCTATACATTGGAAAGTGTCTTTCATTAAAAGTATCCATACACAGCTGAGGAAGGGGTTGAGGTGATGTCTTTGTGGCTGCTAAAGCTTAAACCCCTCTAGTGCACAGCCAGGTGAAACCCAGGAGTGGGGAAAGTGACGTAAACCATGTCCTTCTCTGATCTCCAGGATTTTGCGACACGCTTGCCTTTACACTTGTAACTCCTTGGTTACGTTTCAATTGAGTTCTCCCTCACTGTGTTGCTGTCTTAAGTATTTCTTACTTTTCTAATGTCAAAAGCTCTTCTGTTGAGAGGACTCAACAGGAAGTGGATGCAGGGAGTATGAGCTCTGATGAGATCCTTTAATCCACCCCTAATCCCACTCAATTAAAACTCCATTGATGACAGAAAAAAATCATTAAGTGCTGAAGAACAGGAAAATGAGCGAAAACAACCCTGCATGAGAAATTAGATGCGCAGCTTCTAACAGGGGTGTCCTGCTCCTTCCCCAGCACACCTCCTTTCTGTGCCACCCCGGCAAGCCGAGCTCTTAAATCTTACAACCGAGCAGCTAAAAACATACAATCGAGTTGGCAGCTGAAGTAACGCAGCTCTCAGTGTCCAGGGAGAGTTACACACAGAATTCTTAACATCACACATCCCACCACTGCTGGAGGGACCTGGAGGCTCAGGTGAAGGGTCCATTCAGCCCCTGTTCTCTTGTTCTATAAACACACGATGTTGTGCATCCCTCTTTTACCTATGCACTGTTGCTTACCTCTGAATTTCTGTAATCAGTTTCCAGAGAGGCAGAGACAGGAGGAAAACTAGAGGTAAAAATAAGGGCGGAAAAAAAAAAAATCATTCTGTTTATAAATAAGTTTTAATTGTGTTCCTTTGTGTTTTCTAACATAAAACGCAGAGGGTATTTATTGTTTGATATCTTTACATTTAGCATGTCCATTTTTCTGCTTTACATCTTTTCTGATGAGGCAGGGGATAAAGGATGCCAAGAAAGCACTATTTGATGTTACCTGCCCCCTTTGCATGTCCTTCTCCTCTGGTATCTTAAAGTGTTTTTTAGGTCGTAGGGAAATAGGAGGCATAGCAGAGGAAGTACAAAGAGCTAAGGAGCAGCAGGTCTGAATGGTATTTTCCAGTGGGAAAGCTGGGAACCATATGCTGTGAATGTTGAGTACAGTTAATGTGGCTTCAAGCAGCATTAAATCCATTTACACCGCATGAGCCCCCTCTTCCCAGAGTGCGCACACGGGTCATGGAGCCAAAAGCAGTACAGCAACCAGCTGGACTTTGTTGACGGTTCTGGTGGTGGCCAGAGGAAAGCCTTCAGAAAAAGGCTTTGTGAATGTCTGTGCTGAGAGGCAGTCTTGATTTCTCATGGATTCCCAGTCTTTATTTTCTTCCTTTCTTGGCCTGGAATATCCATACTTGGCATCTCAGAAGAATTCACAGACATAAGGAGGGCATGAGGTAATTTATAGAAACTTAAGACCCAAACAATTGTAAGCTTCTTGGACTCATTTTGTTCCCCCCCGTGTGATTTTACACTGGAAGGGAGTACATAGACTTTCATCTTTCTTCATCGCTAACTTAAAAAAAGAATGGCCTGGTACTTTTCCAGGCAATCTGTGTGCACCTATAAACCGAAATGCAGCTCGTAAACATTAACCATGTTGAAACAATACACTTGCTGTTTGCAATCACATTATAAACAACTCAGATGTAAGAGACAATTTCTAGACATCTGCAATGTCACTGCACAGGGAAACCCAACCTCCACACCTAAAACACAGACTAATTACCAGCGCATGTACTTTTTGGCTTTCCATCAATGCGTATAATGTCCATGCGACATCATTGCTTTTCATAAGTGCTGCTTCGTCAAATAGTGCTGGTATTTAACCTCTGACCACTTCTACGCTCCTTTCAAGCCTCTTCTCCCTCTTTCTTTGGTAGACACTCACTGCTGTCTACTCCAAACAGCAGATTGCCAGAACTTCTTTGCTACACGCTTAAGTGCCTTGTTCGACGCCTTGTATTCTAATTCCTATTGAGTGCCCTCAGGCGTTGCAGTAGAAATAATAACTCACAGGTCCTGACCCTTCAGATACTTTCTAGTACAAGTAATACCCACTAAGGCTGGTAAGCACATCCAAGAGCAGGCTGATGATTTGTGCAACTGGCAAACGGAGGCTCAAGAGATTCTTTAGAGGTTTCACGTGATAAAGCGGAGAACGCTGCCATGTTTGTGTTCCCTGACATTTATTTTGATATAACAAAAAAAACCAACAGCTTTTGAAAGATAGGTGGTTTCCAAGGACTGAAGTACCTTGCAACTTGCTTGCAGGTCTCCCTCGGAGAGCTTGGAGTTGTCCCACTTGCTCTTCAGCTGCCACAGCCGCAGTTGGCTGCTGGTGGTCAGCTTCAGCTGCAAAATTATGGGATCTGCAAATCTTCCACAACTCCCCCCCCGACTTCTATTCATAGAAACATACCATGATCTATACTCCCTGGGTCTGGTGCCAGAGATAATTTTAGAAGGGACTTGGCCAGTTTCTTCTGTCTCCTTGGGTGGGTTTTTTTGCGCTGTTTTGACACAGGTAATGTAAGGTCAGAGTCAAGACCTTGTGGAACAATTTCTCTACGCATTACACTGCAGACTTGTTGGTTTTAGCATTTAGTGCTGTTGCAGAGCAGTTCACTAGCACACACTCTGTCAGTTTGGGTATTGTGAATTTAAAAAAAATAAAAGACAGCTTTGCTGGGTTTTTGCAGGAGAAAAGGCTATGTAGTTTGTTTAACCTTATGAATAATATTCTAGACTCTGCTGGTTTATTTTTTTTTAAGTCAGGCAGAGGATTTAGTTGTGCAGTCAGAGAACACACATGGAGAACGCTACACTTAAAGGGATGCCTGACATCTCAGTTCCATTATCAGCTGTATTATAGATATCCTTTTCCCCTCTCTCAGTTTTCCCAGCTGTTGGACAGGGATGAAGTTCTGGACCAGTTGTATGAAGATACTGAGGTCTACGGGCAGTCAGGCTACCGTGGTCAGACTTCATCCTGTCAAAAGATCCACTTGCTTATTGGCATGAGGTTATCATTGTTGATGTCTGAAATACCCACATAGTCTACCTTTTTTAATAAATACAAATCTAAATATTATTCTGGAGTAGGCCTAGATCTCTAAAGAGATGTGTTCATCTTTCCGATATCTTCTGTTCCTGGATACCAGGATGTCTTCACTGGTTATAGCTCCTCTAGGAACCAATATTACAAAGGATGCGGCTGCAGATGCTGTTTTGCAACCACGGATCAGGATTTTAAACCTCGAAGCAACGCCGAAGAAAACAGAACTAGCTGTAGGCTCCTTAATGGTTTTGCCATAAGTCATGTATATGAGGTGTTCAACCTGCTACCCCAGGGAGCAGACCAGAAGTGCCTGCAACACAGGAAAGACACAATCTGCACCCACCAGGCATCTACCAGGGATGCCACCACTGCTGCCCACAGCCATGCCCCAGCAAGATGAAACCAAGACTCTGCAGGCTTTCTGTCCTCTCTTTCTCACTCCATTAGCCTCCACAGAAGAAGGACTGGCTCCAAGCAGCCAGCTTTTCCCACCAGCTATGCCAGTTGAGGGGGAAAAAGGATTTCAAAATGCTTGATGGGGCATGTGGTATGAGCCTCCACCTAGCCCTGTGTAACACAGGGTAACAGGTTAAGATCTTTCTCCCAAATCATATATTTTTTTATACCGCAGTTTTGCCAGAGTCAGCATTTCCAGCATCAGGCATTTGTGCCCAGTCCAAGCTGGAAGAGCACCTATAAAATTGCTTGACTGTGGGAAACATGAGTTGAGAGTGGTGTGTGCTTGTGAGACAGGTACTACAGTAAATCAGTAGGCTGTAGGAAAGACAGAAAAAAATAAAATATTAATCAGAAAGTCAAAATTCAGGTCCCGTCTGGTGTCTTCATGGAAGAAAACAGTACTTATTCCAGAGACAGTCGATCAGGCACGTTTGACTCTGTGTTTGCTGAGCTAGGGAAGGCACAGCACAGCACTGGCAGCTGATGTGCAGGATAATAGCAGGCTAGCAAAGTCCCAAGTGCTTTTCTCCCTGTCACCGTAAATGTAAGACTGGAAATGATCTGGACGAAAATTGTGAGATGCTACCGTTCCCACTCCGTGAATTTAAAATGGTTTAAACCATCCCCAAAATACACTCGCTTGCTGAGAATAGAAATACTGGGTCGCTTTTGCCTATGCTTTGTTCTCCTTTCATGCAAAGTGAGCACCACAAGCCTCACAGACCTGTACTCGCCAAGCAGTAAAGAGGTGAGATACAACCTTGATCTAGCACTGACATCATGAGTGAGACATACTCCTTTATACCTACATCAGTTTCAAAACCTTGTTTAATTCAAGTGAAATATGGGACCGTAACACTGCTATGCTTGTATTTCCTGACTCCCACCAGTTTGAAGAATTTGTCTTGTGAAATTTAGCTCGAGGAGAGAGCAGAAGCCTGGGAGAAAGCTCCACCTCAAAGTACTGGGAAAGATCTTGCTTCCTCAAGTTTGGTTGATGAAAAATACATTCCATTAAAAACATGAATGTCCCTAGGATTGTCTTACATAGAAAAAATCTTAATCACTGCGATTCTAGAGGTCACCCCCAAATGTCACCAGTTCAGTAGAAAGACCCACAGCAGAGTTTCTCAGAGTCTGCTACATGGTTTTCATGCAGATTCCCGTCTGAAAGTTTTACAGAAAAAAAATTCACTAAAAATACTTATCTTGTATTATTGTATAATATCATTCTTTTGAAAATATTCATTTTGTTTCTACTTGAAATATCAGGGTTTGGTGATGTGAAAACAAAACACATCAACAGTCATTGGATATTCTCTTCATATACTAATTCAGAAAAGCCATTTTCTTTTTCTTTTTTCTTCTGGAATTCACATCCTGCTAAGAAAACTAATTCAATTCAAAACTTTCTTGTCAAAAAAAGAACCATTTTTTTAGAGTAAACTCTTAGAAAATAGATTTATTTATTTTTTTCCTAGAAAAATAATCATATTTACTATCAATAGGATTTTAATGGTGTCCAGCTAGTAGGGAGAGAAATTACAAGCATTCTGCCAATATGCAGTCAGGTACAAAGAATAGGGGGAGGGAAAAAATCACAAAACCATACATATATAAAACCACGTTTTTTAAACATAATAGCTGCATTATTTGTTCTTATGGATTGTTGCAGCTTGCCTCTTTATGAGTTGTTGAATGACAACTTAATTTGCAAGTGGGAGAGCAAAGAGTATAATGTGATAATTTATCTCCAAATGAAGATAGAGCAGTAGCATACACAAAAAGAAGCAGCCCCCTTCAAATAACTGATTTTTAAAAGTCTTCCAGTAAAAAGTATTTTAGTATTTTTTTAGAAACAGTTGCAGCCAGCTGAAATTAATTTCTCTTGTCCTCTTAATGGCCTTTTTACATGGGAAACTAATGCACCACTTGCCACTTGATAGGGCAGTATATGGGTGTGTTTAAGTTTGAGAGGAGAAGAGGGCATTTTAATATGCAAGTCTAATGGTGCTGTTGGGTTTTTAAGAAACAGAATGATCTATATTGATTCCTAAAGTGGGCCTACATATCGTGGTATTCAGAGACATGTTGTGTCTTGTTAATTTTTTCAGTAATATAGAACAAGAACACAATAGCTTCCCTAAATCAAACTAAAATGAGTGATTAAGTACCTGATTTAATACTGTGCATTAATTTTAGTTCAGATGTTCCTTGCTTTGTTGTATAATACAATTGCATACCAGACTACATCATTTGCATGCTACAGCAAGGTGCATTATAAAAATAATCTTAAATTATCAGGACCTGAAAGGGAGCAATTGTCAGGATACAGTGTCCATAGATCAAAGACAAGCCTTTAGAGAGGGTGCTCCTTGATTCTTATTTAAGAGAATGTACTTCATTGCCTTAGTAATTCTTCCTTTTTTTCCTAAAATTCAATCGCAGTGGCATCCCTTCAGGTTTCTAGAGGCTCCTCCTGTAAACTGCCAGTAACCTCTTACTTAGCAAGTTTTAAATTTTCCTGCATCTATCTCAAGCCTACACGTGTACTGTATCACATCCTTCCAAAGGATTCAGAGCTAAAAGGAGAACTTAGTTCTAAATTACTGCTTTAAAGTACTGTAGATCTACCCGTCTCTCTGCAGGATCTTGCTATCTCCATTCAAGTGATTATTCCACCTCTCCAGGCTTTTATCTTGGCTGCTAGTTGTTCGTTGCTCCATCTGAGATCCACAGCCATCTTTGGAAACAAGTTCAGAGGTAAACCCACAGTGTGTTGGTTCTATTACATATAATTTAAACAATCAAGAAGACAGCTGATGTGGTCTCTGAAAGTCTTGTGGCCGTCTCGCCACGTGGAGTCTGTCTCGTGTCTATGACTCTGCCTCCCCGTGGTCCTGCTGCTGCTGCACATGGCTGATATGGGCAGGGCATAACAACACACAGGAGGAGTTTCAGCATTGTTGAAAGGAACCTGATCCATGCTTTTTCTAAGCCACCTAAGGACCTTTTACGGTGGATCTCTGTTATTCAGTATCTTGCCTTTTCCCACTGCTGAAAAAGCTGGTACCTCAAAGCCCCTTTTCATGGAGAGAGTGGAAGGGCTCCTCCTGAAGCCTGAGGGTCCCTTCAGTGCCTCGAGGAAGAGCCATTCACTTTGGTAAGAAATGCTGCCCTCCACTTGCCACCTCAGCATGATCCTCGAGATATTCCTCAAGGTGCAGAAGAAAGGCAAATATGTCGGGTTATGAAGCTGAGACAAGGAAGGGTCTTACTGATCCAACCTGAGGGCATGGAAACTATAAGATAGTACACATATACTCATCTCCATGTTCAGGAGAAAAGTCTCAAAGAGTGCCAGGGATGGCTATGATGACCAGCAGGGAAGCACATAACGGTACGATCTGGAAATAATGGACAATCATGGGGTGTAAGTAAACACTGAGGAAAGTATTACAAAGAAAGATAGAGAGATGCCTACAGGGGTATATTGTTTGGTGTTTATCAGGATATATAAATCTTAATTACACAGTAATGGTTTTATTTAGAGTAGTACTGAGTGAACTAACAGATCAGGAGCAAATCCATGTTCATCACAACTCTTCTCCCTCTGCATACACCCCACTCTCTGTCCTCTTGGTAAAAACATTTTCCAAGAGCGTCACAGAAAGGAGAACAAATCTGCATTCGCAGAAACACGTCTTGTCACAGTGGGGGAGAGCATTGCTTCATGCTCTTCAGTGATCTGCTTCTTAAAAACACAAAGATGTTAAGGCTAAACCCGTGATGAAAGTTCAACTGTTGACCGCACTAGAATAGACATGACCCCCACAGATCGACAAATTAAGCTCTGAAGCATGAGGCTTCATTACCCTTGTAACACTTTTGTAGTAAGGTTAAAAAAAATTAAATTTTGCTCCTGGTCTTATGGACACCTCATCCCTTTTTAATCCTCCCAAAGGGCTTACTTCAGCAATTTCCATGGCAGTGATTCCACCACTGGTTGGTTACACACTGCATAAAAGCACTTCCTCTTCTTCTACCTGAGTTCCCTGACATTGGTGCTCACTTGGTGCTTGCCCATTTACAAATCAGGAGGAAGGTCTCTGATTTGTGGAGATCTCCAGGTCCTACTGTGTTCAATTGGAGCTATGGGGTGCTGAGCCCATCTGTAAATCAGCCTCTAAGTAGAATGTCCATTGCTTGATAAAATATTAAAAGCCTGTAATTAGAGCATAAATGGTAGGAAGTGCTACAGTTTCTCCAGTCAAACAACATAAACTTTTAGAATTTATCCATAACTCTGCAGAGCTAGACATCCTTACAAGTTTCTTGCATTTTCTATTTATGTATCTATGTTTATGCAATGACAATTATTAGAGAAATAATATCTAGCAGTGCATACTATTGAGTCTATTTCATGGAACCAGCTACACCCCTGTAAAGAAGCAGCCAATTTGGCTAATAGAAAACTCTCTCATTAGCTTGTTTTCAGTTCTTCTTGCTTGAGAAACTTCCTTTGTTCTCATCAATGTGACTTTGAAATGAGACTAAAGGGAAAGAGGCTGGCTGGCACAGAAACTTCTCTTATACACTACTCCAAGTCTTCATAGGAGAATTTTTAAAGAAGACTGCAGGCTTAGGAGTCAACAGTGCAGCTGAGTGGTTCCATATAGATGCCAGGTGTCCAAATTGCCATAAATTTAAAGATCATACCTTAAAAACATTTAAGCCCCCCCAAATACATTAAAAATGTGATGTATATAAAGTAGTCTTTTTATAAAACTGATCTCATATAACTTTTGTCAAGTTGAACCTTATTTTGCCACCTTTTAGCCTCTTGAAATTCCATTATATAATCGCCTGCACTCATATTTATCGTGTCTCCTAATTTAATAAAACCTGAAAATTCAATCAGCAGGCTACTTTTCTGCTCCCACGTATCTAATAAAAATGTTGTATGAGTCTATATCCAACGAAGACCCTTGTATCATGCTTCTTATAACCTCCTACACTGTTACCTTTAGTAATGTCTCAGGAAAAGGCTCTGTGCTTCTCTCTACTGCATATGGAAAACCAAATTGGCGATGCATATGAATAAATAGCTTAGCTGACCTACGTTAGGGAGGGAAGGAACAAAAGAGTTAGAACTGGTTTCCCTCTTCTTCTGGCTGTTACAGATAAACCTGCGCTTGTTTATGTGTATTTTTTCGGTCCTCCTTTCCCTGTACTCTGTTTCCAGTAAACTCACTGGAGATCCTTTAGAATCTGTCTTTGTTTCTCTCATGTTTATATATTAATCATTTTATATGACAATGGGAAATATCTGAGTAACAATAAAAGCAGACTGTACAGCAACTATCGCAAGCATAAAGGAGCGAATTCTAATCCAGTTATATTAATGAGCTGGATACACCTGTCCAGCAGGACTCCCTTTCAGCTCTGTAGATCGCCTTAGAGACTTTAGCAAGAGAATAAATGGTGTGAAGTTTCCTCTTGGTTCTTCTGAGCCTCTACAAGTGCAAGTGCAGGACACCTAGCACTAGAGAATAATGCCAGAGAGGAACTGGCAGCACCTCAATAGTCTCATTTGAAGAGTGCCTGCTCAAGGCAGGGAGCAGGCTCCATCTCCTGTGGCAAAACTCCTGGGAACTGAATGGCCCAGGATAAAACCACCCTCCTTCTCCCACGGAGTGTCTCAGGAAAACTGCAGCTAACATGACCTGCCTCTCCAAGGGCATAGCAGTCCCCCTGGGGAGCCAGGGTTCTTGTCTGGTGGAAGAAAGTCATACCCCAGCAGGGGGGTCTGCATCCTCTCTCCTAAACTGTAAGTTAAAATCCATCAGTCATTTTAAATGTGTCATACACAGAGCTCTCGCCTACAGCATTTGAATAAACAGCGTGATGCTGGGTTTGTATTATTTTTCTTTCATCTACTAAATAGTCTCTCTTATGCACTCCAATACTACAGTAATGGGCTCTGGATAATAACTTAAACTGAAAGAGTTAGTCTTTAACCATATTGCAGTGTTTGTCCTTACAATACCGCAGCACCATGGCATTTTACAGCAAAACATGGGGGGGAAAAAAAAAAGTGATAATGAGCAACTGCGGTTGCATCACGTTGGGAAACAACAGGCTAAACGCCAATCTTCAAGCATTCCTAAGTGATATCCTCGTGTTTATACTATTAGTTCAACCAACATTACTCTGCTTCGTGCTAAAATAACGACAAGGACAGAACCGTTTGTTCAGCCCGACTGCTGGAAAAGGAAAATGACGTTGGGTGTAGAACTGCAGGAAATTATGTTGACTGATAACAAATATAATTATTTCCGAATTATTATGATTGTCTCACAATCATTCCAGGAATGCAAAAGATGTTTTTTATTTTTTTTATTTTTTCTCTCCGCTCCTCCCTTCCCCCCCCCTACCAGCCCAAGTCCTTATCTTCCCTCTTTGTTCCTACTTTCTGCAGCAGTTGCAATGCTGGCACCATGCCCCAGCACATGAAAGCTATAGCATTGTGGATTATCAGAGTTTTTGCCTGGAATAAGATGGATGCAGAAACACTCCACTTAACAAAAGCCCCACTTTATCTTCGCCCGTTCTTCTCTTCCCGGCTCTTTGGAGCCTCGGTTAGGTATATTGTGTCACGGGGAGGCGTAAAGGGTGGTGACTTTCCGAGAGGGTGTTTAGGGGCTGTGGAAACAGTTGGGTTTCAAGAGACAATATGCATCAAACAGAAAGCTCTGATGTCAGATGTCACTGTAAAAAGGTTAGTGATTCGGGGCTGAGGTGTTGGTTAGCTGGTAGGAAGAAAAGGTTCATAAAATGGATCCTAACAGGAACAGAGGAGAACGAGGAACAATGATTGGGGAAGGCCCCAAAGTTGGCGGGATATTGAAGAAGATTATAGCTGATGAGGTACGTAATCGAGTAACTGAAGAGAAAGGAGATGGATTGTGAAAATTTTCTCCTAGATGAGGAGAAAAGTACTGAGAAAAGTGCTAAATTAGAATTGATTGACAACAGCCTGTTAAATAATATTGGGAAAGGTCACCTGAAATAGGGGAATGGTTCAGCTGCTGAATTCTGGTGTTGCGTGAATTAAACCATGGGGAACCAATTGGATGAGAAGTTGGCATCACCTGGGACTGGTCCAGCTGTGCCGGTGGGGGAAAAGAAGGTGGCAGCTTCAGTGGTGAAAGCCCCCAGCCCACCACATCCAAACAATCTTCTAGCAGCACCTGGACTAGAACCCAGGAGACACCCAAAGGTGAAGAAGAACCCCAAAAAACACTGCTGAGCTTTTGGTACATTCATCTGCAGTGGCAAGGCAGCCACAGATAGGATGGGTTTACAGCGAATAATCACAGAGCACTGGCTTCTGTACAGAAAAGACCATTAGCCAGCTGCAGAGGGCAACGTCCCGTGACACGACAGCTCTCGTAGTCCCCCGCCACCCTTTCGCTGGGCTAGGAGCCGTGGGAGCTGGGAGGCAGAGGGGGAGGCAGGTCTGTTTGTCAGCTCGCCGTGCTGCCGAGGGCTGGCAGTGGGCGGCTGGCACCGGCGGGTCGGTCGCTCCCTCCCAGCCCCGTGAAAAGTCTTCCTGAAAAAAGGGAGCCACGACTGTCTGCCTGGCACAGTGTAAGCAGTCACATCTCGTCAGGGATGTCTAACGTCCTAACGATGTCTGCAGGCCTTGCTGACTGTGAAAAAAAGACTGCTTCAGACAAGGAGACTTTGTCCCAAGCGGCAGCCCTGGACTGAGCCTACTGAGTTTGTTTGAACAAACTCGAGCTAATCATAGCAGGAGAGCGCTGTTTTGAAGAAGGCTGGGTTTATCCCAGGCGCTTGGGTGTCACATCTATGTCTTTTCTTCAGCTGCCAGTGTCTGGAAGCCCTGGATCATAGCGGCAGCTCCGAATGGGGCTTTTCAACTTGGTGAATCTCTGGTTGAGCTGATCCCGCAAAAGGAGGGTTTCAGACAAAGCACGGGGCACAAGTCCAGCCACCTGCTCTTTGAGGCCCAGTTCTTTGGGGGAAAAATATCACAAATTTCTAGATTGGCCCTGAATGTAAGTTTGCTTTGTAGTAACTAGTCCAGAAGTCTGTGTCCTACAAAACTCCTGTGTCTTACCCTTCAGACTCCCACGTGGAAGGGAAGCAGCCGTGGTCTGGTCCTCCCTTTCGTACAGCACACAGACCAGTGGGGTAACACAGACGTCTCTACAGCTTTATTACGTGAATCCACGAGGCTTCTGAGCAGGCTTCACCTCCATTCCTCCACTTACAGCGCTTCAGCTCCAAATGTCCTGGCAACCTCCTGCTTTTGCTGGCTTCAGAAAGATACATGGCAAATCTGCTTTTTTCTCCCCTGCCTGGACAGCAGAGTATTGTCCCCAATTTGCCCTCCTGCTTTGATCCCTCAGCATGCATTTTACAATGCAAATATCTGGCAGTGCATCGAGACGAGCATACATATATACATGCATATACATACACCTCCCACGTGTATAAGCTATAGAGGCTTATAGAGTGCAAAGTATCTTGAAACAAGTCTAGCCTTTTGCTCCAGAAAGCCATGTATCAAAACGATTTTAGCTGCAACCTGCCAGCCAAAAAATGATCACAGGGTCTTATATAGGGAAACTGCTTGTAAGCAACATTCAAGGAGATGGGTCACTGAGTCCTCAAATAGCAACTTCTTAGGATGATGAAAGCGGAAAAGATGAAATTTGAGACATCCAAAATCTGGAAGCTTATCTTGGTAGATAAACTACTGTTACTAGCTACCTATTAAGCCAGCTAATGTTTAATTTCACTAACCTTGAGTGAAGGCCTGTGTAAGAGGTACAATCAGACAATAGACGCAAAGGAAGAGATAAGGAAAAATGTAAAAAGATTATCAAGGAGAAAGGCTAGTAGGGGATTTCGTCTGCTAAGAAAAAAGAATTATGTTCTTAATGTGGAGAATCAGATTTAAAAGAAAGGGTACTAGAAGACACTAAAGAGAAGAGATCTGAGCTTTACAAACTGTACTATGCAAAAGAACTCATTAATGTATATTTAAGTATAAAAATATATACACTATATGCATTTTGCAGAGATATGAAAAGCTTTATATCTTGAATCACATTCTAATCACACTTTCCCTTTCTGAAATCTGCATGCTTTGATGTTGGGAATGGGATTACACTATTTGTGTTCTTATTTATCTATACTGCATAAAACTGTGTTAGATATATATTATGTTACATCCAAGGCTTTGATACACAGGAATGCTTCCTCTTTTAAATTATTACCATTCCTTTTTACTCATCAGGAGCCTCATCACAGCTACCTGCCTCTAAAAGACCAGATTTATGCAAAACACCTTTACATTTTATATTGATGTCCCAGGCAATTCCAAGGGCTAAAGTGGGCCATCTGCCTGAGAGCACCTGGCGATAGTTTGCTGAAAAGAGCAAAGAACATAAAGAAACATTGTTCTAGACCTCATCAGAAGAGCCAAGTACAGGAGTGGGAAGAGGCTGGTCCAGGCTTCTTTTCTCAGCTGTGAAAAGCACTGAGCAGGCAGCCAAGGCTGCGTTGCTGGCTAGTGATGAAAGGCCTGGGCTACTGAGCAAGTTTTGATGGATCAGCCATCTCTAAAGCAGATCACAAGCTCAGACAGTTTCTGGGCTCTTTTCAGGAAACCTGGAGTTAGCATTTACTACTGCGTAGGTATTTCTAAAGACCTAAGGATACCACTGGAAAACACTAGGTATTTGGAGTTTACTGGAATTTACAGCATCTTAATACGGCCCTTTCTGATCAATCCCCAAAGTGCAGAAAGAGTACAGAAGGAAAAATATAAAGTGGTGGACATTTTCTTTGTCCACGTTTCATCAGCCATTGCCCGGGTGGTGAGATGAGAGAGCAAAAGGACCAAAAGGGCCAAAGAACCACTCTGTTTTATTTCCATTTGTGCACACTGACATTTGTGCTAAGTGCAACAACCACAAAGGCTACTTCTGATCTTAGTACACAGTACATGTTATTATATATAACAGCATAGTAAATGTTTTTATATATCTGTGTTCATATACTTCTTTATATGTGTGTATATTATATACAATATATTCGATATAATATATGCAATAAATGTAATGTAAAACATACTAATACTACTACTCATATGTATGTATATATTAAAATAGATACATAAAATAACGTTGGTGTATGTTAGGACCAAAAATGGTAGTATTATTAGAGTAAGTACGGGGTTTTTCTTGTTTTAGTTTTAGACTAAAGGACTATGCAAAGGAACATACAGTATGGGGAACGCTCAAACATCATGAGTATAAGAATACAGAATCATAAATCACCTAGGTTGGAGAGGACCTTATAAGATCATCTTGTCCAACCAATGAAAAAACAAAAACAACAACAAAAAAAACACAAACCGACCAACCAAACAAGCAAAAAAAAACCACCAACAACAAAAAACAACAACAAAAAAAAAACACACAAACCACACACTACACCCAAAACAACACCAACCCAACACTAATCCATATCGCCAAGCACCATGTCAACTCGTCTCTTGAACACCTCCACGGATGGTGCCTCAACCACCTCCCTGGGCAGCCCATTCCAATGCCTGACAACCCTTCCAGGAAAGAAATATTTCCTAATATCTAACCTGAACCTAATATCTAACCCTCTTTTCAGGGAGTTGGAGAGAGCAAGAATGTCTCCCCTCAGCCTCCTTTTCTCCAGGCTGAACACCCCCAGCTCCCTCAGCCTCTCCTTATAAGACTTGTGCTCCAGACCCCTCACCAGCTCCGTTGCCCTTCTCTGGACCCACTCCAGCACCTCGATGTCTTTCTTGTGGTAGGGGGCCCAAAACTGGACACAGTACTTGAGGTAGTTACAAGCAGTTAAACTTGTTTGGGTTTTTTTCTGGGTGAGTTTTAACCTGGATTCATTCCGTGACCTAGTTCAAAACCCAGCGTAAACACCTGCACTGAGAGTGGAGGGGAGAGAGGCCGTGGGATGGGAATGAGCAGTCTTGGGGGGGAACCTCTTCTGCTGGCTTTGCTGCTTCACACTGCATGTGAGAGACCCTGGCCCCAGCAGCAGCAGGCATCTGGGAGCACCGTGCAGACAGGTTCTAAGAAACCACTTCTGTTATTTTATTGCTGCCTACAACCAGAGCCATATGCGCATACCGGGGCATTATAAATAATGCATTCTTTGAATCTTGTTACCAAAACAAACAGGCCATTGTTAAAACACCCTGCCAGCATCTATCTCTTGTTTCCACTAAAAACATTGCTTGGACTTTCAAGTTGCAACTGTCAGCCTCATAAAGCAGAAGGCAAAGGTCTCAGACAACTTGTTAAGAGCAAAACTTTAGTGGAAACTTCAGGGTAAAACGTGCTTTAAAGCCTCACCTGCTCAAATCATCCTTTTCTTGTATTTTGGTGTGTTTTACTATTAGCCCACTGGCTAATAATAACTTCCTGCGTGCTTATTGGAAGATGGATGTGTTTTATTTGCCTGTTTAAGTCCCAGAAATCTGCCCTATTTCAACCACATATGAAGATAAAATATATCAGTTGGTGAGGTATGAACAGGTTGCATTGAGGGCACAGTCTTCTGGGATGAGACATTTATTCTTCCCATAAGGGGATATATCCAGTACCTTCCAAGTTTCCACAGGTGCTTATGCCGTAATGAAGACAGATATTTCAATTTCTCCAAGTTTTAAGGAGGGAAAAATAGAAGTATTATGGTTAAAGACCCTTTCTGGCATTTGTGTATTAGTTTTGGACAAAACCCTTAAGCCTTTGCTTCGGGCTAAATCATCATAAATTGATATGCTCACGGAGGGGGAAAAAAAAAAGAAAAGAAAAAAAAAAGAAAAAGCCTATTTAAATAGAACACTGGACAGAGAGGACACAGAGGGGAAGGGCATGGATGAAGGTAAGAAGACTCATCATCCCTCTTTTCCCTGAAGCACAGTGCGTCACAAAGCCACCCAAATTTCCACTGATGGTGCCCACTCCGCTCTACAGAGGAACTGGGGGGTGACAGAGGAGTCTCCTCCTTTCTCGCAGCCACCTCTGCAGGTGTAGAAGGTCTTTTCCTCTGCTGTGCATTGCTAGCAGCAGTTTGAGTATGGCCCTATGTAACTCGTGGGGCCAGAGTCCCCAGATCAGATTCCCCAGATCAGTCATAGCTGCTTTACTACTGTTTATTTATGGTGTAGTATAAACAGTGGCACCTCTTTGCTATTTATACGGTCCCTATCATTACCCTGCCCGAGCTTCTCCCCGTCTTAAATGTGTTTATTCTTACAACAGAAAACTGTTGTGAGACTTAGAGGTAGGAAGCGAAGGACACAGGACAATTAATGTCTGGATAAAGGCATGCAAATATCTGATTTCCATTGATCCCAGTAGCAATTAGACATCCATTTAGACATTCAAACAGAACTTCGTGTCCAGGCCTCAACAGTCAGCCCACCACCCCTTGGTAAGCGATGGAGCTGGGAATTCAAGCCATTTCTCACCACCCCCCCAGACCTCTTTCTTTTCCATTAAGAACGTGTCTGGTGAAACATGGGAACCATGTTGCACAACAACAAAGATGCTACCTGCCCTGAGGGGTAAATATTTTGGTCCCTTATTGCTGTGTAGATGATTTTTCAGAGATAAAAGTGGAAGAACACTAAAGTAATGGGAAAAAAAAAAAAAAAAAAAGAGAGAAAAGAAAAAAAAGAAGTAATTGTGGAGGTAAAAGTTAATCACTTCTTCCCACAGCCTCAGAATTGTCTTTCTGAAGTTACGCCTCCTAGAGGCAACTTTTCCCCTGGTGGGAATCCTGGTAGGGCAGTCACATATGAGTGATGGAGTTTTCCTGCTGTGCTGTGGGTTCTCCTGCTCAGGATGGTCTGTGGTTCTGATTTTTTTTCCTGCCTAACGATTACAGGATTTGGTCTTTTAATTGGTTTCTGTATATTAATTGGATCTGAAAAGCTAAGGTATTTATCTTTGTAAAGCAGTTCTGAATGCTGAATAACCAACTATTTTTCATGAGGAGTTTTACTATACAGCCTGAAAGGGAATGCAGATTTATACAATAAATACAACTGCTCTAAAAGAGATGAGATTTATCTCAGCAACTGGCGAAGTCTCTGTAGGATTCATCCCCAGTCCCAGCCTATCAGTCAGTGTATCTTTCTTCTAAGACTTAAATGCAATAAAGCATACTCTTTTATAAATTATAAAAGTTTTATTTTGTCAGTGACATGAGGTATTCCTTCAAGTGAGAGGTTTTATCCCTTAATGGATCACATTAATAGTGGTAATATTAATAATTTACCTGATGTCCTAATCAGGATGGTAACCAAATTATTAGGCATGCCCTTGAGCCTAGGACATGAGCAAGGGCAAGGGCAGTTTAGGGTGACAAAGCTAGCACAATCTCTAGACCCAAATAAATAAATAAATAAAAATCTTACCAAGAAACAGCAGAATCTTAACAATTGCCGAGCCAGCAGGACGGCTGGAATCGTCGCGAGTTCACCCTTTATGGCCCAGGAAAAATACATTGTTAAGCAATTTTGTTGTTCCTACCAGCAGACCTTGAAGTGGAAATTAACGAGTGGTGGTATTCTCTCACACCCAATCCCCTGTACATTTGCATTCATTTGCATATGAATGCCCAGCTAATTGTTTTGAAGTAACAATTAAGAGAACAATAGAGGAAAGAAAAGGGACTCCAGGCAGCAACTGACACCTGGGAGTCTGTATTAAGAAAAGCTTTTACATATTTGAATTAAAAATAGACAAAGGAACAGAAACGGGCAGGCATAAAATTCATTACTAGGGAAAAAAAAAAAAAAAAAAAAGAAAAAAGTAGCACACCACATCCATGCACGCTATCACGCTCCAGAATACGTTTCACACTCATCCAGCCAAGAGATGTACAATATACTGGATGGTAGAGGAGGTTTTTTTCCTTCTCGTGTTCATTTTAGGAAAAAAAAAAAAAAGATTGCTTCCTCACATTCCCTGTGTGCCCAAATTAAAGAGTTTGAGCTCAGAAGGGATGGAGCATTCTGCCAGTTTGGTATCAATTTCAAAGTGGATTAGCCTTTCCTGAGAAGTTCAGGTACGCACGGGTGCAGCAGCTCCTTTAAACCCCTTTGCCTGCAGTTACAACTGGAGCCATTGGAATATGATAATAGAGGTTTAATTTCTGTTATAACACCATCGGTTCCATCTGAAATTATTACTCGGGCTGCCTTTCCAGTAGGGAATCCAATTACCCCGATTGTTCCTGCCATGTGTTTTGTTAGACTCACTCCTCCCTCCTGGTAATGATGATGTAGCTTTTTTTTTATATATATCTGGAGCAACTGCTGCTGGGAACTGCAGAACTGGCAAATGCTCTGCTGTCCCCTCCTGCAAAGAGAAGCGTGGGGTTGGGAAGTAGGCTAGAAATGGAGCTAGGCACAGTTTCGCTCAGTAATAACCCCTGCTACTAAAGAGGTTTTATTGACTCCAAACTACTGATCATTAAAAGCACTTTTGTACCCAACAGGATGATCAGAGCCCTCCTGTAGTGAACACCAGCAAATGGCAAAAAGTAAGGAAGGTTGAAGCCATGACAAAGGTGACACGACCCAAAGAAGTGGGAGGCGTTGGGCTGGAGAGTGGAGAATGGAACAAAGCTCTGGGTGAAGAAGTTATCCCTGTGGGTTTGCTGAGAAAGGCAGACATGAGCGGGTTCTGGAAAAAAGCTGGGAGCTCAGCCTAGGGGCTGTTTTCACAGGACAGTATTTTTCTAACCTAAAACTCTTTCAAAACTATTTTCTTTCACAGAGCAAAGAGAAGGCAAATTGTGTACCGTGTATACTTCAGGGAATTAAAACATAAGAGAAAAAAAAAAAATCAGTTCACTAGCAAAACCCAGATTCACGACCACCTATTCCTGACCCAGGTGAGACCATAATCTGAAAAGGATGCCTTGGAGATACTCTTAGAGCAAAGAGGGAAACTGTAATATGACCATAAACTACATTTCTTGAAATGCAAAATAGCTGGCCCTGGGATAGTTGTGAACTAGCTCACATGCTGCAGACAGAACCATCTTGGTACCCTGATGCTCATGGGTGGCAAAATGCCCCAGAATGCACCATACCATTTTAAGTGAAAGGTCGTCTTCTTCAGAGCAATCAAAACTTACTCTCTTGCAACTAAATAGTTTATGTTAAATGGCAGGGACATACAATTACAGTAGCAGGCTATCTATCTTTTTTATTGTCCTTCCTTGAAAATCTGTAACTTCTGTTTTATTTTGATAAAAATGACTGTGACGTACATACATTATATAACTGTATATGTCACACCACAGCTAAGGCATGTGAATGTAGAGCCTTGTATTTGAAGATGATCCTAATCAGGAGATGAAATATTCATAACATATTTTTCAGTATTGTTATGTTCAAGTTGTCTGAATGGCTGGAAAAATAAATGCCGTATCTATATAGGACTGCAATGGCTTTTCTCTCACTTGATCACAAAGATAAGTAAGATAGATCCATAGAAAGACTGATAGAACTTTCACTATAAAAGATTTGAAAATATGGAATAATCCATCTCTACATGATTTGCTGAAATGCTGTACAGTAAGACATTTCTTTTTCTTCCTGTTGTTTTACTTTTCCTGTTTTTCCATTCTTTTCGTGTACTTCTAATACATTAAATAGAATGTTATGGATTGAAAAATAAAGGTCTCTGTTATGGATGAATTATTTTTTCCCATCAAGTTGTCTGAAGGTTAGACAGTCAACACCTACAAATTACACAGATGTGTCATATTCCTAAATGAATTGTATTATGCTGGCACACCTATGAATACTAAAAGATCTGCCACAAATCTCAGTACAAAATGCACGCCTGTGATTCATCTGGGAGTATATTGAATACAAGAACATTCTGCCACTCTAAAAAGTAACAACACGTTGTGGGTGATGTTCTTTAGCAATTAGTTGTATTTGGGCTCCACTATTTTATCTCTCCGTTGAATTAACAGCTCTCTTTCCAAAGTGCAAATAAAGGAGCCACTAAGCATTGGTGACATTATTGCACTGCTTTCTTATTAAAAGCCATCTGCATGTGTGCTGTATGAAACAAGGAGTGAGGGAGAAACGTGCTAGCGAGAAGAGGGAAGACTCCACTGCCCAGTTTGAAGGCAAGTGTTGCCTCAAAACGTCATGCTAGATGTATGCTGTTAAAAGGTCCCCTTAAAATATAATCCCCTATCAATTTCTGTGAGCGATGCAGTGGGAAGGAGAGAATTATTTGCCATTTCATAGCAGCAACAAATGATAACACATTGTGCAAGGGAACCAACTCTGGAACTGTTGATTGAGGAGCCAAGGCATCTGGCAGGGTGTTGATCGGCCAAGACTGCAATGGGACACAAGGAAGAGAGCAGCTTAGTAGCCTCAACAGCCATTTTCCTACAAGGCTGGTGAGAGGGATGGTGGAAAAGGTCCACACCAACGCCAAGGACGTTGGGACTGATTTAGTGGAGGAAAGATGGGAGAATGCTGAGATGTGTGAACTAGCAGGACTCGGCCACTTCTTTTGTCAATACGGGAAAGTAGGATGAAGAATAGATTGAAATGAAGATTTTAAGGGTATTTCCCAGGACAGGTGGGTAATGGAATATTTGGAAGTGACAGAGTTTTAAGGGTGTCTAGAAGAAGGATTTTGGAAATGGACCACGCAGAAAAAGTCTAGTGCTTAGGCAGGGCAGGAGGAATGTAAATACAGATAAAACTGATATTCAGTGTCTAGCACAGCTGGGCCCAAACCTTTAGGATCTACCATAATGCAAACAATAAGTAGTAATAAAAGCTTAGCATAGAAGTCATCATACTATAAAATAATAATTTTAAGCTTGTGATGCCAGTATAACTAGGTTTTCCTCTAATACATAGTTATTTCAGAATACTACACATTTATTTGATCATTTTATGCAATTTTAACTTTTTAATTTAGTATTAAGCCTACTACAAAGTGCCCTATTATTTCATATTTATTAGTGAAAGTTAACCTAAGGTGTCACAAGTTGTAATTTTGTGGTGGACCCAGTGAAAAGGAGATTCTATTTTGGACGTATTAAGTTCCAGCAGCAGTTCAGTAGTAAAATAATTAGAATGTATACATGAAAGCTGTATAATATGATACCCAGTGGGCCAGTGCTAATGCATATGGTTGCATAGTAGAAATATATAAAGAAAGATTATACACTAGATAGTCCAAAGAGATTCTAGTCAATCTACCATGAACAAGGATTGTAATTGCCATAAACCATCGCAAAATGTGCACCTCATCAGAGGTCACGTTGTAGCACAAAGAGGACAAAGGTAATGAAGTGTGGACAAATCGTAGAACCCACCCTGCAGGGCTTCGATTAGGGCACTTGCTAATTCTTTAATCTTTAATTGTGCATGTGTAAGGTGTATGCTCTGCCAAGACAATTCAAAAGTTGCATTTTCTTCTGTGTGAATGTGTGAATCAATATTAGTGATTGAGTAAGACAAGCTCATCTGTTCACTCTGTCTTGAAACATGACTTATGTGGTGAGACTACATCTAGTGGGAGGGCAACCGAAATACTTATAGCCAAATGAGTGAGAGCTTGCCAAACAGGTTTTCTGATCTGTAACAAAAGCATCTGGACAAGTGCTAGTGCTAAAATTGTCGTTTAGTTTGGGATCAAAGAGGTCCGCATTAACCATAGCTTCTGCTGTTTTGTTTGCCTCAACTGAGTTGTTAAGTGAAAATTGGCTGCGTCCATATGTCTTCTTCTTGAGGAGCCATGGAAGCAACAGTTTCACGTTTTAAGAGGAATGTTCCTAGACACCTGCAGGTTGCTGTTATACATTTCCAGGAGAAAGGAGGCTGTACTGCAAGACTTTAAGACAGTGGGTTTGCGGCCAAAGTTTATGAAGCTGGTATTTCCTGCTCTTACTCAAACTGATTTCTGTTCCACACTGTTTATTCCGGGCACTCCATATTCCACAGACAAATATACAACTATGCATAGCAAAGGCTCATACAGCCTCTGGACTGATCTTGTAATCATTTCAGGTTCTTAGATTTTGAAGGAGAACACTTGTTTCCTCCTGGCTGATGGATGCTGCTGGCCTTTTTCCTTTGCTAAATCCAAGCTGTGCCCTGATTTACATAGAGAGAGCATAGAGATGTTCCCCCAAACCAAAGAGAAAGGAGAGTCAAACTCAGAAACCGCAAGTGAATGGGCAAGAGAAGAACTACAAAACTTCATTAGATATGATAGATTAAGCTTTATCACAGCATATGAAAATCTCAGTCACTTTATATTTATTGACATTTATTTGTCTATTCCATTTACATCTGTAAGGTCATCCACTTGGCACATGGAAGAATCTGTCCTCTGAAGGCATGCCTTCTACTAGTGATGCTGGTGCAGTTTCTTTTTTTGCTTAGAAAAGAAGACATGACTGATGATTGTGAATTAAATGTAACCCAGTGAGTTGTCAGTGACAGATATGCATTACGTGCACTAGTACTAGTCCAGATGTCATTGCTACACTCTAGTATTCTCCCTTTAGCAGCTTACAGCCCATAATTAAGGTTTAACTTTCTTTTTAACGCTTTCAGATCCCAAAGACCCATGTAATGAAGTGAGTTATTTGTATAATAAAGTTGGTTGTTTGAGAAGAAAGAGGGTGCAATGACACACTTTCATAATAATTTTGAAAAAAATATCATTTCTTAATAAATGGAATCAGTAATTTTGATGAGTATAACAAAAAAGGAAAAGAAAGCCACCTTCTAAGACATGATAGATTGTCATTTATTTTCTTTTCAAAATGTTTATGTGGCAAAAATCTAAGAGTAATCTATAGCCACAAGCGCTACACTCTGGCTGCATCCACTTCTGCTCTAGCAGCTTCTTTTTCACCTTTTTTTTTAAAAAAAAAACAAAACAGTTTCTTGATTCTATAGGATTAACCCCTGCTTTTCCCCAATTGCACTCAGCATTTTAACAACGTGACTCCCACTGACTTTAATGAATCTTGATGCTGAAGATTATGTAGTTGACTGATGGCTGTAGTCTCCGTGTACGGTATGCAGTCACAGATCATTACACTGCCTCGTCTCTCTTGCGAGCTATGAGCAGTAGCTGTAGTCTCTAGGCAATCAACTTAATTTGCAATGGGTTTAACACAAGACATCATGAAAGTGAAAGGAGGCAGTATGTTTCCCCACCCCATGCTGAAAGGAGAAGGCTTGATTTGGTATTCTCTGATCAGAGCAAAACTACCTTGCCTTCAGAAAACCGGTACCTCGATTAAAAAATTGTGGGGAAGCTGAAATTTTTTGCCAACCTGGCTCCCTAGGTCACCAGCAAGTTCCTCTTTCTGTTAATTGTGTGTTGATATTTGTCAGGTTTAAAGTTTTCAACTGCAGCCCGAGCCGCTACCGAGGGTAAAGTCTTAAGAGAAAATGTATTGGAGTTGTGTGTGTCCTGAGACTTTCCTGTCAAAAAAGGATGGGAAAGTGGTGTCAAATGCTTTGTCTGCCTGCCTCCACAGTCACTTTGGAGAAGAATGGAGAAGCAACAGGTACATCTGGAACACAACCCCGCCATCTCAGACTGACAAAACCAGCCTGGCACATGTGACTCCCCTGGGATGCTGGGAGAGCGCCACACAAAAACTACAGTCCTTCCCTTTCTTTTTCCTTCACGTGGCCTAGTTTCTCCTGCCATGGTCTTGAAAAGAAAGTCTGGCTGGCAGCAGTACTGTTCTCTTGTCTTCTTTGTTCTCCAAGGAAACAGCTTCTGACAGGAGAGGCAAAGTTGCAAGCAGTGAATGAGGGCTGCGGTCATCTGGGGCTGGTGCATCAAATGCACAGGATGAAGACAGAACAAGTGTCCTGCTTGATCTTGACACTTCTGCCTGGACATGGCTCAGTTAATTCAGTAAAAGCACCTGCAAATTTATACGATGCTGCTAGATCAGAATAGAGAGTCACTTTTTTTTTTTTTTTTATTTGCCCTTCTTTCTGTCCAACTCAATCAATCAATCATCTCATGCTTGAGATTATAGTTGAAATCCCTACCTTCCAATTCATTCTAGTCTCACACTTGCTTCACTACCAGGAATGAAAGCTAAAGCGTAAGAAGCTTGTTTTATTTGTGCAACACTATCAACAACGTATTTAATTTTTAAATAAGTATTGTACAGAAGTTAGCAAATCAATGCTATTATTGCCGCTAATGAATGATATGTGAGAAGGATATGTTTCTCTACTTCTTGCCCCTCTATTCTGTGCTTGTGAGACCTTACCTGGAGTAGTGTGTCCAACTTTGGAGTCCTCAACACAGGAAGGTTCTGTGGATATGTTGGAATGGGTCCAGCGGAGGGCCACGAGGATGATCAGAGGGATGGAGCACCTCCCCTATGAGGACAGGCTGAGAGAGCTGGGG
>JAOQGH010000032.1:58037996-58060878 GCA_025769975.1 Gallinago jamesoni
GGTCTGGTGGGAGGTGTCCCTGCCCATGGCAGGGGGGTTGGAACTTTATGATCTTTAAGGTCCCTTCCAACCCAAACCATTCTATGATTCTATGATTCTGTTGCATAAAACAGAAAGATCTTTAGTTGGGATATCTTATGAAAGCATTCCAAGAAGGATAACTTTGGTTTCAGTCAATGGAATACTACCAAATGATCCAAAATATGTTTAACATGAATGAACATGTTATTACTGAACATTATATAAAAAATTGCAGAAAAGGACTAATGAATTAATAAAATTCTTATCTGTTTGAAATGTAAAAGGGCAGGTAGGTAGTAGAGACATGCACGGTCATATCCTCAATGCACATAAAGCGCTAATTCATCTGGTTTGTATATAAGTAACTAGTAATGATTATAATAAGCTGCTAATGAGAATGTGATTAAACTTTGTTCATGTAAATAGTATTATGTAGCTAATTGGATGCTATTTAATCATTAACATCTAAACGTAGTCACAAAAAAAAAAAAAAAGCAGCTATCTGCAGGCATGTATAGTTATGGTGTGTGTATATATACCCAACCTTACCTCATTTCAGAGCATTCTTCAGTCACTGGAGTGCATCAGACAGCACGGTGATAGGTAAGTGCAATTACACACACGCAGACTTTAAAGTTGGGCACAGTGCAAGGAACTGAGGTTCACACGGGAAGTCTGTGAAGGAGCAGCGAACTGACAGCATCTCTCCTGGGACTATGGCAGGAGGTCTAGTCTTCTAAAGAACCTTTCAGCCTGGGAAATGCCTAGATATATTTATGGAATTGTAATATTTGTAAACCTATAACTTGAGTTTAGATCTTCCTCAGTGTAACTTTTTCAGCTGTTCTAAAAATGGTCTTTTTCATAATCACTGAAGAAACATAAGAAGAAAATTATTACTGTTAAGATTGATCGTGGGCTTAGCAAAAATTGATTAGAAAACGAGTGATACCGTTTCATCCAGCACCCTGTATAACATAGAACTTCTCTGAATTGCTTTTAGGGAAAAAAATAAGAAAAAAAAAAAAAGACCCAGACAACGAACTTGACTTTATCTGGAAAATCTTTCTGTTAAGTTGGGTTAAATGTGTGCTTGGGTCAATTTACCTGCCTCCTAGAATTGCTTGTGTGGACATCACCCCTTCATCTTTTGACTCTGGAGTCTCGGGGATGTGCTCCAGCCCTTTGTCTACCTTCAGCACCGCCTTTCTATGGTGTTCTGCTACGTCTAGGCAGAAGTCTACCTTGTGCTCAAAAGAAACCTTTCACCACAGGAAGCAGTGAACCAGATTCTTTTTTAGATCTGATTTATCGCTTCCCTGTGTCTGTCAGGGCTCTGTTACAGTGGGCTTTGCAAAAGGCCACTTCGCAGCCTCCTGAGGTATCATGTCATAGCTCCAGCTGCTGCATAAATACCTTAGCACCTTAATAATAATAAATAAATAAATAGATGCATAAATATAGCCACCTTCAATCTGGTGCCCGCTTACAGTTTTATTTATTCTTTCAAGGTTCTCCTGCAAGCACCAGGCTGCATCACCATGGTCTGTCTTAAGGGTTCAGAGGTATCTGAAGGGCACATGCAGAATGATAAAACTTACTGAAAATCATACAATTGCTTCATGTGTGCCAGCCTGGGCGTTTTCTTACAGTTTCATAGTTCTCACAGTCCTGAAAAAGAATATCAGAAAACATGTGGTAGAACAGAAGCTCAGCTCTTCTCACCTGAGTTTGTCTGTTTGCAGTTTAACATTCTGTTGACACCATTTGCTAAGAAGTTGCTTCAGTTTGACTGCTTCATGGGCCCAGGTTGCCTCCACACAACCCCTTCTTCTATGATGATCATGCTATAAGCTATGCTCTTTACATCCAGAAGTCCGTTTTCAGCCCGTGTCAGGCCCAGCTTGATGCTGGAATGCCCAAAACACCTGCCAATAGCTATGGCAAAGATTGTCAAGAAGCTAGATGGCTCACTAGCTTAACATGCCAGAACCCGTTCTTGACGTCGCAAGCAGTTTAATCATGAATAAATCACGGTAACATGTCTCCAGCAAGCGGCAATGGATACTGACTTCTCCCAAGCACTCTGCTCAGTGGTTTTGGCTCCAAGCAGATCCTTGGTTTACCTGAAGACTTTCTAACTACTTTTAGGCTGCTGATTCACTCTGTGCTAGTTCAAACGAGCACAATAATGCCCCTCTCGTTTGCAGCCTTGTCAGTTCTTCCTTCAGCCGCCTCATCACAGCTAATGGTACTTCGCATCTCAGTAGTTCCCCCGGCTGCAAATAGGGATGCTTTTCTGCTTTGACTTTGCCCTCAGGGTGTCGGGTCTTTGAAATAGGTCCCGAGGGTTTAAATTCTTCACAGACCCCAAAACGAACGTTCTGTTTTTCTCTGGATGTTGTGCGTCTGTGCTGTGATGAGTTCCCCTGTTGCTCAGTAGCCACCGGTATCCCTCGGTGTCAGCAGCTATAGGCTCCACGCCATAACGTTGCCCGTTTCAAGGGGTTTTCCTACTGACATGTGTCCAGCGGCCTTAGGAAGCTGTTGCTGAACATCCCCAGTCCTTTGTCACATTCCTGAAGTCTGATATCAGCCACGCTTCCATGTGGGGCTGGAGTTGCCCTGCGGCTGGCTGGCCGATGGCTCGGCAAGAGGCTGGCCATTATTCAGTAACCCGACCAATATGGCAGCTTGCAGCTGGCAGCCTTCTCCTGCAGTGTATTTCTATATTTGGATCAGCACACATCTTCGAATTTGCCAAAGTCACTTTGCAGGCAGCCTTCTCCGTATTGGAAATCATTGTTCTCAGCCCCTGCGTGTACTGCCATTTTCGTTTTCTCTGGTAACGCTGAGATTAGGAGGACTTAACCTTTTTTTTTTTTTTTCCCACTTCTCTTGAATGACTGCTTATAAGGCAGAACATTTTTATTTGTGTATTTCGGGTTGCTTTGCAGACAACTTATGCTGCTTTTAGACTATATCCTTTCTCTTTTTTTCTTTTGACATTATTCAAATGTATATACTTATTCTGTGCAACCAGCTGTCACTGTTTTTATGCTGGGCATTTCAGCAGTCCATGCTCTTTAGAAAAGGTCTTTTAGGTCTTTAGTCCTCCCACCACTGTCTCCCAAGGACTCAGCCTGCAGCAGGAGGATCTCTTTTACCTTCGGAGAAATAAATAGCTCAGCTCCACTATATGAATGCTTGCCTTTCTTGAGATTTCTCAGATTCGGTGAACGTCTTCTACAATGTCACTCCATATAGGAATATAAGTTACCTACCAAAATTTAAAACTGAGCCACTTTTAATGTGTTTTTCCAGTAAAACAGTGCTATTCCAACATGCTGAGCTCTGGGAAGAGTCTCAATACTTATTTCCGATATTTTCAATCCCATGTAAAGGTTTTTGTAGAAGGCGGTGATTTTGTAGGAGGACATTTCTGGTGCGACTTCCATGATGCCTCTTCAGTTTGGTTTTTATCCGATAGTTGCCTGCACACCAGACAGTTTCTCGCTGTGAGAGACTCACTGGCCTGCCTGTTGCCAACATGAACATGTCTCATGTACCGCCTGCTGAGTGGAAAAGTGAGGGGCCTCTATGTTTTAAAGCTCTCCTGCCTCATCGTGATAAGTCGTGTCTACTGGTTGCTGCAAGCACAACCAGTGCTTCAGGCTGGGTTTCCCTGCTCCACCCCGACAATTCCTCACACCAACTGCCTTAAGTCTTTCCTCCCAGGACCATCACATTTGCCACGAGCAGATGATGATAACGAGTAGATTTGTCTGTAATGCTACTCCAAATATAGTTATCTTAATCGGGAGATGAGTAGTACAGAGCTACTGGGCTAAAAAGATCCAGCAGTATCAAAACACAAGAACCAGAATGGAGAGAGTAGAAATCTCTTTTACAACTCTAGCTTCTACAAATTGAGATGAAAAGACACTTACTTATTTTAGCCATTCTCCCAAGGAGGTCAGAGTGTGTGCATATTTGTGCTTATCTGTTTGTATCTCTCTGCTAATAACTTTCTGACCTCATTAGTTGATTTCAGCCAAATTTGACTGAAGGGTACATTTACCCTTCATTCTCTAAAATAATTAAATCTGCATTTTATTAATAATTAATAATCCCAATTAGGTGATAATTAAGGATATAATAATTCGGTAAGTTTTATGAAATTATATAACCACACAAAAGAAAAAAACTCATGCAAGTGTTCCCCACTTGAGAAATTAAAATTGCCATGTGAGCAGGTGTATCCTCTACATGCCTTAGACACTGGCAATGCTACATGAGAGAGACAGTTTATAAATTATAAATATTTTTTTTAAATATACAATTAAGGCAAGATGAAAATTGATGGGAAAACAGGTTTCTTTAGTTGGAGGACTTACCAGAGTATTGTTTAAATGTTGTCCTCTTCATTTCAGTGCACTTTCCAGGTTTATCTACAGGAGGGAATTGTGGACTGCTTGGACAAGTTAACATATTAGTGATCATACACAGCTGTTACTAACGATGTAGAAGAGACAAGTGCCACCATCAGAGCATGTAAAACCTAATTGCTGATACAGCTGAAGGACTGCTGTATTACATCTGCAGTCTTCAGTCCACTTCAGAGCATGTGGAAAAGGATTCAAGTTGTCTGGTTGCCTAACAGAGAGTAGATGCAGTGACATGGGACATCTTTCTCAGTGCTCTTATACTCCTATTCCCACTGACTGTGACTAACTGACACAAAATCAAAGGGTTTTTGTTTATGCCAAAGACTTTTCGTCTACTCGGGCTGTTAAACCATGCTTAATGTCAGTGTAGCTTCACTCATCTTTTAACACGATGCCATTCTCTAGAAAAGGCTACTTTCCTATTAGTATTTGCAGTGCATAATAATCCTCAGTAACTCATCTCATATAAAACCAGCCTGTGAATGGAACATATCTAATACAAAAAACCTGTCCTTGCACCTCAAAGAATATTTGGTGATGGGATTCCTACTATTTTGAAGAACGAGACTTGGTCAAAACAGCTACAAACATAGACCTCGTATTTCATGCCTGCGTGGCTGCTGAATCTGCTTTGATTTTTCCATTCCTTGCCCCAGAATAAGGTGCTGGAGTTTAACCTTCATCATATGATGATGTCTGTACTTCTCATGGTAATTAAGTGACCTTCCAGAACATTGAACAAAACTTTCAGGCTGAGAGATTAGGTCTGAGAGGTGTGAACTGTTCTGTTCATCCCAATCGATGTTCACTGTTCACGCTGAAGCCTTGCAGATAGCTTACACTCCAGTCTCATTAACTATTTCGCTGCTGATCACTTTGAATGGAAAAAGCTCACTAATGTAATTAAGACCCAAACCATTCTGCCAAATGACTGAGTATCCCAGACCCACCTTATCTACAGCATCTGTAATGCAATAGTTTGCTACAAGGACAGGAATCTATAGCATACCGAAGACCAAAACCAAAAAAGGGGGAAAAACACATGACATTAAATTTCATAATAAAATAAATAAAACAGGGGCCTCCGTCCTGATGTTGTTATTCATGCTCATACTTAATTCAGGGAATACCTTTCTTCTATATAAAGGAAGCAGAATGTCCAGGCTGACTCCATGGGGGTGGAAGAGAAGCCAGTTACGCTGCAGCACAGTGTGGGTCCAGCTGGAAAAAAGCCCTGATTTTAGCCAAGCAGATTAGCACCAAGATGATAGAGCCAAATCACTTTTACACTTAATTCCTACTTGCAACTCTTCAGAAAAGCAAGAAGGTGACTTTATTTTCACCCCGTGTTTCTGGTGCTGAGCGTGTTTAACTCCTGGAAGCGCTCAGCACTCCATAGCAGCAGTCCCCCGTTACTTTTCATGCCTCGTGAATCAGGGCTTGTCTCCACTTGTAAGCTATTGCCAGGGTGAAGTCGAAGAGGAATGTGAAGCATCTGAAATAGCTCCTCATGTAACCCCTCTTACTCAGTAACACTTTTCCACTGCGGATTAAACGACCTCCAAAGCTATTTCTCGGCAGCGCTGCAGTGCCCACCTCTCCAACCCATCTAAAGCCCAAGCCACCCAAGAGCTGAACGCACCCAACTCTTTGGAGCTGCTCAACCCCACCGCCACCCCAGCCAGGAATTTGGGGGGTGGTGGAGGCTGGTGTTTGCAGAGAAAGGGCTTGACACTAACCCCCCAAACGTTCCTTCCAGGTTTGAGAAGAGCGTGGTGCTTATGGCCGTGACAAGGTCAGGTTTAGCCAGTCCTCAGGTGGAAAGAACTGGGCGGGCTGAGCTTGCTGCAATCTAAGCACTGGCTTATGAAATTTCTGCTGGCACTGCTGGAGATAGTCAGCATTATATAGTTCCTGGATCACCGGGGACGTTACAATCTGTCTTAGTCTATTTGTGTGCTAACAATAACTCTAGCTGCTGGTTCCACGAGTTCTGCTCTTTGCAGGAAGCAGCAAACTGTGCCTGAAAATCAGTCTGTGGAATACAAGAGGGCCACACACACAAAAATGACAAAAGACCATATGAGATTAATAAAACTTAACTGGTTTCCAAATAGAAAGAAATAAAAATTATTAAAATAAAACGTAACTGAAATGAGTTTTTAAAATATTTTCATATTTCAGACCTGCAGGAAAGTTCTATTTGCTGACAAGTCTGTAGCTTGTTATTTCTTGTTATTTTCACACTTTTTGGTTTCCATCTATTTACATCAATCTGGTGAAAGCTTATTAAACCCTTATTTGAATTTTCGTGTCTCTTTCTGCCTAAACCTTTACAGTGACTCCCATAAAAGCAAAGTAATTTTTTTTTAAAATCCATATATAAAAGCTAGCCCCAGTTTTAGCAATGCAATTTGATTTTATCAAGCCTTGCTAAGCGAATGATTGGGAAATAAAGTGCTATTTCTCCCTTGAATATTTAGAGGAAGTGAGTATATTTCATGGCTTATGTGGAAGAAACAGGACTCTACTGACACTCCAGCCCGAGAAGTCTGCTTTGCACTTGGGGTCTTTTGGAGATAAATTGTTTTAATTAACTATTCTCATATAACTCAGCTGCTTGTCAGACTTCGTTCTTTTCAAGTCTTCTTCATCAAATCTCAATGGAACGGATATTTCACCATCCTGTGTGCCCATATTTGTTGTGTTGTTCTCATAGTGAGTAAATGCATTTGGTGAAAGATCGGTCTATCCTCTCTGTATTATTATCTGAACGAGACACACCAGTTCAGCACAGGAAACTTGTTTTCATGTACACATTTTGTAATGAGGAAGTGTTTGGGGGAATATGCTTTGTTTGCAGTAATGAGGCTGGCTTAGGCAAAAGTGTCTCATTCTTATGTTCGTTTTTTTTTTTCAACCACTGCGTGACTTAATACTTCACCTGCTGAGTGTGCCAAAATACTTGGGTGTTATTGAGATTAAGATTCCGTGGAACTGTTTCTCCATTAATGAACAATTCCTTTGTTTCTTTAACTTCCTTTGCTATAATCTGAACAATGTCAACAGTGACTCACTCAGACTTTGCCATTTGTCTAGCAGCAATGTAATGATGCTGTGATATGGAATTCCTTGGTATATTCTACCAACTCATGAAAAGTCATCCAAGTTCCATTAGCTAAAGCCAAATCAGTCAGGATTAAAAAATCGGGTGAGATGTCAATTACTTGGGGTGGTCACTGCAGTGATTTCCAGCAGCTTATCTGTTTTCCAAGAGTCTAAAGGGTTTTCAGTGAAGATTCATGGTTCATGGTGAAAAAGCCTATCCCTGCTTTTCTTCACAGTCCTTCAATAACTCTGTAGATTCACATTCTTTTTTCTTTTCTTTTTTTTGTTTGTTTGTTTTCTTTTTATCACCTGGTCTGTTATTCTAACAATTTTCAAAATTATGATTTGTCATGTTTGGCCACTATATCAAACAGGCTTTGCTTGTTCCATAACAGCTTCATAACATTCCAGGTCTGGACAGTCTGAAAATACGACATGGCTACCTTTATGCGTGACATTATCTGGTGACTTCAACAAATTAGTTACAGAATTCTTCAGAGGCAAATGGACCGTCCTTCCAAAAGGACACACACGAGCATCTGGTTTTGTGAATTTCTTACAAGTTGTCTAATATTTCATTACAGGTTCTTTTTAGCCCCTGCTCTCAAATTGGCATAGAGGTAGCCTGGTTGATGCCGGCTGTCACTTCTGAATTGCTATGAGGTCAAGATTCTCGTGTTCTCTGTCCTGTAAGGCTGTTCTGGACAGAAAATCTACTAACTCTATATTGACCATTTTCTCATAATATTCATTTAAAACATAACACTGAACCTTCAGCAACAAACACCAGAGATGTCTAAAAGTTGTTAGCAGAATTGTATAGAATGATGTGCTGTGGGTTTTTTTCCACACAAATTGTTTCCTAGTTTTGAAAAACAGATTAAAATTTTCCCCATTTAAGAGCAATTGCAAGTAATTCCTTTTCACATCGACACATTTGCATGGGACTGCTATTTGGTGTAACTGTCACAAGTTTAGATGATGGCATTTTTTACCAGAATGCTTTGATTTTTGAATATCCTGTGTGCATTTAAATAGCCAGATGATGTTGCTTCTTAGGGTTTTTCGTAGGCAGCTTTTTTAAAAAGTGGAAATAAAGATCTTAAATGAATTTTTTACATTTTCCAGAAGTGTCCAATAACCTGGCTAAAAAAACCTAAAAAAACTCTGATGTGGATGTTATTGGTAAACTGTGCTATTGGCTAAACAAGTGACTGGTAGCGTCACTTGTATTTGAAATGCTGTATTGCTAAAAATTAATACAATCCCTACAGTAATGAAGGAATTTAAGTGCTGTTTAAATCACAGCTATTTCTGTCCCACAACCTTGGATGGAAACACACAGAGTCACAGAATGGCTGAGGTGGGAAGGAACCTCTGGAGTTCGTCTCATCCAACTCCCTGCTCTGAGCAGGTCAGGTCAAGCAGGCTTATCAGGTTTTGAATATCTTCAGGAATGTAGCCTCCACAACATCTCTGGGCAACTTCTTGCAGTGGTTGAACACCCTTACAGCAAAAAAATTTTTTCTTATGTTTCTCTGGACCCATCAGGGCCCATGGATGTGTGTACGTACAGTTTATTTAGATATTCCCTAAATTCATCCTCCTCTACTAAGGGTAAGTCTTCCTTGCTCCAGAAATTCTCACAGGTCTCAGGGACCTGGGATTGCTGAAGGCCAGTTTTCCCAGAAAAGAGAGGGAAGGAAGGCACTGAGTACCTCAGCCTTCTCCCTGTCCCTGGCCACCAGGTCCCTTGCCCTACTTAGCAGTGAGTCCACATAATCCCTCCTGCCCCTTCTGCAGCTGATAGACCTGCAGAAACCTTTCTTGTTGCCCTTCGTATCCCTTGCCAGCTTCAACTCTGAGTGGGCTTTCATTTTTCTAACCCCATCCCTGCACACTTGAACAATGTGTCTATGTGTCTCTTCAGTCAACTCCCTCAAGGGAGCTGCAGTACACGGGTTCCATACCTATTCTTCTCTGTGAGACTTAACCAGCCGGTTGAAGTCTAGTTTTCTTGATACACTCAACCCTTGAGACTCCCATGACATGACACTTCCAATTACTAGAGGAGGAATACCATGTTTGCTTTTCAAAAGGATGAAAAGGTATGTCTAAATTATTTGAGGGAACTAGCCACCAAAAAAGTTAAGACATTCTGTGGAGGACAACGTGTCTTCCAATAGGGTCCAGGGAATTTCACAGTTTCTATAAAAGTAGTAAGAGCATGGAGAGATGTGTTTTCTTGGAAAATGTGATCACCTAATTTGTCAATGAAAACTGATGGCTCTTGAAAACCTGAATTTATTGTGAATGTGATGCCCTGAAATTAAGAACACTAACTGCCAACTTCAAGAGACTGGCAGCAAAATGTGTTCCTTTCACAGTGTAAAGTATAGCCTTGGACAAGCTGCACTTTTAAAGAATGTAAAAAGAGCCTCTTACAGCATCTTACCTCTGAGGTCACTTGTTCTTTTCATCTGAAGATGCCACTCTACAAGCTTGGGAAATCCTGTGTCACAAAATAGCCGTGGGTTGGCCAGAGACTGTAAATCACGGTTTGGAATTTGGGATGTTATCCAATATGAATGAGACCATTCCCTTTA
Organism: Gallinago jamesoni; assembly: GCA_025769975.1. Classification (NCBI taxonomy): domain Eukaryota; kingdom Metazoa; phylum Chordata; class Aves; order Charadriiformes; family Scolopacidae; genus Gallinago; species Gallinago jamesoni. Next base: position 58,048,180 of record JAOQGH010000032.1, read on the forward strand.
TATAAACAACTTGGTATTTTTTCCTGTCCATTATGCTGGTGCTAAATATAACATACTAATGGGCTGTGTAGGCTTGCAGTGGGTTTCCTCTTGAGGTTCAATATTTTTTGTATTAATTTATTTTTTATGTGTTCCCACTCCTATTCCTAGCAGCACAGCATGCATCCTCATGCTCAGAAAGAAAGAAAGAAAGAAAGATAAGGAAAGAAAGAAGGAAAAAAAAAAAAAATTGAAAACCACGATTTATCTTCTATTTGAAAAAAACATCTGCAGAACAAAATGAGCCTCTTGATGCCGGAATTGTCATCAATGATGACTTTGACAAAATGAGCAATACATAATTTGCTAGCTCCCTTGCGAAGCTGAAACAGATTGTCGAATAAAACACTGGAGGAGATGCATATGGGGTGAGTAGACCAGCTTTGAATATGAACACATGCAGGTGGTCGTTTAGTAGTGGTTCTAAGAGGCAGGACATCCCTAATTTGGTGGGTCATTTGCATTTGGAAATGCTCACTGATAAATAGTGATGTATTCCCTATAGTAAAGCAGGACTGATACTGCCAAAACTACAGCAATTTCTGTTCCAGGGTAACTTGAACAAACCAGACAGCCGAAGGCAAAGGAGAGAGAGGTTCACACTCCAACAAACCTGCCATTAGTGGTGGGTTTGCAGAATACAGATTAGTAAGATTTGAAAAAGTGCTTTCTAAAAAATAGAAAAACAGAACTTCTTCACTCTCTGGTAAGAAATGATGGATTTCCTGTAAGGCAGGCACAGCAGCTGTATTGACTTAAATGCCCTGTAAAATAGGCAACCTTCAAAAATGTTTTATCACAACCTCCAATTCTGAGTACAGCCACTACTCTGAATTCTCAAATTGCCCACTCCACCATCAGTCACTTGACAGAAACTGCAACACGCAAATATATATGTTCCTGTATCTTTCTTACTTCTATTCTTGACTATGTGTCTGCGTATACTGCTAGATCATGAAAGATACTATTTAAAAAAAAATAAATCTTTAGAGAAATTTTGCCCTTACTAGGTGTAAATTTATGCTAGTTTGAAGAGGGGTGGTATATGATCATTTTGACTTGCATTCCATTCCATTCATAGTACTTGCCTGTGTCAGCCAAATTAATTAAAATATTTCATTAAGGAATTATTAATCTACCCATCAAGAAAGGTTTCTCTGAGATGCTGTTCCTGCAAAAACCTTTTCTTTGTATGAGTTTGAAGCCCGCCATTAGATGTTCTGATTGCTTTCAACACCAATGAGATTAAATGACATTGTGAGCTTTTTGGGACCGAGGACATTCTTCCAGTTTGGACAGAGGATAATATCAGAAGGCCTTACTTCTGACTAGGACCTTCAGATATTAGTGTGCTATAAATAACTAATGGTGATGTCAGCTTGGGGGCACTTAGCAACGTGTAAGAGCATGCTGCTCCTTCAGCAATAGTTCTGTAATCTCAGCCTTTTAGCATATTACCTCTAAAAGAACATAACTTCCTCTGGAAGCTTCATTTCCATTTAACCAGCCTTGTCCTTTTTTCAGATATACTCCCCTTGACATGTGTAAAGGAAAAGTGATCCAATACCCCAATGAAATCTTGTTCAGAATCGTTAATTACCTTTGATCAGACTCCTTCCTCCATACCTCAGTTAATAGCGTAGATTGGAAAAAATAACAGCCAGATCTGTTATCCCAGCAATTATTAAGAAATGAAAGTGACAATTTGCTTACTTGCCTGAAAGATCAAACAGTAAAACCCTAATTTCAGTCACTTGGCACTGGATTATATATATTGAATCTGGCAGGCACACTTAATGCAATGTCCAAGCAAAAATGACCTCAGGCTTTCGTGGACTAAAACACAGTATCCTCAGAATCACTCTGCCTGCAGACTGTCTACCTTATAGGGGACTCCAGGTTTTTGTTCCTTTTTTTCTCTTTTTCTTTTTTTTTAATTGGAGTCCATGGTAACCATACATACCAATAATCAGAAATCAAAGAAAAAAAAAAGTGACCAAATGAATATATCATATATCATACAAGTTCAGGGTAGTAGTGTGCCTTGACACTGAGTGTTTAATAGCCCATCCTTAGAGACAGTGGAAAACTATAGTAATTGAAGAAGGAAGAATATTTGACTCTTGAGTGTGACTTTTTATGAACACTATATAGTTCATAGTACACTAGGGATCTTTTAAATGCAGAACATTGGTGTACAGTAAGCTTACCTCTTTGACAAATGATTATTTTACCACATACTTAGATAGGCAACTTTTACTGCTGCAGATGAACAAAGACAAAAAAGCCACAGAGAATTCTCATTCCTCTTTTTCGTGTTTCCCCCTTTCTGTTCTTCATTCTGTCTTTCAGGTCAAAAAAAAAAAAAAAAGAAAAAGAAAAAGCAGCTTCAGGACATGAGTCAATTCAGTTTGCTAGGATCAGCATGATGAGATTTGCTTTGGTATAACAATAAGGTGGTTGCTCTACAGACACATGCGTTGCCTTTGCTGATCTGCACTCTGAAACTGAAGCATGCACCACTTAACAGTAAATTAACTAAAGAGTTAAATAACCCGATCCTACAATTACTACCTATGGGAGAGGTTCTTAGTTCATTGGACCTACATAAATATTAGACCACTTTTGACTACAAAGGGTTGTGCACAGCTCTATTCAACTAGATAAATGCTCAACAGAAATACAAGTCTTTAGGTCAGTAAGAAACAGAAACCTGAACACATGGAAGAGGTCCTCTGCAGAAAAATGGATCATCAGTACTGCTTAAGCTTTGAACAATGCAGTTTTGTTTAAAGCCAAGTGATTCACAAGGCTCCACATACACAACTAAAAAAGTTGTCTGAAGATTATCTCATATGGAAATCATAGTACACTCCATTAATTACCCTCTCTGAGGAAAAGAAGGGTGAAATTTGTTATAGAATCAGACCACAAGACAGAAAATCCCAGGCATCCATTATATAATTTACTCCTGACATAGCACATTAAAATCTGAGAAAGGAAGACCATTTTACTGTAAAGTCAGCAAAATGCCACAGAACTAAAAACCTGCTGCCCGCATGCCACTAACCATATCTGCAGTGAATAACTGCTGTAACAACCACGTTGGTATTAATGTTATAAGGATTTTATGGTGGTTTGTGCTTTCCCTGCAGCCTCACCCAGGCCTTTCCATTGCTCCAGCAGTTTGACATTTTGGTGAAATATTAAACCTCCTATTTACACCTTCCTGCCTTTTCAGTCTGTCTTTGGCCCGTGGTAGGCCAAAGGCACACCTGTTGAATGAATGTGTCCTCCTGCTAGCCCTTCCCAAAATCTGTTTGTCAACCAGAGGAGCAAACACTGTGGGCAAGAGTTTCCAGGAGGTGGTTGGTGGCTTCGGGCACAGCCCTGGGCTAACAACGCTGGCTAGACAGGGCTGTCCCACCAGTGGCCAGGGGACCAGTGGGACTCCCAGCTTTTAGGAGGGAGTCATTTCTAAACCACAGCACTGCCCACACTGCTTCAGCCAGCAAGTAGAAGGATAAAACGAAAGCTCCTGCCCTTTCCCCTCTTCCAGGTGGGAAAGAGGGATTAATCCAGCTCGACCCTAAACTCATGTCAGGGAAACATCATATAGACAAAAGTTCCATATTTGTCATTGATTTCAAAGAGAAATTACTCACCTTTTCAGTTGTAACCCTTGGTGTCAAAGTCCTAATGCTCAAAGATGGGATCACAGGAGGTGAAGACCCGCAGCATCTTCTTGCACAGTACAAACCAAGGTGTAGCCCTGTGTCAGAAAAGGCAACACAGTGTGGTTCACTGTGCACTATTAATTCACTTCTACAGTGGTGTCTGGTGAACAGCAGATTTAATGATTTTTTACCATCTTTGTAGTGTCCAAGAAGGTGCTGGGGGCTTCAGTCACCCCTTGAGCTTTTGGACTCACAGCTTTTGCTGTCCTAGGGCTGTATTTTCCCCCCTGCTCACAGTTGGCTGCCCAGCATGAAGCAGCCCAAATAGACTGCATTCAGCTGGGTATTTTCTTAATTTACTTTTTCATACAAACTCTGGTTTTGGTCAAATTAATAATGAATTGGAAAGCTACCACATGGTTTACCCACCAGGACAGCGCAGGTCCTCCTGCTATTTCAAATCCAACAGTGTGTTTCTGTGCTAAGGTTCACACTGAGCCACAAAATCACAGAATATTTTGAGTTGGAAGGGACCTTAAAGATCATCATAGTTCCAACCCCCCTGCCATGGGCAGGGACACCTCCCACCAGACCAGCTTGCTCCAAGCCCCATCCAGCCTGGCCTTGAAGCCCTCCAGGGATTGGGCAGCCACAGCTTCTCTGGGCAACCTGTTCCAGGGTCTCCCCACCCCCATAATAAAGAATTTCTTCCTAATATCAGAATCACAGAATCACCTAGGTTGGAAGGGTTCTTTTAAGATCATCTAGTCCAACCAATGAAAAAAAAAACCAAACAAACAAAAAACCAAACAACAAACAAACAAAAACCCCAAACAAACACCCAAACAATTAAAATAAACCAAAACCCACAAATGAACAAAAAGCCCACACAAACCCCACACCACACCCAAATCTAAATCTCTCCTCTTTCAGTTTAAAACCATTACCCCTCGTCCCTCCCCATCTCTCCTGCAGCCCCTTTATGGACTGGAAGGATGCTATAAGGTCTTCCCAGAGCCTTCTCTTCTCGAGACTGAACAACCCAACTCTCTCAGCCTGTCCTCATAGGCGAGGTGCTCCAGCCCTCTGAGCATTTTCGTGGCATCAGCATCTGACAACCGGTCGGCTCAAAGATCAAAATGACACCACGTGTGGGTCTGTTTTGAGAACAAATGCAGTACAGTAATGGGCACAGTATATCCTAAGACAACAAAGAGAGGATTTGTTTTCAGCGTGCTATTTGCTGAGCGTGGTTTTACCCAAATCCATTAAAGAGCACAGCTAACAGCAGTGCTGTGGCTATGAACAGCCTTATGCGACTGTACTGCATTACGTGGTAGCCCTAAGAGGCCTCAGTAGACTAAACGAGTACAGCTATGCTGAGGGATGAAAGGATCAGAGAACAATTTATAGGAAAAACAAACTCTCCCCATTACCTTCTTCTCAGAAGCAGGTGACGAGCTGCTGCGTAAGGCACTTCAGCTGGGAAGCTGGTGAGCACCTGCTCAGTTCATCCCACAGACCGTAAGCACAGCAACCAAAATTCATAATTTCACAGCAGCCGGTAAGGCTCCCCTTGCTTTTGATTAGTAAAAAAAAATAAAAATGCTTCTGATTGCAGTGTTATTTGTTCTGTATCACAGAGAGGCATGATTTGCATGAGCTAAACCCTCCTTAGCTCAAGCATCTACCAAATAACCTCCCAAAGTCCACATTGGCCCTTATACAGCTTTCTTCTCCTTACTTTTAGTAGGAAGAAAAGTCCCTAAGTGCGGAGTAATACAGGAGCTGGATGGCTCAGAACTGACCTTCTTGTTCCCATACAAAGGAACACATCTTAAACCTTTATCATCAGTTTGGAGAGTTTCCTGCTTTTTAAAGAGTTCAGTTTCTCAATGTGTTTTTCGACAGACACTGTTTCTTTGCACAGGTTTTCCTTGTTGTCTATCTAAAAAAGTTGATCTTTCCTGCTTCTAAGATATAATTTCTTTTTTTGGAATTATAGTCATCCTTGGCAAAAAAAAAAAGGAAAGGAAAGAAAAAAGAGATGCCAAGTGCTACTAAGCATCTAACTGCAGCACTGTCTGCCAACAATAAAGGTATATTTTACTTAAGAGTTCTAGGAGAAAGTTATTTTTGAAATATCTTTTTACAGCATGGTCTGCAGTGAAAGCCTCCTGAATTTATCACCCCCAATTTTTTTTACAGAGCTGTTTCTACCTGAAATTCTTAAAAAACAGCTGAGTAACAAGCTATCAAGGTTGTTCATGTTAACAGCATACATAAAAATTCTTGAATGGTTACTTGCAGGAGACGTATTCGATTTAGCAGCTTATGTTCAGCGTCAAGAAGGCAAGGTCTATATTATGAACCAGAGCATTGCTTGTGTCCTCTTCCTTCAGCTGCAGCCTTCAGAAGAATACACCATGAAAGTGTAAGAAAGGCAAACCTTATGCTCAGAATAAATTAGTTCTTCCCTTGGCGATAATCAAGGCCAGTCAGAAGAATATGTTCTATTGTCCTTTGGTTTCTGGAACTTGCCCAAGAAAATAACCACACATAATGGCTCCAAATGCATTACAGAAGATTCAGGAAAGTTTTGTCAAAACCTTTTGAAGATATTCATGTGAGGCTTAAAATCCTAGTGCTAGTCCCATTCATTCAAAATCTTATAAGAGAGTTGTCATTGCTTCGTACTGGAAAATGAAGGGAGCTTTGGGGCACCTCCCTCGGTCGGTGAATGTGGACAGATTCACAATAGATGAAAGGCTTAAAAATCAGTGTTACTGGTGTATTCCATAAGCACAACACATAGTGGTGATTGACCTACTTCAGTGCTCATATGAATATGAATGACGTATTCTCAAACCCTAAAAATGCTGCCAAATATATATTTGAAGGGCAGGTCCCTTTCATTCTGCGCCAGGGCAGCAAACTTGGTCCTCAGGTCTCATAAAATAGCCTCCAAGACTTTTATATGCAAATTTTCCACATGACCATGACTCCACTTAATCTTGTCTCAACCATCGTTGTTTATCAATATTAATAATTTTTATTTTAAAATATTTAAATAATGTTTGGAAATAACAGTAATAGTTTTATAAGAGGCTACAGGAAATGGAGGAACAGTAGACAGGTTGCATTGCTTACCTCTAAGCAAATATCCTTTAATAAATGAATGTTGATACTCTAAAACGTTGCTGTTCCGAAGCAATTGCTGTGAAAACGTGTTAAAATCAGCAGCTCTCTTACATCGGTATGTCGGAGTTGCCCTTTGAAATCGTTCCTCATGGGAAGCTATTATGTTGCAGAAAGCAGCCTGAAATCTGCTCCCACACGAGAGCAAAAGCTAAATACCTCGTGTAATACAACAGTGCAATTACAGCAGCGAAAAACAAACACAGGCTCCAGTGCTCTCCCGTGTGTCGCAGCCCCCGGTGCTCTCTGCTCCGTGTCACGGTCTGATACTCACTGCTGCCATTTCTTGACCCCGTCCTGTCTTCAGGAGAAGTACAAGAAACAGCCCTTCACAGGGTACCCCTGCAGCTAGAGCCAAGGTGTCACTCGTGGGTGCTACCCCACAAACGGGGCCTCAACTCTGTCTTTAAATGGCCAGTTTCATCCCTGTGGATTCTCTACTGAGACACTGGAACAGGTTGCCCAGAGAAGCTGTGGCTGCCCAATCCCTGGAGGGCTTCAAGGCCGGGCTGGATGGGGCTTGGAACAACCTAGTCTGGTGGGAGGTGTCCCTGCCCATGGCAGGGGGGTTGGAACTTGATGATCTTTAAGGTCCCTTCCAACCCAAACCTTACTATAATTCTATGATCCCAGAAGCAAAGGTGTCTTTCCAAAGCCACCATCTTTCCCAGTTTTGTTGGAAAGCTTCTGCAGGTAGCTCATGAGAGAGAGGGAAAGTGGTCCCGGTGTGGGAGGACTTTTCCCATCAGAATTTCTGTGCTAAAACACATTAATATTTTTTTTTCTACTCAATGACTTCTACCAAGCTTCATTTGGGTTTGTTGTCTGGTGAAAATACAAGAAGTAGAAATATATATTTTTAGCAAGAAAAGGAACTAATTGGCTGCTTTAATGCAAAATCAAACACCTTTTATAATTGCTTTATGTACACATAAAAGTTCCCTGCTAGCTGCGCCAGTGAAGCCTGTGTTTTATCTGCATCATCTGCTTCTTTTGAGATCAGAGGATTTCTGACTCAAACCACATACCCTCTTTCTCAGTATCTCTCTGTACGTATATTACTATTTCCTCTTTCATATAATCTAACAATCTTCTAAAGATGTTATAATTGTACCTTAAGCATCTACATTATCTGAGTGGAAAAACCCCGTAAAAAGATGGGGGAGGGTGGAAATGTTATATTTCAAACCCATGTTTCACAAAGCTCGGTTAATTTATATCTCTGAAGGTTTCTTCTCTCTCGCCTTCATATATGGGCACCTCATTCTATTTATCCCTTCTGAAATAACACAGTGGGCTTCCATTATTGTAGCTTGTAAGCACTTAAGGCTCCTTATTTATTCTTGAACACCATTAGGAGGAAAGAAAGCCTTATTATGTGTAATGCATTACTATGATTAACATCTGGAGGGTGAATGCTCTGTGTTCTGCCAGTCTCACTCTGCATAATCCTAGTTGTAAATGTGCTAGAAGTACACCTTTATATTTCCTTTCTTGCGAGTGCCAGCTTATCCTTCTTACAACTGAAGAGCTAAGCATCATTTGACCCAAGCATCTGCGAAGAGCTGCTCAGATAAAAGATCCACAACTCGTGGAGAGAAAACATTCATTCAGTACAGTTGTCCTGGTAATCAATTATTTTCTAATTAACCGCTTTCTGTTTACCACAAGGAAAACAACAATTTGGCTCCACCTCCTGGTTTCTAGGCTACCATAAGAGGTTAAAATTGGGCATTCTGTAGAGGCTGGTCACAAGGTGGCAGTGATCACAAGATGGCAGCAACTAAACTGATTCACAGGGTGACCAGAGATGACTGGAGTTGATCCTAGCAAATGGTATTAGGAGGTAAAGTAGTTTTGCAGTGCACAGCATTACATTTTTTTAGCTATACAAGACCTACATCACATGGAAGCAGGAGTGAGCGAGCCAGGTAGAGTACCAAGGCATTGTCCAAGCCTGCAGGGATGCAATTAGGAAGGCCAAAGCTCAGCTGAAGTTGAAACTAGTAAGCGATCTGAAAGACAGGAAGAAAAGCTTCTAGAGCATATTAGCAGAAAAAGTAAAGCAGAGGGAAACATAAGCACACAGTGGGGCTGAGGACCTCGTGACAGCAAAAAGGATGAGACACTGAATGCTTTTTCTGCTTCAGTAAACTGCAGACCAGTAAAGTCTGCACATAGAATCATAGAATCAAAGAATTATAGAATGCTTTAAGTTGGAAGGGAACTTAAAGATCATCTAGTTCCAACCCCCCTGCCATGGGCAGGGACACCTCCCACCAGACCAGCTTGCTCCAAGCCCCATCCAGCCTGGCCTTGAAGCCCTCCAGGGATTGGGCAGCCACAGCTTCTCTGGGCAACCTCTTCCAGGGTCTCACCACCCCCATAATAAAGAATTTCTTCCTGAGATCTAATCTAAATCTCCCCTCTTTCAGTTTAAAACCATTACCCCTCGCCCTATAGCTCCACTCCCTGATGAAGAGTCCCTCCCCATCTCTCCTGTAGCCCCTTTGGGGACTGGAAAGCTGCTGAAACATGCGGTTGTTTTCCACTAGTCTTTGGAAACGTCATTTAAATAAAGTTAAGTACTTTGGCATTTTCAGATTTTCATTCAAGTGGACGCTTGGTAACTCTTCATTTCTTATCAACAGCCACTTTCCAAATCTGTTAGTGCAAATTTGTAGACTTTTGGTTAATCTAAAATGAGGTTAGAAAAGAAAAAGTTCAGTTCAGATAGGTCTTAAACAATTCCCAACTTAAAAGGAATTAACTCTATTACACAGGATACAGTCTAACACTTCTCTGGCTCTCCAAATGATGGAACAAGGCTGTTATTTTTATTATTTTCAAGTGGCTGTGCCCAAAATATTCCTGTAGAAATTAGGGAACGATTTGCAATAATATCAATACTGCAACTGCAATAACACATTATAATCTTCCATTTCTAGATCTTCCTCCCTGCCCAGCATCCCACAGCAAATTACAATCGATACAAAGCTAAACTTAGCACTGTTATGTCTGCCAAGTGATGGCCAGACACAGGTCAGACCAATTTAGGGACTCTCCAATCTCACGGTACAACTCCATGTGTATTCATCCTTCGCATTCCTGCAGGAACAACTCAAAACAGAGCCGTCAGCTGACTCAGCCCTGCTCATGCTTCATGCCAAGGAGAGTTTTGAGACTGATTTCAGAGGAGACATGCTTGAAGTTTAACATAGGAGGAAAAAAAATATTAAAATTAAAGGTTGGATTTTCTGAGAAACAACAAAAAATATTCTATTCTCAACTCAGATCCATGATCTTGTTATATATTAGAAGTCCCAAGCCACAAAACTACACACAAACCACTTGAAGTCATTAGGTTATGTTACCTTACATTCCTAAGGAAATGAAAAATAGGCGGGATTGGTGACCGTCTGAAGAAATTCCTGTACTGGGATTCAATATGACTAATTTTACTAGTGCCTAGGTCTCAAAGAGGTATTTTCAGGTGACTTGCAAAAACTTGCTGGTTCACGACCTAAATGAATAAAACCCCTGGAAATTTGCTCTTTCCTAATGGTTAAGCCCTACAGGCCCTGCTTGCGTACTTAAATAGTGCAAATTAGTATCATTTTTGAAGCCAATAAGGTCTATGATGATTTATACTAGCTAAAGATTTGGGTTATGATCAGTAGTACCTAAAAGACATTCATTGTAAAAATACCAGACAAAGATTTAATATTTTGAGTGGCTGAAGTGGCTTTTCCATTCTTGCACAAGAAACGTTAGAACAGGGAGAGAGTAACTGAAATCTCTGTTCCAATACCCCTTACGTGAGATTATAGTGTCATCGTCTATCAGAGGTGTCACTGCCACTCCACTGAAGAAATTCAGGATCCCTTCACATTCAGAAACAGCCCTCACCCAGCAGGATACTAACACTACACAAAATGAAAGTGTGTTTAACTAATGGATTCACTATACATGAGAAACCAAAGCAATGATTGTAAAAAGGGGGTCTTTTTGTATACTGAGCAGAGCCAGCGAAGGCAAGAAAGATGACAGCTGCATTCATAAATGTCTAAAGACACTGAAGAGCTTTATCAGTGAATTCAGTTAACAAACGACGTAGTAAATAATTCCTGAAGATGTAAAGCATGCAGCTCTCTTTCCAAGCCAGGCTCATAAAACATGGAACTGCCGAGAGATATTTCTCCACTGGTTAAAGGACAACAGTGTGGGGTCCTCTAGTCCTAAGAAGCAAAACTAGACTGGATGTCAATGTGGAAGAGAAAAGGAGCATGCAGCTCTCTGGTGTAGTGAAACGTGCCCCAAGCCTACTGAAACCACCAGAGGACTACCAAGGACCCGAACTTCCTCAGGAAGACTAGAGAGGAAAGCTGTATTCTCATGGTTTCCAGTATTAAGATGTTAAATTCTGTGGAAGGGAAGAAGTTGGGATGTGCTTTTCTCTATCCTGATCTCACGTGTGCATTTCTATGCAACGAGAGGGAAGAAGGAGTATAAAATGCAGATATTGAGTTAGTAGTACTCCAAACCAGTGTTTTACAACTAGAGGTAATTTTACAAAATCCAATGCAATGGCAGCAAACCACCCGAGTTAGGACCATGATTTCTTTGTTGGAAAATGCTAGTTGTCTCCCCGTCGACAGATTCAACACCTTGCGATGTTCGGGTCCAGTGTTAACATGAATTGTGAATGAAAATATTGACTTAGCTCCAAAAAGTTTTCAGTTGCATTGGAGAAGGACGTCTTACAGCCGCCAGAAGAAACCCCAGGAGAGCCAGGAAGCAGTTTTGATAAATTAGTGAAGTCAGTTTTCAGCATTTCTGTTTTAACTTGAAAAAGGTTTGCTGCCATATGCATTTGTACTTTGGCAATGCTTGCTGACAGAACAGAGGCTGTCTTGGCACATCACTTGTAGGAGCAAAATAGATTTGGCTGTCATTTCCATAATAAGCATAATTCATATTGCAGTGTCTAAAAACATATGGAAAGGGAGGATGTCAATATGAGAGGAATATGCCTTAAAAGAGCTTGTAGGAGCCTCCCAATTAAACAGGTACAGGGCCAGATGAAGATATAATATAAACAACTCCTCCTCCTCCCATTGTAATAGCATTTGTTCTGCGTTCAATTAATGAATGAGCTAACCAAGTATGTGACTTCAAACATGTAGGGCCCAGTTTATCCATTCACACAGACCTCGGACCCGTGCAACGCAATTAACCTAAGCAATTCATAACAAAGGCAGATCTATAAAAAATGAATAGAGCAGGCTTCTGTACAGACAAGGCATGACTTTTATTTACTCGTAGTGTGTGCGTGAGGTATTTTGCCTGCAACTCTTGGTGGTTACAGCTGGCCTGTCCAGCAGCCATCACTAGGAAATCAGCAAGCCCAGGTTTATACAACTTGCTTCTGACTACAGGCAGGCAGCTGATTCCTCACACTGCACAAGTCAAGTTCCCAGATAGTTTGGCAGAAGAAAAAAAAAAGTGAACAAAATATGAGGAAAGGGACTTGGGAGTGCTGATGGACGAGAAACTGGCCATGAACAGACAGTGTGCACTTGCAGCCCAGAAGGCCCATTACATCCTGGGCTACATCAAAAGAAGTGTTGCCAGCAGATCCAGAGAAGTGATTCTGCCACTTTGCTCTGCTCTGGTGAGACCTCACCTGGAGCACTGTGTGCAGGTCCGGAGCCCTCAATATAAGAAGGACATGGACCTGATGGAGCGGGTCCAGAGGAGGGCCACAAAAATGCTCAGGGGGTTG
>JAOQGH010000032.1:58068112-58102789 GCA_025769975.1 Gallinago jamesoni
CAGGCAGCTCTCCAGCCATTCTTCCCCAAGCCTGTAGTGCTGCCTGGGGTTGTTGTGGCCCAAGTGCAGGACCCGGCGCTTGGCCTTATTGAACCTCATGCCATTGATCTCAGCCCATCCATCCAGCCTGTCCAGATCCCCCTGCAAAGCCTCTCTACCCTCCAGCAGGTCAACACTCCCACCCAACTTGGTGTCATCTGCAAATTTGCTGAGGGTGCATTCGATCCCTTTGTCCAGATCATTGATACAGGTGTTGAAGAGCCCTGTGGGACACCACTCGTGATTGGCCACCAACCGGATTTTACTCCATTCACCACTAACCCTGTGATCAGCCAACTTGCAGAGCTAGTGTGTTTTCTCCTGCTCTTCTGAGAGAAGGCTTTAGATCCACCTTGTTCTAGAGTGAAGCACGCTGCCTCTAGGACCCATGCCTCTTTCCTACAAAAAGCGGTGGCTTGGGCAAGGATTGCAGGAAGAGAAAGATGGTCTCAAGTCAAGACAAAGGAACAGCGGTCTGGAAAGCTGGATTTATGTCACTGACGTATGTTCTGGGAGGGATTTATTTCACTCTCCTGATTGCACTATTTGTTCACTCCCAATTTTCCAGGTGACTGGTTCACTACCTCTTGTATACAAGTAATGCAGTGCAATTTTGAATATATAAAGTAGCACACCAAAAATTCAGACCTCTTCACCTCAAATCTGACATATTAGAGGGCTTGTTTTTTTTTTTTTAATTTATTTTCAACTTTCTGCTTCTCAGTTCAGCATCTGCAAAATGGAATAATACTAGTCCTCACCTCAGAGGGGTTTTGTGCATATAAATTCATTAAAGTTTGTAAAATGTTCAGGTACTATAGCAACAAGCACCGTATTAAAACCTGGAAGGGACATAATAATTATCTTCATAGCAGGGTTTGGATACTGTGCAGTAAATAAGGCATGGGGGACATATTGAGCAATGGGAAGAGACCTAAAATTGAATATTTGCTTTTGAGCTAAGCTCCTTCTGTCCTGTGCACAGACTGAAGCACAAATAGTTTAGAACAAAATTCAAATGCGACCACGTAATTAGACAATGTCATAATGTTCACACCCATTGGGGCTCATTTAAGGCCTTACAAGGCAATTCTTAAGGTTTGGCAAAGATACCAGCAATTAAAATTAGGTTTTTACATTAGATAAAAGGTCAGGAAACTGTAATGAAAGGCAGTCCGATTCTCTTCTGCTACTCCACTGAACTGCAATTTGAAGGGGTAATAAATATTGCATACAATTTTCAAAAGTACTTTAGAGATTTGAGAGCCTAAACTCTGCGAGTGTCATCGCAACCTCAGCTGCTGTTACTCCAGCAAGAGGAAGCTGCTAGGTCCAGAAGCAGAGGCATTAGGATGAGATGTCTACATGACACTCCACACAGAGAGAAAACAACATTTACTAAATTGGCCTTGGCCAATGTGTTTGGGGTGGCATCCTTGCGTGGCTTTAGACTCTGCCATCTGAACATATACAGGCAAAATACTGAGACAAATCTGATTAGTATGATTGAGTGTGACAGAATTTGGTGCTTATTTACGGCCAGCTTCTGCTAACTTTACTCAACCTGATTAGCATCCTGCTCCAAAAGCTTTCCTGCTGAAATCAGTGGGGCTGCTAACAGTAAATACACTAAATGTAAGGGGTTCAGAATCTCTCCATTATGGAGAGAGGGAGTGGGAGAGAGGGAGAAAGCATATGGAGGAATTACAGGGAATTATATTCTTTAATTGTTCTTATTTAATTGAGCCAAGCAAATTCTTTTTCTAAGACTGAATGACTGTGGGGACCTTAATTTCTATCCAGAAAAGTAAAGATTCTTTATTTTACTTTTATTTTAAAGTATTTATATAAAAAATCATTTACTTATTTTAAAGTCTTACATGAAATGTCTATTTATAGATATGATGCTGTTGTTGACAGTAAAGCTTGCATCGATTACCACCAGGCCTAACTTTCACCCATAATAAACAACTTAATCTACCTTGAAATGATGAAGGACTCAGCTGACCCCTCCAGGATTTCATTCTGATGTCCAAGGAAAGGAGGTATTTTAAGACTGTAGCATCCAGAAACTTTTGCCAGCAATCTGATCAACAGACATCGTTTGCATTTTTAAGAAAACTGGCTATAAATAGCAGTTTTCTATTTGCCAGAATTACCCTTATGATTTACTTATTTTTGTTACTGTAACGTATTTAATGTTTAAGGATTTAAAAACCTACAGCAAATACAAAATAACTGATCATCACAATAACCATTATTACAGTGATGGAATCCACACAATTTTTTTTTTCCCTATAGGGCTGCATTTGTTCTACTGGTATGCACATATAGTTGTTTTTTATGGCAGAATCCGATTTGGGCATTCATTATTGACACACACAATCAGATTTTAAGTGCAGTTAAGTACACCATCTGGCTTTTCTTTCCATCCATGCCTGTGTAGCCATACACAGTTATCTGCTATTCCAGGAGTGTCTGGCGCCTATTATAGCTGCACCAGTTGCACTACAATCAGCTGAGTAGGCATTTCCCTTACGAACCCTGATTTTCAATGTTTAACAACTAATTCAAAATTGCATCAAGCTCAAAACGTGGCACGCACATTTGCAGACCAGATGTGTTTTTGTTTATCCTTTTATTTTTAAATGCCAAAAATGGCAGGGTTTAAAGAGTCCATCCAAATAATGTAACGTTTATGATCAGCAAAGCAGCTCTGCGCTCGGTTTGGGGAGATGGTCACAGGATGTTCAAAAGTGAGTCTTACTTAGCCTTTTGGTCATCATTTGCAGCTTTCTCCCCTCTCTCTCTCTCCTAGTAGTTAACCACTAGTAGTACACAGTATGTACTGCAAACCACACTTAACGATGGGGCTTAAGCACATCTATGACAAACCACTGGCATTTGGCATAAAGGGAAATTGTGCTGATTTAGCCTGCAGCTAGGCAGGCTGGATTCTATTAATCCCAGTGTAGAAATAAAAATAGTCTTTATATTTCTCTCTAAATCTGAAGGAACCTAAGGAGTGAGATAGAGGAGCCCTCCAGAGACAAATTCTGAGAAAGAGTTCAAATTCATAAGAGGACATAAAAAGGAAAGAAGAAGAGAGAATGGATTAAAAACATTTTCATTTAAGTTTTTCATTTAAATGCATTTTGTCAGTTTTTCTAACCATCTGAGCCTTATGTTGGGAAGATCCAGTCCAGGAACACCTTATCTCTAAGTTAGGGGCATTAAACTCACCAAAGGTCTATTGAAGGACCCAGATTTATCAGGTAATATCCCTACTTCGTCTGCAAGTTCTCCAGGCATTTATTTTCCCAGATATGCTTGTAAGTGCCTGTCCTGGGGCGATGAATGCTTATCTCTCACCAAACACTCCACCACAATCCAAAGCACCAGCTACACCACCTTCCTACTCCTTAGAAAGTCCTATTTGCAAAAACAGTCTATGGGCCAGAGGGGTTAGCCAGGTTTCTGCTCCCAGTGCCCAGGGGGACGCAGTCCACGCCGTCTCCCCTAAGTGTGCTACAGCTCTTTCAACCCAACCCTGATGTTCTCAGAGAGTTTCAAGAGGCTCCTTTGCCCATTCCCTGCTAATTAGAGAGATGTGTGTTTGAACCATTTCAGGCTGCAGAAGGTATTGAGCCTGGGTGTCTCAATTCCTCAGCAAGTGCTCTGATTTCTAATAGGAATTGAGGAAGCCACCTCTCCCTGCCTGAACGTTAAAAGAGAAGAGAGAACTGGGATCAATTCTTTGAAAAAATGATTACAGAAGGCTGCAGGCGGGAGACGATTCCAGGTTTATGATCTCCAGAGGAAGAAAGTACTTGCCCATCACTTGGAGTGAAGCAGCGTGTACTAGAGGAAGGGAAGGGGTCACACCTCCTACCTCCTGCAGCTTGACATGTTTGAGAACAGCAAGAATTAGATCCTTACAAGGGGGAGGTAGGTTCTACTCAGAAGTCAGGTCCTTAGAAAATAAGAGTGCTAGGACCTATAGATATTTATATTATTGAAAATAAACAAATGAAACTTTACCAATTCAAGCATCAGAGTATCTTTTCTGTAACAAAGTGTTCTGGGTTACCACGATGTACATTAGACGTTTGGTGTTTCAATGCAGTAGAAACAAATATAGCATTGCTCCAATATAAAACCAGGGCTAAGTTTTCTCTATTGAAAAGGCTGATGTTAAATATAACATACACCACTGCCTTGCTATATTTCTCCACTCGTTCAAAGCTCCTTTCAAATGCCCCAGGAGCTCTTCTAAGCAACTTCCCTCTTTTTTCGGTGTCCTGCTGTTTTCACCTTGGCCCTCTGCTGCTCCCTGGCTCCAGTGTGTCCTGCTCCACCTTCAGCCGAGCCCAGTTCCCACAAAGCAGCTCCAGTGCTGGGTGATTTGTGGGTGACAAGTGTTTATGCTGGTGAGCAATCCTATAGGTGTCAGATCTGATCTGAGGCAGTACATTAATGTAAGGTGAAAAATGTTCCAAGAACAGTTTTCCTGAAAATTTATCTTCAGCAAGGGAAAACACGAGCATGTGATTAATCTTAAACACATAATTAGTCCTAATGAAGTCAGTAGGGCTACTCATTGACATGAAATTAATACATAAACAAGTCTTTACAGGATGGAGAGTATGTAGATGAACAAAATTACTTCCTCATCTCATTCCACAGGCATCCAAGACCAGTACTTGCTCCTGTGGTGGCTTCTTCTCACATCATCTGTTCAGCCAACCACTTACTCTCCAGCTGGTCTGCTTAGATGTCTCTATAAACTCCTGTGCTCTCCCTCCATGTATGCCTGAGGTGCCAAGAGGGTCCTTTTTCATTTCCACATTGGTCAGATATTTCTACTATAATACGTGTTCAGAGAGATTATTAACAGTCCTTGACATTGACCTGAAAACAGATGATGAAAAAGCAGCAACCTAATTTACTCATGGTTACTAGGATCAGGAGTAAGAAAGGGGCAGGTGAGTTTAGACTCCAGCGAGCCACTCTCTGTCCTCTGTGCTTTATGTATCTAGATTCTTTTAATTTTATTTATGGATTAGTCTTTTTCAATACAATCAATATTGGCTCCTCAAGGACACAAGCCATTATGTGAAGTTTAAACAAGTATAAATCCCTTATTTTTCTTTTAGTGCCATTTACCTTGTTTATTGAAAAGGAATATGTCACATTATGTTTTATAGAAGATATGCAATACATATATTTCACATCAATATGTTACTGTAGAAGATATAATGTATATGAAAGCATATGGTATGTATTGATACAGGAGCTACAGCCAGTGCAATTTAAATGTGAGGCTGGCATGTCAAAAGAGGTGCTACCAATAACCTCCTTGGTAAACCTACTGCCTTGGTACATATCTGACTCCTGTAGTCAATAAACATTATTGTTATTGTGATGATGAGTATATTCCTCATTTATTTAGCTATTCTATAGATGCCCAGAGATCTAAAGGCCATAAGTTAGGAGCGAGGATCTATTTCGCACCGAAAAGATGCAAGAGCATGATGAGCTAGAAGAGACACTACAGTGGGCTTTGGAAAACCCGAATGAAGATCCTGGCACGTATGTCCTCTATGACTTGACAAATCAGTAAATCTCCTCTCTGCTTCCCTGGTCAAAGGGAAATGTCAAACTCATCTTTGGATGTTCCACCAGAGAACAGGAAGAACTCTTCTAGCCCCTGCTTTCCTCACCCTTCTCCCCATTGAGCCGTATTTTTCTCTTTGTGCACATCCTCAGAGGCTAGAATTTGTTTCAAAGACAGAGGGGCTGTAGGTGATTGAGGTGTAGCAAGCATCGCAGCACAAACTCACTCCTGAAGTGCTTTCTGGTGCCTGCATAGTTAACCCTAGTGCTCCTTTAGGTAAGGAAATGCCAGGAGTTTCTCTTGCAGAAAAAGCAGAAAAGATGGCTGAGAGAGCAAGGTGGGCACCCAGAAAGCAGAGTTTCCCATGAAGCCCATGAGATTTTTGACCTTTCCCTCACATGAGACTTCACTGCTGAATATAATATAATGCGGGGTGCTTCGGGAAAGACTAGGAGATGTACAGGAACAAAGACTCCTTGTGGTGTCATTCAGCACTGAATATATAAATCAGAGAAGTTAGGGAAAATGAAGAGCGTGGAAATCAGGAAAAACGAAGAAAATGAGAGAAAAATGAGATAGCCGAGACACAGAAGAACTGCAAAAGGCTTGGTATCATCAAAAAATTGATGGAGAAACGGCTTAAGCCATTGCTTGGCTTAAATCTTACCCGCATACTATGATGGTTGTTATAAATCCCAACTTTGTAGCCCAACTGCATCGTTTAGTATATAAGAAACATTGATGCCTATTACCATGTACTCTGTTCCTTCAGCCCATGCCTGACTTCTGGCTGTTGCACAGCTAAGCCTTGAACTTTGTCAAACAGCCAGAGACCTTCCTAATAGAGAGGAAAAACTGTGGTACAAACCACACAAGCATTGAAAAATGAACAGCACTGTTAAAAATGGTAGGACATTTCCTGCAATGAAAAATAAAATCTATATTTATATCCACATGATATAAGTGAGTAGCTTCTGCTGTTCTGATTGACTTTACAGAGAGAATTTAATTCTGAGCTATGCATATATAAAGATTTTCATTGGTAAATGAATAAATTTTGTAGTTGTTGCATAGTCTACTTACTTAAAAACAATTTTTAACACTTATTTTGAAAAAGCAGTACAAGAATTGGACAACAGTGTGAAAACTGTCTGAAAAGGGGACATGTGGGTTATTGTAGCCCCAATCTGTAAAGGAGCCAAGACACATCCCAATTTCTTCTCCAACTATCAACCATTCCTTTAGTTAATTTTCAAAAGTTTTTGCAATATACAAGACTGTATGATAAAAGTTCACATTTCTGGGCTGCAGCAACATCTTCTCCTTGAAAATGGCATTATTTATTCATGTATATCTTTTTATAATACATAAGAAAAAAGTATATGGCCATAACAATATACTTTAGAGAATGGAATTATTTTTTTCCTGATATGTAAACACTTTTCTTTTAAATTAGTTAGAGCAAAAAGGCAGCAACAAGACCACTTAGCATAGTAAAAAACCCTTCTACCCATGTTTGTTTTCTTTTGAAAACCCTTTATTTTTCAATTCTACGTGCAGTTTAAAACCATTTTAGATACATAGGTTAATGATTTAGGCAAATAAAATATTACTAAGATGTACTCACCTACAAATCTCTCGTTATCAGCTTCTGTAATGCCCCACTTTCTGACCATGTCTTCGTAGGATTAGGCTGCAAATATACAAAGAACATAAATGATCTCAAGGAAAATACAGTTCTTTCTGTGGAAGACACTGCAATACTTATATACTGCCTAAATTAATATTAATCATTTGGGACAATTTGCTTGTATATCTGCTACTTCATAATTACTGGAACAATGCAACAGACTAGAACTGAAGAGGAATCAAGCTGATAATGAAAAAAGCCAACGTTTGGAGAAGTAACAGAACAGAGACAAACAAACTGTTAATGCTGCTTATTATCCCCTGTACAAACTTTCCTAAAACACTTCTTGTTTTGAGGAGTGGTAGGGATTGCTAGAGGTTACTGGAGGTTGTATCACTGTCTCCAGATTTCAGCACTCTTATGCCCAAAAGCGTGCTAAATGTGAAAGTGAATAAATGGACAAAATAAACAAACAAACAAAAAACACAAATTCCAGTATCTTTTAAAATAAGGAAATAAAATAAGGAAAAAAATATAAGGAAAGCTTTCGGTAACTCATGGTTACAAGTATGTATATAAAATAAATAAGACCAAGATGCAGTTGTCCCACATCCTACACCCATACATACGCCTCCAAACTTGATTTCCCTGAACTTGGACCTCATATCTAATGCCCTTCCACCAAAAAGGTGGTTTTAATTTTCAATTTAATTTCATTCAGGTGAGAAGATGTACATTTTCCGTGAACATCAACTTGGCTTTCATTATGTCAGTGTCACACAGAATTTCAGCTGAGCTTACATGGACACAGTAGCAGATAAGCTGAGCACTGAGATCAACAAGAGGAAATTCATATCAAGTATTACAGGACAGTCAAAGGAAGCAGCAGTCATATATGTTAATATCACACTTTGTATCAGAAATGTGATTTAAAGGGTGCTGTGTGTCCAGTCCAGCCCCTCTGCGAGCAGAACCACACACTCTGCCCTCTGCACCCAATTAGAAAAAGCTCATTTATCAAATTAATTGATCTTCCACACCGTGTGAGGACTGAGATGGAGGCAAAGCAATATTCACAGAAATGCAGACAACTCATGAAAAGTCCTTTTTTTAAAAAAAAAAAAAAATATCCTACAGTCCAGCTTTGAAAAGGAGCTAGAAATGTAAACCATGTTATTGTGTGACTCCTGTGCAAATTAGCTCTATGGGAAGCCAAAATAGAACAGATTTATGCTAACAACGGGCTGAGGGAGATTACTTGCAAACAACAAAGGCAGCCTGGCCAGCAGTTTAGGCCTTCTCTTGTTAAGAAAATTTTCCCATCTGTAACTAAATCAATTAGTTATACCAGTGCAAACCCCTGATAGAGACATGCTGCACCAGCATGAATTGGGGCTTAAAGCCATTTAGGTTAATTCAATAAATCCTTGTCAGCACTGCTTTGAAGCAAAGGATACCATAGAAGCAAGAGTTTATTTGGGGTAAAGAGGGTAAAGAGACTGGCTGGCACGTAGGTAGGTTTCAGGCTGTCATTCTCCTGGCTACAGGCATGTGTGCCTGAGACAACATATGTGGCAGCTCTGATTTGGATTGTGTCTCAAGCTCATGTAATGAAGAATGACTCTCCCTTGCAGCCCTTTCTATTCAGTAACTGATCTTAAAAGTAATTTTCAGACGCTTTAATCTTGAGGTGTAACAAGACAATTATATGTGCTGACCCTTAACACCCCATGCCTCCTGGAATAACACCAGGCTGTCATCTTCCTCTCCATCTCCCTCTTCTCAGCCCTCCCCTTTCTCGCAGTACAGGGTGGCCAGGTCTACCTCTTTCTTGTTAGTGGGAGCACCAGCATCTGCAGAAAGGTATGATGAAATCCCCAAAATTGCTACACAAGGCCGGTTCTTCCACACTAATAGCTTACTTATTCAGAGACGTGCTCTGCAGAGGTTGTCAGTGATGCTACAAGGAGAAAGAGCAGCTTTTTGCCATCTCCCCCTCGTTAGCGTTGACACTGGTCACTAGCTGGGGCCAGGAGGTAGGCAAAGGGGTGTCCCAATTGGTGACAGAGGTCTCATTTTCTTCTTGTAAGTTCTTTTGTGCTGCCCTGCCATTTGAAAAGAGAGTTTGTTTACATTCACTGCTTTTCCAGATTCTCTAAATGTTCTAGAGGAAAAGAAAAAAACAGAAATTAATAGAATACAGAAAATTATTGTGTCATTATATATTGATGTCACCAATAAAAGTGACATCACAAAATCAATTGGTTCTCACAGAATCAGTTCTTGTTCCATGGGCCTCATAAAACAATATGTGCAGAAAAATATGTATATTTAAAAGCAAAAAAATTAGTTCTGAACTTTTAAATTTTAAAGCACAAAAGCTCTTGTCAGGTACTCCTTATAGATCAGTCCTCTGCATATTTCCTACATTAAACACTTTCTGCTGCACAAGAAATAGGACTGGAGGCCTCCTGAGACACAGTTCATGCCCCTGCAATCACAGGCTCCATATCAAATAATTTTTCATAACAAATCAATCTCCAGTCTGACAATAATAGATTTTTGTTCCACCAGGCAGACGGTTCTGGACCAGATTTCCCCCGTTTACTGACCTGGTGGTTAGGAACTCCATCCTGATTCACAAGGCAAAACATACCTGCATTAAGTAAATTCTACTTTGGATCTATTTGTTGTCACACTTACATTTTTCAACAGCTTAAATACTTTTTCTCTCCCTTTTATCTATCCTTTCTCTTCTGCCCCCATATGTTTATAGTAATTGAGGCTTTCTGGGACTCTGCTTTGCTCTGCAAAACTAGCCAGGAAGTTTATATGTCTCCTAGTAAGACAAGAGCTTTGTGGCCCCATCTCCCCCCTTCTTCCCCTTTCCATCACTCTTTCTTACGTGTGTTTGACCAGGGCTGCTCCCAGTGCTCTCCATGATGCCACTTCCATATATGCACTGGGCATTTTGCAATTACTTCACCTGAAACAGCTTCCAGCTTCTTTATTTTCTCCCATCGCCTGCTTTCCAGAGCGATCCCATTGCATTGGCACCAGCGAGAAGGCAGCGATCGGTGGCGCGGAGACAGGAATTCGGGCCTTGTGAGAGGTGGGAAGAAAAGGCACGGAAAGTGCTGCCAGACGAAACACAGAAGGAATTCCATTTTCCTACTCACCTGTAACCGGACAGTAGCCTCGAGACTTTTCCTTCTCTTCAGCTCTTTCCAAAAATGCAGGCTACCAGTTCTTGGCAGAAATTCCTGTTGGGCTGGGACTGCACGACCTTGAACTTTGGACTATTAAATTTCATCCGTTTCTTTTTCCTTCTCCCCTCGGTGATCCAGCTGTTCCTACATGATATTTTGATCCTCCTCTGCAAAGGCAACGCCACCCAGCCTTGTGTCACCAGCATCGTTTATCGGTTCGCTCCCATTTTTGGTCCTCGGGTTAAAAGTAAAAATACTAAACAAACACAGAGCCTTTTTCCAGCCCCTGTAACACCCCAGCAGCAGCCTCCCTCCTGGCCACCACTACCTCTTCAATACCCACCAGGGTCATATTTACTTCAGTCAACTTCTTACCCTCCTCACGCAATTCACCTCCTTCCTCTGGTTTGCCAGGTCATTATTAGTCAGTGAGAATGCGGGGAGAAAAAATGAGCTGGATAGCTACCGGCTGTTAGATTGATCTCAATAATATACAATTTTTTGAACAACTTTTAAATTAAAAAATAATTAAAGATGAGGAAATAAATATAAAGATTTATATCTTTGTAAAGAGATTAAATACAGTTTCAGCCAAGGGAGATTGTGCCAGATTCACTTGACACTACCCTTAGTGGAAATTCTTTTTTTTTTTCCTTTCTTTTTTTTTTTTTCAGAAAAAAAACCCAAACAATGAATGTCATCTGTGTGGACTTCAGTAAAGGGCTACATACTGTGTCACACAGCTAGTAAAGACTTGTTAACATTTGCAGTTTAGGCGGGGAAAGGGAGGAGGGAGTTAGCATAACTTCATACCAGTTAAAAATAACTGTTGAGACTGAGAGTAACCGCTTGGTTGAGTGATGTCGTTTACCACAGCTTTAAATTACTGCGGAATTGTTTAAGCATTAGTTAACTGGCTGCCATGAATCCCATGATGGATCTCTTAAGTCAGAGTTAAGTAATGGTTTACCATACCCTGGTTAATGGTTATACAAGCTGCTCATGTCTGATTAGGTTTTTTCTTTCCATTACTGTAATTGTACGATAATTAACTTAATTTCTTTACTTGTCTTTTTTTTTTAAATACACATATTTTGTGATTTTAGGACTAACAAGTTTTTTTTCCTGGGAAAAATACTTCTATTGCAGGGCATTGCACCATGTCAATCAATTAGCTGTTTCTGCAGAGTTTATATTCTCAATTTTTCAACCCGAGATGATGGCTCCTTAAACTTTTCCACTGGTAGAAAGTACAATTACAGAAGAGAGAGACAGGGCTTGATTGATTGGAATTGCCAAGCAGCAGTGAACTTTTAATACAATATAGCGCTGAATGTTAACTTAAAAGAGAGGACCATAAGTCCTTGAAAGAAAATCATATTTACTGAGACATTAAGCATTAAAAAAAGATTGTGTGACACAACTGGAAATATTGACAAACCCCAAAAAAGCAAACACTTCAGTGTAAAAAGTAGGGCATTAAATATGCTACCGACTCTTTTTGGTATTTTGGTAACATTTTGCACTGTCAGGCACATCATGAACATCCAGGACCTTCAATCACACTAATTGTACTTCAGTCTCCACTTTTAGTCAGTCCTCTTAGGAAGGGACAGAACACGATCCCTTCACTGAGCAATATGAAGTGGAATAAATGAGCAGAAATCACAAACTAATACAGAGCAACGTTTTACTGCATGAACCTATGCATAAACTCCAATTTTCTCCCTTGGAAATAAAAGGAACATAAAAGGGGGAAAAAAAAAAAAAAAAAAAAAGGTTGTATCCATATCACTGAAGATATATTTTCACGAGCTGACACTGAGCTGTATTTCAGAACTAACATCTAAAAATGGGTTCCTATGACATAACCAAACAAATAAAGAGTCAGAAATAGAAAAGCTTCCGTGCTTTAAAGTTGTTCCCCAACATCATTTAAACTGTAATTCTGGGAAATTGCCATGCAGAAAGCGAGGTGCATTTCTAGACCTCCCCAGCCAAGAAAATGAAGTCATAAAATAACAGGTGCAGAACAGGGTCGCTGGCATCATCGAGGGAACGGGACGAGACTGGGAGGGCTCACCCTCACCAGCCTACCAAAGAGAAGGCTTTATTTGTTTGTGGTAAAGCAACGGCATACACTGAATAAAAATAATACAAAATATAGCATGGAGTTATTGATTAAAAAATGTAAATGAAAGTTTAAACATATGCATTCACAAGTGGCTGCACCAATCCATCAAGAAAAGAGTTAAAGGTTTTAAGCAGCCTCTTATTCCATGAAGAGCAGTTTCACCTGCCGTTAGTAGGAGTCAAATTTACTACCCTGGGAAAGCATAAAGAGCAACCCTCTGAACAGAGGCCAGTATTCAAATTCATTAGGGGATTTTTAGTGCAAACTTCAGATAAAAATATATGAATAAATGCAAATTTCGCCTGGTGTGCATTTACCCAGGGGTGAAATTTCATGCGTAAGCCCCCTCCTCTTCTGCCCACTATAGAAAAAAAAACAAAAACCACCCAACACCAAAAAAGGTGAATCTTTAGTCTGGCAGGTCTAATGTGCTCCTGCAGCTCAAGGATTTGGGCAGCCATTTGAGTCTTTTATACCAAGCTGCCTACAAGTGATCACAGCACATGATGCTGAGCTGGGGAGGTCCAGGAGTGGCGCCAGCCCTGCCATCCAGGTGGTGATAATCCAGCTGCCCCGGGAGGCACTTCCAAGGAGCCACTGCCACAAGCAGGCTATGAACTTGAACCATGATCCTGAGCAAGAAAATATTTCAAATACTCGTGGCAGAAAGATCACTGAACCTCCACTCTGGCCCAGTAAATGGCAGCAGTTGTTGCAGGTTGCACTGGGTGCCACTCGTTGAAATGGGGTGACAATCTCACAACCCACTGCCAGCAGAAAGGGGACATCCTCCCTAAATTCCCCCCCGCAACACTCTCCTTCTTCTGTCTCAAGGCTGCTGGCTGTGTGTGCCCCACCATTTACCATCACAGCTTGTCTGAACTGACTCAGCTCACTGGCTCAAGAAAAAAAACTAAGTCAGCAGAAACGTAGTTATCGGCCTCTTTAGTTAGTGGATAAATCAGCTGACAGAAAAGGCCAAAACCCATCCGAACTAGTGCAAGGAATAGGGCAGGATCAATGCAGATGGGATCAGGAGAGGCAAAAGGAGGCAGAAAAGAGGACAGGAGAGAGATATTTTTTGTGGCACCAAGCTGTTAGGTTCACATCCATAGGCATCACCGTAAGCTAAAAACCGTGTTAATGATTTACTGTAGACTATTAATTTCAGCGTTGAAAGAAATGCCCGGTTCTATGAAAATCTGCCATGGTATTAGGTGGAATTCCAGCAATCCTTCAGTCACTGGTTGAACTTTCAGGATTATTTTAAGAGAGCCTGTGCGGTCTGCAAATGTCAAGAGCTCTGGACTTCAAAACTCGGCAGATCTGAAAGCCGGACAGCTGCAGTACAGTTCATTGCCGTGTACTACCAAGGGAGAAACAAATCCTATTTTTAGTTCACCTTGTGCGAGAAGCGAAGTCATTACAAATATGAAAGAATTGGTCTTTTACTAAAAATAGTATGC
Organism: Gallinago jamesoni; assembly: GCA_025769975.1. Lineage (NCBI taxonomy): Eukaryota > Metazoa > Chordata > Aves > Charadriiformes > Scolopacidae > Gallinago > Gallinago jamesoni. Next base: position 58,082,208 of record JAOQGH010000032.1, read on the forward strand.
AAATGAGGCCATACTTTCTACAAGCTTATCTTTTCCCTTCACACTCATAACTGTGGTCAGTAACAAACACTTCTTCTGAAAATAGACATGGCATAGACACAACTGTCATTCACATTCTCTGCCCTCAAGAGGAGGAAAAATTTAAAAAGAAGAAAACCCAAAATGGTGCACAAAGTAAAATACAAATTGCATACAAAATTATTTAAATGGAAGGTAAATTACGTCTGCTGCTACAGATAGTCTCCTACTTTGTAAACCAAGGTCAAAATAAACATTCTGAAGGAAAAAAAATTCCTTCGGTTGTGACAAGGAGTTCCCTGGTCTCCAGTGTTTTGTATCAAAATATTTGAGTTAAATGACTACATGGTCTCTTGTGCTCTTTCTTGTCCCCTTGCACCCAAGGAGGAGTAGCCAGCAACACGGGGGTTTGCAACCTCTGCACTTTTTTAGCTTTTGATTGTTCATCTTTTAAAAGTGATTGAGAAAAAGAAAGCACAGTTTTAGAGGAAATTAGTGTCAGGATGGAGAATAATTGTATTTAGCTCCATCTTGATTATAGAAATTAGAATGGTCTTATTACAAACATCTACTAATAAAACGGGGTTTGGCATAGAAATATTGACACAGGCTTGTCTATAGTTCTGCTAGCAGCACCATTATAATAAGAGACTGGGATACAATGCAAAAATGAAAAAGAACATTCAGCGTAGAGACATTCTGTTGTGTTGGTTGGCTGCTGAATAGCTGCTTCAGAGATTGACAGAACAAGATGGGGCTTTTAAATGGGACAAAGACTTAATTCAATAGAGAAGCAATACAATACAAAAAAAAATGAAATTCTATTCATTTACAAGCTAGCTATTAAGTGGGTAAAAAAAATGATTCTTTTTTTCCTTTAATTTACAGCTTTACAGAGAAATTTTGCTTTTGCAGTGTTTATGCAAGTTGCTACCATAATCTACTTTTTCTCTGACATTCAGAATTTTGCCCACTTCATGTAGAGTGCAAACAAACCGACTGAAATGCTGATCTATTTTGTTCCCTAGCTCTGTCTATCCTCCTCCATTATTCTCTCTCAACTTAGTTGAGTCAAGAAATGAGTCATGACTGTGTCATATGGCTCAGCTACTTCTGGGGACATCTCATTTCCAGGAAGAAACACAAACTGCCCTTGACATTCATGAGCCAAAGAGAATAGTGAAATATGGAGGAAACCTTCATCCCACCACTGAGAACACTTCCTGAGAAATCAGTGTATACCTATGCCGAAGAACTTCAGTTTTCTCCAGAGTTTTCTGGAGTTCCTCGCAGGACTTTCATTTACATTTGTGTTCAGATATCTTAAACCATTTCTTCTGATGGTTTGACCATTCCCATTCTCTGTATTCTGACTTCAGCTATTTATAGCGGATTCTATGTACTAATGAAATCATGGGATTTTGCCTCTGATATCAAGAGCAAAGGAGCTGGGCCTTCAGTGAAGCAAACCACTCTAAATTCACCTCCTTGAATTGTCACCACTGCTTATACATATAATGCTGAGCTAGATTAAAAGAAGAGATTGAAATAACTAAGGGGAAGAAATATACAGGAAATTATGCATTTTTAGGACTAGGAAGCAGGCAATTTTCATTTTCAATGAGAGCATCCCGAAAGAAATGGATGTTGTCACTGGAATAAATGTGGCACATAGTCCCTCGCAAGGTTTAAGGTCTTTGTGAGACAGATCTGCATGATCAAATAGAGGACCTCAGTGATTTTCCAGGTATAAACTTGTGCCCTTCACACTTGCATTCAAGCTTACATTATTATCAAAAGCAGCAAAGGAAACAGGATTAACCATGAAAGTCTTTGATTTTAAATTACTGAAGTAAATAAACTTCCTGCACAGTGACCCAGAATATCTAACTTTTCTTTAAAAACCGTTAACAGAGAGAACTTATCAGTCATTTTAATATTTTCTACCACCAGGCCCAGAGTAAATACAAAGTACAACAGCATGATCCCTACAGCTCAGAGACTCGTGTGTATATAGAGAGAGATTTATATTTATATATGTGTATATATATAAATCTACACGGACATCACCATGTCGTTGCATTCAGTCTGGAGAAGCCTAGCAGCCCATTTCAAGGGAAAAACGAGGAGTAGGAGCTTGGCCCTGAGCCCTATGAAGCAACAGCCATTGACCAGCACGACCACGGAGGGATGTGCACCCTTGCAGTGACACATTTCTCACCAACAGCCTCACCCCAACCACCAGCCCCTCATCGTGTGACAACGTGCACGAGAACCCACACCCCACACACGACTACTCCTTTGAGTAGTAGATGACACTGCACGTGTCATACAGCCTGGTACACCTGAGTTCATGTTTTGCTTTATCAAATAGGGGGTCTCACGCCCTGGGATTCAAGTCCAGAGGTATAAGAAGGCATGGTGAGGGAGCAGAGCATTTTCCCCACACATGTCCAGCTCTCTGCTTTCCGACTTCAGGTGAGTCAGTCTTTTTCTGCATGAGCATTCCCTGAGCTCAAGGAGCATAACATTCCTGCTCTCCCAGCCACTCCTATATTAGCAAAACGTTACTATATTTCCATTTTTATTTCTATCCCCTGTGGACTTTCAGTTCCCTGCAAGCACATGAAAACATTAAGAATAATAAAGCTTAGTTCTTATATATCATTTTCCATGTTTAAGCATAGAAACTAATGATGCTCTAAGTCCCTACAACGGTGCTTTTTAGAGAGTAGTAAGGCAAGAACACCTTATTGGAGAACCAAGAAGGTGTGAAATGACATTTAGTTAAGAGACTGTATTGTAGATTAAAGAGACATAAAATGCTGATTTTCAGCTACGAGCAGAACCTAAATGAAAATCCCAAGTTTTTGGGGAGAAAACAGCACTAATTTGATATAGATAAGTGTAACCATAAAATCAATCAACTAGGTACTTATAGCAACAGTGCAGTTAAGCCAGCAGTTGGAACATGGCAGAAGACACAAAAGACTTAACATTTATAATGGGAACCTGGTTAAGAAACGAGCTCTAACATTTTTCATACAGCTTATCCAGCCACTTCATTGGATTCCACCAAGCTACTGTGATGTACCTACAGGTTGGGCCTCTGGATTTAGAAGCTCTCCTTTGTCCCTGGGTTGCCTCCTGCCATCATTTCTAGGTCTAACTCATCCATTACTCTTATTAGAATCATAGAAATGCCTGGGTTGGAAGGGACCTTTCAGATTATTGAGTCCAATCATCAACCTAACACTGACAAGAACCACCACTAAACCATATCTTTAAGAACAATGTGTACCTGTCTCTTAAATGCCTCCAGGGATGGTGACTCAACCACTTCCCTGGGCAGCCCATTCCAATGCTTGATAACCCTTTCAGTGTGTAAAAATTTTTCCTAATATCTAATCCAAACCTCCCTTGCCTCAACTTGAGGCCACTTCCTTGTGTCCTGTCACTTGTTACTCTGGAGAAGAGACTGACAATTAAATACGACATTACGTATTTCTTGCTTTACCTGTAAATAGGAGACAGTCTCTTCCAAAAAAAAAAAAAAAAAAAGCTCCGAAAAAGCTTAAGAACATCCTTTCCCATGCCTTCATTCTTGAGGACCATTTCACTGGTCACATCTACTCAAAGCAAATAGGATTTGCTACATGATCCTTGTTTATTTCACACAGACCAAGAGACATACAGTTTTACATAAAATATGCAACATTTCCATTTCCACCCTCTGCCTCAGCACCCCAAAGACCTTACTGACATTTTGAGTTCCAGGTCCGTCCTGCTGGACTGCATTAACCAGCTCAGAGTGAGTCCTGGAAATGCTGTATTTTCTTTATTTCACTTCTCCAGTGGTCCTGTTAACCTGGCAGTCCTTAGCTTCAGTGCAAAACCTGTTCCTGTGTGACTCCCTGCTTGTCAAGCTTTTCTTTAGCCTGCCCTGCCTTTATACATTCCTTGGTCTTTTTTTTTTTTACTTGGTCTTTTATACATTCCTTGGTTTGTTTAAAGGCTTTCCTGGTCCTTAAAACTCGAAGCTTCCATGCACAATTAGAGAAAAGTTGTTTTCCCATGAAGCAGTCATTGCACGATTTTGGTTGGAGAAGAGCTAACTGGTTTTAATAGCAATTTGAATGCTGTTATTCAGACCCAGTACTCTGACCCCTTCAGCCCAAGGAGCAGGTAGACAGAGCATCTTAAACAATGGTGTAAATACATGTATCAAGACCACAGACCCAAGCAGAATTCATAAATGGTGCAGAGACAAATTCCCAAATGAAAGTAACATTATTAATCAGCGTGGTCATTCAGAAACCCAAACTCTCCTACAGTCCTAGGCATTCAATTGTTTTCTCTCACTGGATTCTTGCTTATTGACAACAATGATGATTAATGACAGCCTGGCCAGTAGTGTCTTTACACTCCAGAAGACAGGGTGCTATAACATTTAGCAAAAGAGAACAAAAGAAAAACACGGACATATGGGTTGTTAAAATGGTATTTAATTCAACAATTCTGAAACTTTAACAAGAAGTACATCCTCTGATTGTAATGGATAGTCAGATGGTTGAAACAATTAATCTGGGTTTCCTGTATAAAAATGAAAGAGCTCGGTGCAGCAGAAATCATTAGGATTTAAAATAAGTAGAACCTTCTCTGTTCCACAATTCAAAGGACGAAGGTGTTTTTCAAGTTGCTAAAATAGCATGGGTTGTTAATACCTCTAAAGACAGTCATCATCCTTCCCACTCCTTTCTAAGCTAAAACACGCTTTTCCCATTTAGTTTGTGACAAAGTTTCATGAGTTTCTATTTTTCTGGGAACTTAAGATAACTCTTCTGGAACTCAATTTAATTTTGACATCCTATTCATCTTCCTGCTTATTTCCCATCACTGACCCTGATCTTATTAGAAAACCTCTGAGAACATCAGCAACTGCAGGGTTGGGGTTGGTTTTTTTTTTTTGACAAGTTACTCTGGAATGTGTTTAATGCCTTAAAATTGTCATTGATTGAAACTAGCAATTCCAAATGAGCAATTGAAAACTAATTTCCCTCTATTTTTCATTTCTGTTTCTCCCCAGCCACATGTTTGACGCTCCTGGGCTGATTTCAAGATGGACAGACCAATGGCCATCAGGAACCCGTATTTCTTTATCCTAGTGCCTGATTTAGCCTCTTTCAGGTTATAAAAGCAATGGAGCTTACTTCTGTGACACAATGGGACAATCAGGACAACTGAAAAGGCTGAGGATTGCTACTGTTCTATGGAATAAGGGCACGACACACAAACATAGAGCTGATTTTACCCTCTGTATGTGGTGTCCCATGTTCAATGAGAAAGTTTAGCAAGGAGTGTCAGGACAGGGTGAGCCAGATGGCAATATCTAGATAGTCCTATTTCCTTTGGTAAAGTCTTCTACCTTCTGGTATCTGCAGCTTGGAATTGTTGTGGGCATCCTTGTGTTAATAATTCTGGATTATTTCTTTCCATGAGTTTGTCAGGTTGCTTTCTGAACACATGTAAAATCTGGCATCTACCACAGTGGCCTCCTGTGACAACCAAGTCCACAGTTTAACTGTTCACAGCTCACTGAATTTCCTGTTCTTTTTCTGTTTGAGACATCTTAGACAGCTAGATTTAAAGTCCTTTAATCCTGGTATTATAACATTCAGCAAATAATAATTTTCTATCTCACTCTTTCCATTTATGTTTCCTCCATGACCATCACATCTGCCCCTAAGTTATGTATTTTCCAAGCTGAATTGTTTTTCTCCATTTCAGTCATTTTTCACACAGAAGCTGGTTTTCTCTTCATCCTTCCTCTTTCCAGCCTTTTTAATGTTATGATATACTTTTCGAGACTGAAGAGAGAGAACTGTATTGAAGTTATGGTCACAATAGTTTAAACAATGATATAATAAAGTTTGCTGTTGCTATCTTCTTCTCAGTGCTTCCTGCCATTCATCTTATTTGCGTAACCAGTACAGAGCATTCAGCTAAAATCATGAATATAGTGTCTAGATCTTTTTCCTGAGCATATGTCAAATTGCATTTGTAAACTTCAAATATGTCTGCTTTTTTATTGCTTAGTAGCTTGGCTTCATAGAATCCCTTGGCAACAGTCTGGTGTTGTTTTGGTCTTTCTTACATGAATAACTTAGCACCCTCAGCAAATCCAAGATGATTTCTAGACTTTTTATGCATATGCTGTGAATCATAGGCCCTAACAATTTTCCCATTTTGCCACAGATTCATTTGTGAACTCCCCTTGCTTCTCATTTCTCTTTGTTTCTCAGTCTACAGAAGGACACACCAAAATCCTGTGCATTAAGGATAGTTTTAAGAAAGTCAAAGCTCACCCGGAGTGGATGCTTACAAGGGACATCAAGGGCAACAAGAAGAGTTCCTACTGCTGCATTTGTAGTTAAAATAGTAAAAGGCTAAATTTAAAAAAATAATAATAGGGGTTTCCATTTTTGAAATGACCACTTTTAATTTTCACTTTCTGTTGGATTTCATAGTTCAAGCAAGGTTTTTGAATATGGGTACATCATAGGCACTGTTAATTCTGGCTCAACAACAGAAAAACTTTTTAACCAGATCTTCTGGTAGTAAAGAGCTGCTTTTCTCCTCTGGGACTCCTGGCTGCCTCCCCATTAAACAATCATTCATTACATCAAAAAACTTAACCTTGGCATCATATAGCGTCTGTGACATCTTCATTTACATCCTAATTTACAGTTGAAGTACCCTATCATAATAGACTCTTTGATGATGCTGTTTGTCACAAGGAGATATTATAACCAGCCCGAACGGGTGGCTGATGTCAACAGGCAGTGCTGCCATTTCTCCACGTAGGTACAGAATTATCATCCCTACAGAATCCATACTACCTGTTGGTGCGCTGAAATTGCTCATGGAATTTAACTCTCTGAATGCTGTCACAAGTTGCACCACTACTTCCCCTCCAAGAAATGCTCTTTCTTTCCTGCAGACTTTGCCTTCTGCCACTAACAAAGTTTAGAGAACAAGCCCTGTGAGGACTGTTCAGCCTGGAGAAAAGAAGGCTTGGGGGAGACCTTATCACTCTCTACAACTACCCAAAAGGAGGGTGTAGAGAGGTGGGGGTCGGTCTCTTCCCCCAGGTAAGAAGTGATAGGACAAAAGTAAATGGCCTCAAGTTGCACGAGGGGAGGTTTAGATCAGATTTTAGGAAAAAATTCTTCACTGAAAGGGTTGTCAAGCATTGGAACAGGCTGCCCAGGGAAGTGGTGGAATCACCATCCCTAGAAGCATGTAAAAGACATATAGATATGGCCCTTAGGGACATGGCTTAGTGGTGGTTTTGGCAGTGTTTTAGCTTAATGGTTGGACTCAATGATCCTAAAACTCTTTTCCAACCTAAATGATTCTGTGATTCTAACCTATTATCATCCTTCCACCTTGTTTATAGCCACATACCTTCCACTTTGTCTTTTTAGACCTCTCGAATTTGTAAAGCAGTACCAGTCCCTGGTTCAATTGCCACTTTTCTGGGTTCTGTTTAGATAGGATTTAGTTTGATCACCCTTATTATTAGTTATTTTAAGTTTTGTCAGCTTCTAATATATGCTGTCCTTGAGGATACAACATCTCTATCATAGCATACCTATGATATGACATATCATCCAGAAACCTATGATCTTCTTAGCACCTTTTAGCCTTTATTTTAAAAACTCCCCTGTAATCTTTCTAATTTTAAATGCCATCAGTCTGTTTCCATTTTGTTTTTAATGAAGTCATCACTGCTTCCAAAATCCCAGTTACTCAGTGGATATGTGCAGAATGACAATGTTGCTCACCAAAGGTGAGCCCATATGCTAACGTGGTCCCCAATTAAAAAACAAAGAGTGGCTAACTTAGAACCACAGCTGCAGAGGAGTAGCCATGTAGTCTCTGCTTTCCCTCATTCCCAGAGAATCATAAGCTGGGGAGAAAAAAAACATTCAAAATGGTGGAGAGACAAATAAAAAAAAAAAAAGGCAAATAGACAATATTTACATGTACAAATTCCTTGTAGCTTTTATATATAGTCAAAACCTCCAAATAGACTTGTCTCCTTAGATAGCTCCCAGGTTTTTGGGGAGGGCAAGAGTGTTTATTCAGAAGTGCTGGGAGAAGCGTGAGCTGTACTGTTACAGCTTTATGATTCTCTTGCTTTACAGAAACCCAACCAAAAAAAAAAAAAAGAAAAAAAAGAAACGTGTCTAAATCACTCCTGAACTTCAATAAAGGTTTGCTTCTATTTTGCTTCTTACAATGTGCAAGAAGTGCTTTTGTCTGGACTGGGTTTTCTATCCCAGATATCCACCTTTGAACAGAATATTTCAGATCTGCATGAATTCCTACATTCTCTTCATAATTTGTACAGAGTTTTCTCATGGTATTAGGTAGCAAATGCAAAAGCATCAGAGAGTAGATCTTATTAGAAGCTAAACTTTAATCCTTTGTAAATAGTTAACTGCAGAGACGCGTGTATTATTTTGAGAGATACATGCACTATGCCTCAAAGCCACTGTTACTTGAAAAATAGCAACATAAATCCATCTATCTGCATACTTCCCATATTATTTACAGCTTAATACAATACCCAAATGCATTCTGTGAAGTAGGTCCATGCCGTAAGCTAAGGTTTTTTACTACAGACATACCACACAGACATATCCCAGCTATCTTTCAGCACGGGAAGCTTCAGCCGAAAATACACATTCAAGAAAACAGAGAGTCTGAGGATGTATTTTGGCAGTGAGATGGCACTGATGCAGCTAGCCTGCTAGACAGACTCTGCACTTAAAGGTAGACTGGATAGGTCATATCTTAATGTCAGTACAGATAAACACTAAGAAAGGGGGAAAAAAAAAAAAATGAGGAGAAAGCAAGATTAACTAGTGTGGCACCTCTTAGTCTTTTTTTTTTTTTTTCCTCCTGTTAGACGTGCATTGATTTTCAGAAACACCTAAGGACTGGCTTGCAGTCTGCTAATGACACCTGCCAACAAATGATGACAAGAATTACTTGTGTGGACCACCAACAGCTTACGGACCAGTGGCTAAATAACAGCGTGCTAATGGCTTCCCTGATGAATCAGGAACTACTCCAAGGTCTGGTGCTTTGTCTTTAGCCAGTGCTTGCTGTTCCTCATGTTTATACCTCCTTCAAAGCTGTAAAAGGCAGCTTTTCCAGGTCTCTTTTTCCTCTTGCAATGAAAGGACCAGTCCTTTCAGCACAGCCAGCTGTGTCCTTGTAGTGACTCAAGTGCATCAGAAACTTCCTCACTAAGGCCAGAAGATGCCAAAAAGAAATAACTCTCAAACAGAAATTGGATGAAAGGAGAGGCTATGATGGGACAACACCTGAAATACATTAAAGGACGTGCACACATACATCATATCTTCAAGTGTTAAGGGGGGAAAGAGGGGCTTCCTCAGCTGTTGTGTACCAGCCATCCCAATGATCCAGTGTTTGGACCTTTCCTTTAAACAGTGGGCAAACCCCAGAAACATTGCAGCTGAAAACATTGCATCATATGAAGACAGCTGAGGGCAAGCTAGAACAGAGCTGGAAGTACTGAGAAGCTCAAAGGAAATAATAAAACGGAGTATTTCTTTTTTATATTCACTTGAGGCCAAATTGAATGATATTTTGCACACATAAATTCTTTGTTGAGTCAATGCCTTAATAAAACTAAACCATCTGACGCTTGTATTTCTTCCCAAGCTTGGTATATACCATACTGTCCCCTGAAATGTTAACATCAAGGACTTTAAACATGGGTGGATGGCCATGGCAGGGCCCTCTCTAAGATTAGTGACCTTTCCTCCAAACCTTCCCTTTCCCAGAATGATCTGCAGGACTGAAAAGAGCAGAACTCTGCTTTGTGCAAGAAAATTTTGTGAATCAGATCTAAAGAAAGTCCTGCCCCATTTGGAAGCAATTCTACTGGCAGCCCTACATGGCCAAGCCAAGACTGAAATCCATGGGTGGGAAAGCATGCAGGTCAACAGCAAAACTCCTCAAAGGTCAGCTGAAAAGTTACTATAGGAAGTACACTTTTGACAGAAGCTAACTGCTCTGATTTTGTAAGATATTTTTTCCAAATATGAATATTTATCCCTAAGGATTCTATTCTAAGCCCATAAGGTCTCTTAGGTCATCAGCCATGCCTTTTCCTTTGGCAGGAGGGAGGAGAAAGGTGAAAAGAAATGCATGAAATGTAGTTTTTTAAAGTTCCTATAATGTATTTATGAGCTATCATTAATAATTATTATTTTGAGTGTCGGGACTAAGCACTCTTTTAAATGGTACGAAACCCACCACTGCAGGACGTAATCCTGGTCTGACTTACACCACTCAAACCCTGTTTAACAGAATCAAATGACTCTTATTTACACCAGAGCAAGAGTGCAACTATCCCTTTATTCTTTAAATAAACCCCCCTACAGGAACCCTTTCTTTTCCGATAGTTCCATAATAAAGCAAATTGGTATGTCCATTTGCGTACTTATCACGGGTGATCTGTTTATCAAGAAATGAAAGAACATTTCCTTCCAATTTCTGTTTTCCCTGTGATTGATATTAATTAGGTTTTCTGCAAAGCACGGCTTATCTTGAACCGAACCCAAAGCAGATGAATATGTTGCTGTGCGGTAAGATTTTCTTTTCTTGAAATGAAGAATGGGATGAAGATGCTTATCTGAGATCAAACAGGCTTCAGGTAGAGTTTACATCAGCAGCACTTTGAAATTCATTGTTAGAGTATAGTTGGTATCAATAAGGAATGAGAACGGTACCCTGTATTGTGATTGCATTTATTAACTTATTTCCAGCAGCTAAAAAAAAAAAAAAGAGAGCTGCCGTGTACCTCCAGCCGCAGTCTTTTCTTCCCGAGATGAAAGAGGCAAGTACAGTTCATAATGAAAATTAATGGAATCCCTGAGAATGGCTTAAAAAAAAAAAAAAAAAACCCACACCAAAACCTGTTAAAAATAAAAAGCTTGTGAATTTCCTCGGAGCTCTGGTGTTGGTACACAGAGTTGAACAAAAGTTGGCGGTGCAAGGGCTGATGGCTTTCTGCAGTTCCCCACCAAGCCTGGAAGCCCTGGCTGGCCAGTCCTCAGGCAGTAACCCTGGCTGTATCCAAAACGGTGCTGTGATGCCCACACATCCCTCTGCCAGGCTGCCACGACCAGTTTCTCAAAGTGGAGCACCACACCACCACCCGCAGCCTTCCCCTGCCTGACAGAGCCCGCTTATACCCATAACGTAGCAGAGAGCCCCTCTGATCCTCACGTCCTAGGGAGGTTCTAGGAGGGGATGCTAAACCTCTCTTCTCCAGAGCACCAGCCAATGCCCTCTGCTGCCATACTGGGAAATAGATCCAGCGATTTAACTTAATTCTCTCTTTACACCACACTGACGTGGGCTTTTTTTTTTAATTAATTTTTTTATTTTATTTTCCCTCCTCCCCTTCAGCTCCCCAGTAATCCCCTGCTTAGCGGTTCTGCAGCCCCCTTCCCCCCTGGCTGGGCTCTCTCTGCCGCCCAGCTATCCCCCTCTCCTCCCCACGCTACAGCACGAGAAGCCTTGATATTCCCAAATCGCCTCTCCACGGCTCGTACCGGTGGCAAAACACTTTCCTCCACCCCGTTCGGCACACGAGCAGGGCTTACCCCAGCAGCAACACGTTCAAATCCCAGGACAGCTAAGCCCTTCAATGCTGTGGCCACGTATGACATCTAACTAGATAGATGTATTACCCAGCAAGCGTTTCTCCGGCTCCAGGATTCAGAAGGGAGAGCTTTTGCCAGCTTCCAGCATCATCGCTTTTCTTTTTCATCATCTTTCCCCCCCCCCAACCCCTTTATAGGGCCACCCATTTGCTCCCCATACCACTATTTTCACCACCACCCTGCCAGTTATGGTAGTTACTAGCTTCTTAATAAAAAGGGAATAGCTGCAAATTAGGGCTGCCATCCGGCTTTTATTATAAAAGAACAAAGCTTTTCCTATCCCTTATTTTTCACGTGCTAAAGAAATGTTGAAATAAGAAACAAAACGGTTAGGGGTTGGGGTTTTTTTTGTGTGTCACAGAGTCCCAGAAAGGGCCATCCCACTTTTACAGCTGAAAGAAGTGATTTAGTCTCCCTGCTAAATCAGTCTTCAACTTCTCCTAAGCAGAGACAGGCAATCGTGCCTAATTGTGTGTGGTAGTTCAACGCTGTGGACTACTGTTCATCGGGGATTGAGCTGCTCATTTTAGTTAGGACCACAAATTGAACTCAAACCAAGGTCCCAAAGAATAAAGCGTGGTGGTTTATGCATTAAGCCATTCCTCCTTTCTTACTTGGCCCGTGAAATGAATCGGGGAAAGATTATTTTCTGGGTAAATTGGTAGTAAAACCCTGATGCAGACAGTTCCACGATTTGATTGCAGCCTGACTTCCACTTATTGGATATCACATCAAGCAGTGGTTCGAGGCTTTCACGCGACAGATTTAAAACCCGCAAAGTTTTCAAAGGTACTTACTACATTGTGATCAGGTCACAGATCTAAATGTCAGTATTGTATGCCCGATTTGCACATTTCAAAACGATTTGGTGATTTTTTCATTTTATCTGCATGCATGAAGTGATTTGGAATACAGAAACAATTTGGAATCATATTTAGTTTGTAACAGTTCAATTAACTTAAGTGCTGAAACATGCCTCTTTCTTAGCAACTAGTTTAATCGGTTACTATTGCAAGAACAGCTTTTGAAAGAATGCCCAAAAAGGCCCGGGGGGCAAACTAAAGCCCACTCCAGAGAGTCCATGCTCCTGCATAGGCATGTGTGAAAAAGAAATAGCAAAGAGCCTTTGGGGTCATGGGGTGGTGGACGATTGCTGGTGGGAGAAAGGACACGTAGCCCAGGCGAGAAACCCGCTTGGTCCCCGACATCCCCACCAGCAAAACCTCCAGCTCCCTTCGAAAGCTCTTTTTTTGAGACTTTTATGGCTGTTCAATAAGTGAGAAGGGTAGAGGACAACACGGTTAGAGGATCTTAATGGTTCGTTATATAATATACATTTAACCCTTGGCCTGAGCAGTAAGTACAAAGGTAAGGTAAAATAACACGGGGGTGGGATTTATAGGGTGTTAACACATGCTGAGGGTAGGGAGTGTTTGTCTAATTAATTTAAGGAAACATCTGCTTTTCTTTTGAAAGTCTGACTTTTATTTTGCTAGAGCCAGAAATGTAATTTTTTAAAAAAATTTTTTTTAAAAGGATTTGCACTTTGAAGCTTTTTCACTGGGTTTAAAAATAAAAAGGACATGTCTCTTCAGAGATAGTAAATCATCACGAACATTAATTCTGTTCCGTCACAGATGACTAAGGAAAATTTTGCATGGATTTTTGCACCTCTATACAACGGCAAAGCTGTGCTTGGGATTTTGGTGAGATTTTAAAATTTTATTTAGTTTTCTTCCACAAACCCGCATCATAGTCCGGTACAATGAAAAAATGAAAACCCTTGCTGAAGAGAGGACTTGGAATTGCATTTATATATTTTTAACTTCCTCAGCCACAAGACTCCTCTTTTGCTGCAGTAATCCACCTGCAGTTTGCTCAGAGCACTGACTCTCTGCCTGCGCTGCTGAATGGTGAAGGTACGAGGAAGAAGCGACATCATTCCTCTCCAAGACCATAGAATCATAGAACTGTCTAAGTTGGAAAGGATCTTTCAGATCATCTCAGTCCAAACACCAACCTAACATCTCTAAACCATGTCTCTAAGCACTGTGTCAACCCGTCTTTTGAACACCTCCAGGGATGGTGCCTCAAACCACTTCCCTGGGCAGCCCATGCCAAGGCTTAGTTGCCCTTTCAGCATAGGAATTTTTCCTAATATCCAAACTGAACCTCCTCTGGTGCAACTTGAAGCCATTTCTGCTTGTCCTATTGTCTGTTTCTCGGGAGAAGAGACCAACAGCCCCCTCTCTACACCCTCCTTTCAGGGAGTTGTAGAGAGCGAGAAGGTCTCCCCTCAGACTCCTTTTCTCCACTCTGAACATCCCCAGCTCCCTCAGCTGCTCCTCATAAGACTATTTCTCCAGACCCCTCACCAGCTCCATTGCCCTTCTCTGGACAAAGTCCAGCACCTCAATGTCTTTTTTGTGGTAAGGGGCCCAAAAATGGCCACTGGAGATACTGGAAAGGAAACGTGAGGAGGAAGTGTGATGCCTTCACTGGGTCTCCACTCACTAAAACTAAACATCCTTCGCTTCTTTAAAAATGAGCAAGCTATTGAGGGCAATTTATTCAGCACATAGAGGACTTGTGCACGTGTCCACGAAAAGAAATAATGAGCATTTGTTCTTCATTTTTGGTAATGAAGTTAAGGGCTGAGGTGTGGTGTACCCCAAGGGCAGGTCTCATTGCATCTGATTTCACCCATCCAAACTTCAGGTGTCTAAATCAGCCTCCATGTTTCCCCCCCCATAGTTAATGAAGAGAAATCAGCCCCTCAAATGGCAACCATCCCCCCTAACCACTGAACAAGCTGCCTGGGCTACAAGGGTCGGGAAATGGCACAAGTAGTCCACTGACCGGGGGCAGGTCCAGCTACCCAATTAGACTCAGTACAGCTCAGGCCAGGTGAAATAGAGCCAGTGTACAGGCTATACACTCTGGAAGCACACAGCCATTCATTCCTTCAAATGAGAAAGCATATTTTAATATAAAAGGAACTGGTATTGTTACCATAATGGAAAATTCTGTATAACCTAGACTTTCAGATAGCATGTTAATAGATTACAATGATGTAAAGATGTAATAAACAATAATAACTGATGCAGGGTAGACTCAGATTTCTAGAAAATAAGCTTGGAAAATCAGGATTATATCATATATATTCTTAATTCACTGCCAACACCAATAAATTTGATATGTAGCAATTACAGTCGCTTCATTCAAGAAATTGAATTAAGCAACTTCATTGTGAATAGGTATTAGCCATAGCTTGCATTTTGATCAACTTAACAGAAATAACAGTAACATAATTTTAAATATTACTTGAAGGATTATTTCACTTTTCACTCATTAAGAAAAATATTCCACTGAGATGATAGCTGATTTGCCTCCTCCAGATTTTCAGTTTTACCGCACTAAGCACTCAAAAACAAAGGAGGAAAAAAGCTGGTTTTTTAAATTAAAGTTTCCTCTTTCACTGGGAAGAGGCAGATTCAAGGACTCAGGTGATGGACCGCCTATATGCATCTGTTTTGACCATGAAACTGAGAGAAGTGAGGCTCGTGATAACTGGAGTTACGGGGTCGGGGAGGAGCTGAGCCTCACAGGTCCATCAGTGACAGTGGGGGCTTCTCTTCAGAAGACCTTTGCCTGCTGTCAACACAGATCTACCCAAACACACAAGCCCACAGTGGAAATTTTTAATCCATCAGTGGTATCAGTTCCATTCCTGACTTAAGGTACAAAATTAATCAAGAACCTGATCCAGGTATAGTGACCCAAGTTGGACCAGATTGTGAAATCTGTCCGTTCTTCAGGAGAAATAACCCCACCTGCTCCATCAGGGGCTGTGCTACAAGGCGGGTCAAAAGAGAAAAGTTAAATAAGAGCAGCAAGGTACCTACAGGCAGACCTAGGTCAATACAGGGTGAAGAGAAGTTCTTATGATCTCAAGGATGGAGACAATTGTCTTATGGGAAACAGCAGAGCCAAGGAGGAGGTGAGGGAGAAACAAGCAAAGGGAGCACTGCAGGGATTTTCAGCCTCTGGTCGAGGAACACCCCAGGTTATTTTCAATGGCTTTATGAAGGACAATTAAGGAAAGTAACTCCACATGTACTGGGTTAAGTTTAGTGACAGAGGTGTCCACCCCGCCACTGGAAAACATTTAGGGACTAGAAGTTGGCAAAAGCTAAAAAACAGCCAGGTTTAGTGAATTGTGTTTCCAGCAGCCTGTTTTCCTCCATAACTGAACCCAAGTTTCGATTGTGCTCCTTGGCCTAATACTTGGCCTTTGTCTGCTTATGTAAATCAGGATGTTTAGTGCAAATTAGCATTATTGAAGAACAATTGTCATCCAAATGAACATTCCACCTTTCATTTTACACCAAACCTGCTGGGCTTTTTTAGATAAACCCTGAATCAACTTAGCTGTAGTGTTTATGACTAAACAGATTTTTTATTTATTTATTTATTTTTGGCAAAGTAGCCCTGTTTCTCCAACAGCACAATGCCAGTAGCAATTCCTATCTATCAGAGCATCCATGAGGGTCAGCTGGGGTTCTTCCTCTGAAAGATACTATGCAGCTCCTTCCAGAATTTGTTCTCCCTATTCAAACTGGGATTATTTTCAGTGAACAGCGTTTATACGTACATATGCACAACTGTATGTATGTGGACCACTAGTATAGACCACTAGACAACAATAGTTTTACTTTTTAACTACTTTGTTAAGTATATCTGCATTTTATCTAAGCATCATCAGAAGGCAGCACCACGCAATAAGAAGTACAAAGAGAGGGAAAAAAGTAATACAATGTTTGACTGCAAAAGGATGCCAAATATTAATCCACAAGAGGTTTTTAATTTTAGATATCCAGCCGAATGGGCTGGCTGCAGGCTCTGCTCTGCCTCATTACGTGGTTGCTGTGAAGTTCAATAAGGAGGCAGGAAAAGCCCTTTGTTACATATGCCCTAGGAAAATAGGTAAAAAAAAATAAATTAAAAAAAGTATATAAATTATGTCTTTTCAAAGTAATATGATGAAAATGATGGTATTGAAGACTTCTGATGAACATTTTATCCTCAAAGAGCACTTAACTCACAAAGGAACATCTCTCTAGCAAAGTAACCTCAAGCCTGGAGAAACAATATGAGCATTTCCAAAGACTTTGTACTCTCACCAGAGAGGTCTAAATATGAGGTCTGTAAAGCACGAACATCTTTGGAACAAACTTGTCTTTGGGATCTGAGATAAAGCACTTTCCCAGAGCCTGGTTTTCCAGCGATTTCATCAAGGAGGTGATTTCATCAAAAGCTAAAGGAAAGCTAGTGCAATGCTGAAGTGATAAAAACTCAAGGAAGAGATTGTGAAGCCATTGAAGGGTGCAGTAGGGGCATCTTCAAATCTTCAAATGCTTTTTCCCTTCATAATAGACATTCAGAAGAACAGAGCAATTACTTCCCTTTACAGATCTGAATAGAAAAATTTCTTAAATGGGAGTACATAGATCTTATTAAATAAATAGGAGAGTGCTGTGTGTTGTAAATAGAAAGGCAGATGATAGAATCTAAAGAAATGACATATTTGCTACTTACCCCTGAAGAGCCACAGCAGCAACGCTCAAAAATAGATTTTTTTTGAATGGTGAGGCTGTATGCAACACTGCAAACCCCAGGCCTTAGAGCAACTGTTGGTGTGAGCATCCTGGGTACTCCAGAAGAAGCCAATGTGCTCCCATCACTTTCTGCAAAGCTGTAGCCAATTAGAGGTGCTCTGGGACAGCTGAGACCACTCAGAGGTGGCCTGAGAAGCCACCTGGTGCTGTTGCACCTAACATTAACTATTTCAAGTCAGATGTTATTGAAAAGTGCTGAAGTGTGCTA
Source organism: Gallinago jamesoni (assembly GCA_025769975.1). NCBI lineage: Eukaryota > Metazoa > Chordata > Aves > Charadriiformes > Scolopacidae > Gallinago > Gallinago jamesoni. The sequence goes on from JAOQGH010000032.1 coordinate 58,099,886, forward strand.
TAATAAATAAATGAACAAACAAATGAATGCATTCTTAAATCTAGGAGCTGGAACAAATCCTTCCCAGTGTCTTCACTGTGGTTGGGATGTGTTGAAGACTTTTTGCTGGTTTACGACACAGGAGTTGGAAATGGCATTTAAGATACTGTAGCCAGCTCTGAATCTAACCATAGAACAAACATATGGAAATGGGGGGGAAAAAAAATCAAACAACTGTTTAGTTGCCAGATATGGCCCAGTGTAAATGGAGGAAGGGGTTCGTAAGAGTTTATTAACTAAACATATCTAGTACCAGTTCACACGTCTTGGACTGGCTGATTTAAGGACTTGACAAGTTCCTTCAGGTTGAAGAGGTCCCTAATTGTCCCTGCACAGTGCCGAGCCCAGGGCCCTTTGGATCCTCATGACAGATCCCTCTCCTGGGAAGGAGCCAAGGTGGTGTGAAACCTGCAGTCCTGGGGAAACAGGGTACCTGCAGAGCTGGTTCAACAGATGCTAGTTCAGCATGAGGAAAAAAAATGCTGCTTTGCATCTTTTAACTGGTTTGGGGCTTATTGGGTTAAACTCAGAGGGTCTGAGTCTGCCCATTACCAACAGCTTGTAAAGCACACAAATAACAGCTTAAGGAACAATTATTTATTTTTTTTTTAGGTAGCCCTGAATTCAGTCAGTATGACTGCAAAAATATAGAAACTAGCTTTCAGAGGGATGATTAGAAGGGTTCAAATTGCCACGAGTTAAGCAGGTCCTGCCTATCTCCTGACCAGTTTGCAATCAGAGCCATGAATGCCTGCGAGCTGTTGTGGCCACGGAGCAGAAGGCATTCCCTTTGATTCCTTTTGTGAGAGAAAAAGCCAGGAAGGCTCTTTGCAGTCATGTCAGCCAAGGTACAAGTGGAATCAGAGCGTCTTGCTGGCCTGTGGGAAGTAATTCTTCTGCACATAAGGATGTAGGTATAGCCTAGAGCCTTGTTTGGAGAGAAAACTACTACTGGAGCTTATGTTTTATTGTAACAGATGAGTTTTTCAGAGAGAAATCCCAGATGAGGGGTCTACATGCACATATACATTTCATATATTGGGGTATTGATATATACAGATGCATATATACACACACATATAAACATGCTTACCTGGTATATACGCAGGTCTGTGCATACATTGGCTGAAGAACAGGTTATTACACGTCAGCAGGTTACTGAAGATTAAACATACCTTGAAATGTTAAATGTTAAACAAGTCTTACAGCTCTGGTAAAGGAACTAAAGATCCGTGTGACTTTCAGTTTGACCAAAGGACTGGTTTCCTTGGCATTGCCTGAACCTGTGGGAGCAAAATGGAGCAAGGAAAATATTGCGTAATGTTTCTCTCTGCACACAAGAAATAAATAGTTCCAAGGGCCAGATACTGCCCTTGGCGGTATAAAGTAATAAAGGCAGACATAACCAGGAGAAAGAGAAAACATTTCCTATTCATCCAAGAAGAGCCACTCTAACAGGACCTGACAACCCACTTTCCCATATTCAGAGGTGCTTGAATTGACAATATTGGTTCTGTAGCAAAGGACATAAAGTCTGGAGCTGACCGTACCCCTGCTTCACCATGTTCTCGTTATCATCGAAAGCCATGAGTGATTATTCTAGAGATTTACCACTAACCAGCATCATTACAGACAGATCTACATGCTCTCTATTTGCACAGATCTTCAAATTATTGCCCTGGCCAGTTAAACGTCATCTTCTTTTTCTCTATCTGTAGCTTTTTAGAGCACTGAACTACTTCAGTTCGCTTATAGAACTGTCCCATGCACATTATGGCACACAAAAATGCAACCCTAAATCTAAATAAGAATAATGAAATCCTGTAATTAACATTTCTATTAAGGAGTGAGAATAGCATCTGTGTGTTAGATGCAATAAACACAAATAAGTCAGAATAATCTCCAGTCTCATATTAAGATGCGAATCGTCTATATATTACTTAGAGTATAAATGTTCCATTGCTATTTGCACAATGATTAAGAGTAGTTTTCAGAAAATAAATCTGTTTCTTAATAGTGCAAAGAATGAGAAGGATGGAGAATAAATGGTAGTTTAAGGGGATGCTAAAGTTCTCCCATGAGCTCGGATGAGATTTATGTGCGATGTGAATAAAAAATGTATATGACAGCACAGGATTCACTTTGTTGTTGGTTCCTTATTCCATTTGTCTCGCCTAACTGTATTCTTTGCCTCCCAGACATAGAGTGAGTCTGGCATCGTTGAGAAAGCAGGGGAATAAACTGCCAGTCAGCAGCTATTCGTGGCAGCTTAACCTCATCCGATCTCATCAGACCCAACATCACAGAGCAAGACCAGGGCCGTGAGATTTGGAGTAAAAGCATAAATAGTTGCCTGCAAAGCTGCTTCTGCCATCCTAGGAGGCTCACGGTGGAGCAGCCTTATTACTGCTACGCCTTTGCCATCATTAAATGAATACGTAGGTTCTTCAATTATATACCAGCTTTCATAAAATGTCAGCAGCTCGGTAACAGCACAAGCAAGAGGTGGTGGGATGGTGATACGTATGTGGCTAAGCCTCCCCGTGCAGCTTCAGAGCTATGAGGCTTCATGCTGGATGCTTCCTGTCCATTCCCTGTCCACTCTCATTAAGATTTCCACACACAAAAAAATCTCACTGCAGTTGCCCAGCTGTGAATATGCAAAGGTCCGAGTCTGAAACGACTGACAATTTATTAGTTAGATGGACAATGTCTGGGTGGATAGGAAATTGTAGAATCATAGAATGGTTTGGGTTGGAAGGGACCTTAAAGATCACTGAGTTCCAACCCCCCTGCCCCGGGCAGGGACACCTCCCACCAGACCAGGTTGCTCAAAGCCCCATCCAGCCTGGCCTTGAACCCCTC
>JAOQGH010000032.1:58108905-58122267 GCA_025769975.1 Gallinago jamesoni
GATTGAGAGTACCCATGCTTGCCCAGCCACCTACCTGTCCGATCCTCCTATGCTGTCTGCTGAGACAGAGAGGCTGGTGAAGGACTCTCATGACGGCGCTTTTTCCTCGTACGGGTATTTATCACCTCAGGATGGGAGATGCCAACCATTTTGGACTTGCCAGTCCCTGCTACCTGCAGAACTTGGATCCAGGTTGTTTCTACAGCCACGTGGAAAAGCCCTCACGTCCCCCACCCCCTCCTAACTCCAGCCAGCAACTCTTAAAACTCCACTGAGCATTTTTCAAAAGGTGTTTTTTCCTACAAGGCTGATGTTGGCCCTTCAACAGCCTTGGGTACTCATGGCAGAAAGGCAGATAGCACCTTCTCTACCCTTAAATCGATTAAAACTGGTGGTCCTGTCCCCTGCCCAAAGTGCAGTAACGCAGGCGTCATCTGGACTACCATCTGAAATCACTTACGACCACTGGAAAGAGTATTAGAAAATCCAGTACACAACCAGTTGGAGCTGGGGTGGGGGGAAATACCTGTCACTTGTCATAAAAAAGAGAAACAGAAGTGGATTTGAAACATTCGTTTCCCTTTATTTGCTCAGTGAGGCTGATGCGGACTGCACATTTTAAAAAAAAAAAATAAAAATCACAGGAATTTTCATACAATGAATTAAACCACGAAAGTACATGTAGAATTGGCAGGTGGAAAACAGCCCAGCTTGGGCTCAACTGGTATCTTGCTTTCACTGTTCAGCATAGTCCATCCAGCAGCTTTACATGCTCACCTACTGTACAAGTCTTACAGCAGCTCCATCAGGTCAGTGGTTCACATTATTGAAAATGTCTGTCACAGAGGTACAAATTTAGAATCATCACATTATATTACATGGCTATTCTAGGTCATTTATAGATCAGATCTTATACTACAGTGCTTGAAGTTCTCATTACAGCCATCAAAAAGGACACATAATCATTACCTACTGTAAGCTTACATCTAAAGGGATGAGAAGAAGGTGTGGTTGGTTGTTTTTTGGTTGGTTTTTTTTTTTTTTCAACTGACCCAAAAATTACACCCCAAGAGGCACAAACTTTCCTCTCGGCGCTGCTCTTGGGGATGGCAGCCCAACTGCTTTTCAGAGTAATTCCACACCAGAGATATTTTCCTCCAATTTTAGGCTCCTCTGTTTGGATTTGGATTGTTTTACTTTCCACAGGAATTACTTTGCTATGGCTCTAGGAACGGCCATAGCTTCTAAGTACCAGTTCTGTTACGTGTATTGCAGAGGTGGTACTTACCACAGCACGAAAGCAACAGCTCAATCTTCATCTAAAAGACATGCAGAGCTATGCTGCAATTTGCCTCCGGTGACAATGTGGTACATGTGCTAATTTGAAACGTTCTTGGGGGAGAAAGAAGAAAGGAAAAAAACAAAAACAAAAACAAAACCAGAAAAGGAAACACCAAGTTTCTATTTCGGTGGGTTAGCTACTACAGTCTCTACAAAGGATACAAATAGCTTTATTCAGCAATCCTAGCTCTATTAATTTCATAAGTAATTTGTAAATCCACAGAGGAAAGCCATCTTCGAGATGAGAATGTTTGCCAGGCCAGTGAAAAAAAAATATAAAATTGACTCATGTCATTATGCCTGCTTGGTGAAAAATAAATAATCCCCCTCCCCCAAACCCCACACCAATTTATTCATGTCAGCAGTCTAGGGCAAAAGAGAATGTATTTGAAATTTAATCACAGAAATTTAAAGGCAAAATAGGTAATGCATCTGGTCCTTGAACACATAATATGATATACTAAATATTGATTTCTTAAAAATAATTTATTGCTTTTAATAGTTTTCTTTACAACAGAAGATACTCAAAGTCCAGAAAGGAAAATTGTAAACTTTTAGTTTGGCATTCACACAAAGTTAAAATACCTGCATTTTTAACCTACAGAGCAACAACAAGAATTATGCGGATTAAAGAATGTTACAGTTGTAACACAGAACCTCCGAAAGAGTTCATTTCTTTTTTTTTTTTTTTTCATTTTTTTTTTATTGCTATCTATCTACTGAGAAATAAGAAGCCAAAAAGTCAAGCAAGCATCCGACAGGACAGACAGTGGAATCTCTCAGAACACAATATGCTGGTGATAAAATGAATGCAGCCATCAAAATCAACTGCACTGGCATGGGGGTGGAATCGTTTTTTCAAAGATTGGGGGTGGGAAAGGAGATTAAATAGTTAGGTGCACCGTACCTTTAAGAGGAGTCATGAATGCCAAACTGTAATAGAATACCAAATCTATACATTCGCAAGCAAATTCCAAACTTTGCTGATTCAGTCTCCAGACTCCGAGTTCAGATGAATTTCTGATGCTCAGAATAGCAGTAGTTTACTCTTGTGGTTTGTTGTGTTTTTTTTTTTTTTCCCTTTCCTGAAGTTTCTATTTAATTTAGCAGAAGCAATGTCATCAGCAACAATGTCATGGGCACATCTGAGGCCATGCTAGTGCATAGTAAAAGAAAAAAAAAAAAAGACAGAAAGAAAAAAAAAAACCACCCCAAACAACCCACTGCTTCTGCAAAAGCTGAATTTCCAAACGAAGCACTTACTCCAAAAGGACAACCGTCATGCATCCTAGGTATAAAATTTCCACTGGCCTTTTCATTATTTTAGTCATCTCATAATTTATAATAAATAGGATAATTGCAACTGATAAATATGTCTCTTTAGTAAACAAAGGAATGAAGGATCGGTATCTATACAGGATGCATAACTGTAAAAAATATAGATAAATACCATCATTAAACTCTGCCAATGAAAAGATTACTGGCTTCAAGAACAGTGTTCAGACACAGAATTACTGTAAAAATCATACTGTACTTAGTACCTCAGCGTATTTTTATCAAATTAAAATCACAAAAATTAAAACAAAATAGCATTTTAAAAAGATTTTTGACCTCTAGTTCCAAAACTACTGTTAATACATAAAATAAAAACATTTCTTAATGATTACCCATTTGAGAGACTTTACATAAAATTATGGTATCTCCTAGAAAAATTTAGATGAGAAAATTTCATTCCCCTAACAAATTCAGTGTATAAAACTGCAAAAGAAAATCAAGCAATGAGAAAAAACGTGGAAAAATACTGCAGAAGTGGTTAATACCTTTTGGGCTAGGATAATTCTCGACAAAATTCTTATATAAGCTCACCAAAGAAGGGATGAATGTTGTGTAAAGCGTATTTTGCACTCAGACACACGCACGCCCTCACCCACACGCTCTTCTCTCTCTCTTTTTTTTTTTTTACAATCAAATATATATAAGCGTAAGTTCAGCTTTCTACATATGTTAGTGTACAATAATTGTTTCACCTCATATAATTACATTTGAGTATTCTTGATTAAGAAAAATTCAGCAGGTTTTGAAAAGAAGGCTGCATTTACAGTGCATAGCTGTAACAAAAAAGAACATCGTCATACAGTATGTACATAAATAAAAATACTCCATTTAACATTTGTAAATACTCAACTGCTTTAGAGAATGTAGCAAATAAACTATCTGTGCACACACCCAGATAGTTATATCCAACTCTCATTAATAATGTAACACCACGTCCGCTCATTAGAATAAATTGCTGAACAAGCTGCACATTTGACCATTAACAAGGCTTTGAAAATTTTGCTGTGGAAGATCAACGTTGTAGACATTTACATGGGTGTCAGAATTAAAAGATGAAAAACTTCCAAATGTTAGGGAAGCTTGAGCCTTTCTTTTTCTCTTCTGCAAGGACCAAAAAAATAAAACATAAAAAACATAAAAAAACCCACCAAATAAAAGAAAAATCTTAAAACAAAGCTAAAACAGATTGGAGGCTTCCGGGACCTGTGGGTTCTTCTGGATTGTCATAATATCACTGTGTTGTGAGAAGAAGCTTCATTTAAAAAAAAAAAAAAATAATAATGCAGTGTCTGATTCCCAGACATCAGCAGCCATAGTTCTCAATATTTCTTTTTGTGTTTGTTTTTGTTCGTGGGTTGTATTTTTTGTTGTTGTTTGTTTTTTCTTTTCTTTTCTTTTTTTTTTTTTTTTGTTAAAATGCAGTATGTACAGGTCTCGCAGTTCATGGTTGCAGGTGTATCTCTGTGGAACTGCTGCCACGTGTCTCGTGGTTTGCCTCGCGCTCCGCGAAGGGGTGCCCGGCTCTCTCCCCCCCCACTCCCCCCCCTTCCCCCCCAAAAAAACCCCGGCCAAAGCAAAGCTGACACCCATGGACACGCGTGTGCTTCCCGGGCAGCCGTCCTGCCCCTCCACCCCGCCAGCAGCTGTGTTCATGTAAACCAGGGTTTCGAACAGAGAGATTCGTAAAGTAGGAGGAAAGCTCCTAAAAAAGGGTGAGCTGTTCGTTGTCCCGTTACGGAAGGACGTGATGTCCGTGAGGTATTCGCCACCCCTCTGCTTGCCTCGGGCGCGACGCACGTTACCTACGCAGGCTCCGCTGTGCCTCTTTGAGTAAACTATCGAAATCCATGGAGTCGTATTTGCTTTTAGTGGAAGCAGGGTCAAAATCATCTGAGTTTGAATCTGAAACCCAAAGGATGCGAGGTCAGGTAAGATTTGAGAACCGCTAGCAAGTACTTAACGTCATTTTCTCCGTACAAACAAGGCACTGCAGAAGCAGTCTACTTCCAGCTGCAACTTTACGGGATCACAAAAGCCCAGAAATGGTCATCAGAGAAGCTTTAGATAAGGGCAGAGCTTTCTGTCCGTAATAAAGAAGGAAGGTAAGAAGCAAGACTTGACAAACATGGTACACCTCATGGGCGGTGGGGGAGAACCATAAACTGCATCTACACATAGAGGAGGAAAACTCAACAGTATTCTCCAAGGTCTTGAGCGCACGCACGCTGCTACGTCCAGGTCTCAAAGCAGTCCAGATAATCTTGGCAGATGCTTTGCCCAAAACTCCCACACTGTTTGGCAGTTGCTGTTTTTAGCAACACGCGCTATCCAAACTGACTTCTCCTGAGGAAGGTACCAGGGGATGCAGGGGACACTGCGGCTTCTACCTGCCCCGCCTGGGGTCTCGTACAGATCACTACACCTCCCTGAAGCTCTGGTTTTGCTGCCACTCTGATTTTTGGGGGGCGTTTGCGTGTTTAGAGTGTGAGCGATTCAGGGCAGGGTCAGCTGAGCTCCTTGGCTTTTTGCAGCATGTGCAAAGTCACAGCAGCAGGGATGGTCCTGCTCCTGTGACCATACCTGCTCCAGCTCTGCCAGTTGCTCAGGCACAGACATCAGTCCGTTCCTCCCACAGAGGAAGGATGGAACCGCTATGGCCACGCAGCTCCAAGAGGGCAATGATTGCGGTGGCTGCAAGCACTGAGTTTCCCTTTGGAGTCACCCCTGCTCACGGCTCCTTTAAGAGAGCGCCCTTTTCCTACCATTTCATGTGTTGAATTAATCAGAACTCCCCATCTACCGCTATAAGACACGCTGTGCATTAAATGTTCATTACAAGTTCTGCTAAGACAATATCTTCTCACAGAGGAGAGGTGTTAAACTTCTGACTACTATTTTCAAGTGTTTTCTTTCTTCTGTACTCAACCCAAAGCTGATTAATTCTCTCTGTCCTTGTACTAGCTCATGAATTTTAAAGTTCATCCTGCCACTTCCTTCCGTAGCTCTATCAGATACTCTGCAAAACACAGGGAGTGCAGTCTGAAGCACAGAAGCTCAAGCTGTCAGCAGGACAAAGCGAAAATACCCCGCTCGCGGATACTCTGGGAATCCCGCTCAGCACGGAGAGACCTGCCAGGGAATACTCCCAGGGATGAATAATGTTCAAGAGGGTTCCCTTCAGACAACTTATTTTAAACCCCAGATTTTCTGAGATACAGAGATGACCCTGGCTTCCACTGCTGAAGATAAGTCAAATCAAGTCAAGACTTCAATCTGTTTTTACTGTTTTTATCAGCCTACATTGCGACAAATGCCTTGCTACCTTTTATATTTTCAACATCAACCCTGTATCTCTTCAGCAGTCAATTGCCTTTTCTTAGCTTTACATTATCTGTTTAGCCACTGAAGTGAATTATAGCATATTCATTGTGAACAATGCGTATCATCTTTATCATTTATTCTGAAAAGACATCAATTGGTTAGAAAAAAATATATCTGTATTCACTTCCTGCATTGTACAAAGCCGAGGGCAGCACATACAAGATTTCATTAGCGCTGTGTTACAGGGTTATGAGAGATTTTAATGACTGTGGTCATTTATTCATAAAAAACACAATATCTGATTAATATAGATTCAATGGCAAAATGTCCCTTGCTATGTTATTCAGAAAAGAGTACCTCCCGTACCTTTAGTCTATTTATACAGGTATTAGGAAAGGTTTAACATTTAATGAATACTTCACATTTTAAAATGTAATTAAATTAGAGGTGAGTTTATAATATATTACAATATTACAGAGGATGTTTTGGTAGTCTGCATGGTCTCTTTATGCATACACTTAAGATCAGTATTGCTGCTGATGGCTTTGACGATGGTGTGCATAGGACAGAACCATACATTTTTGCCCAGACAGGACTAGGAGAGACCCAGATGTGTTATCACACTTAATACTGGAGTTATCACAGCACACTGGGGTCTAGAGACCAGTATGCATACTACCCCCACATCCATGGGACAGCAGACACCAAGAGATTTGCTAAGCTCTCCAGAAGTCCCTGCAAAGAGACACCTTCATACATAATAGATGCTTAGGCACGATTCGAGAGCCACCAATTGAGATCTGTGGCTTTTGCTCTACTAAGGGTCAGATTTGATCACAAGCCCTTCTAAGCTTTCGAACCTGAGAAACTATGAGTTGTGTTTGAGGAGCATCTCCGGCAAGTTCTACACATCTACTGCACAACTCATGGCAAAGTCAAAATCGTAACGAATTTCTTGGGGTGAGGCACCTACTTTTTTCTCTGTTTATCGCTCATATAAATAAATCAGGTTCTAGAACCCAGCAGTCATAGCCTAGCGATGAATAGTAAAGCGTGCAGGAGGTTTCTATGGTGCTGTCATTTCAATATGGAAATGCATTACTGAATACTGGGCACTTATTTTGATAATGATGGAAATGGGCTTTAAAAGAATTTTCACGCTCTAAAATATCTGAAAGAAGGCAGCTCAGATTAGAGCTCAGATTAGTAGACTTTTAAACTTCTTGCAGCAAGAGAAAAAGCACTTCCTTTAAACCCTCCCAACCGTTTAAATAATATCAGCAGCAAGCAAAAAGGAAGCAAACCCAAAATTCTCCTGAGTTAGAAGGTTCCAGTTATGTACTTTAATTCACATAGAGCAAAACACCTAAACACCTACCTAGGTCTGCATAGTTAGACTTGCAAAATTGCTTGCGTCCACAGAAGTACAGCTCAAAGTCAGGTTCATTTGACCTGCGTAAAGTGTATCCATTTTCAAGAGCAGCAAAGGCGTCACAAGTATAGCGGTAGGTGATGAAACCATAGCTGTCTCTGCAATTGAGAAATACAGTTGTGAACAAAAACCGAGAAGAGTTAACGCGCGTTAGCGTAACCCCTTCCTGAAAGCAAGAACTTGCAGGAGATCCGGCGGTGGAAATGCCAGAAGTACTGCATCCATTTATCAGCATGATTGTCCTGTCATGCAGCTAAATACTTATTTCTGGGACAGGAAATCTCAACTAGCAAGATTAATAAATAAGGATGAAAGAAAATAAATAAGGTTTTGAACTCAGCGTGTCATCTGTCACAGCACTTACATTGGTAACTCCCATAGCAGTAATCTTACTGCCGTATTTTTTTTACATATGGCAGCTCCCAAACAAGAAGTAATCTCAAAAGTTCTTACCCATCATCCCGCAAATTTACTGTGCACTCCTCGATTTCACCAAAAACTTCAAACCGGTCCCTCAGTTCTGTTCGGGTTGTGTCAGGTCTGATTTTACCCAGATAAATCACACGACGTTCTTCCTGTTGAGAAACAGCAAAAGGAAAGGTATATTTTTAACGAAGGGGTAATGGAGATGAACCTCCACATATATGCGTGCAAATACACGCACATGGATGTGCAGAAGATGCATAATTATGGTAATAGTCTCTCGTGGAAGACCTACTGCGTCTTGCTGGTAAGTGAAATAGTTGTCTCCTGGAAAGCACCTAAGGTATTTAAGTAACAAAATATTTGTTAGGTTGTGTGCTCCTGGAAGGTTTCGATGCTTGCTGTCACTGCTCTGCTACTCAGGTGGCTCCCTTCACATCCTAGTGCACCTTCTTCACCCCTTCCACCTCTTCCCCTCCAAGACTCTTCCCAACCAGGAGCTCCCCTTCTCTTGCCACCTATTCAACAGTGGGCAAAACCCATCTCAGCTGTGGAGCAGTATAAAGTCACACAATAATTGCATAAATGTACCACAGACATAACAAGGCGTGTTAGATGACTCAATAGCTGATTCATCCTGAAATCAACTGTTCTCCCATAATCCATACCTTAAAATAGAAGGAAAATTGCTGGGGGTCAAGAAGATTACCATTATTAAAATAAATATTGGGGGGGGGGGGGGAGGCAGCACAATAAAATATATCCTGTGGTCACCATTACCTTTCAGTTTCTTTGGAAAAAAAACCCTGACTGAAGTCCCTGATTTTTACAGGATTTACATGTTCCTCTGACACCTGGAGCAAAGCATCAAAGATACTTTTAAAACAACCGAGTCACGGTTCACATCCTTCCTTCCTGAGTGGAGATGCTCAGCAGAACAACAGAAGGACTAGGAAACCCTGTGAGAGTCACTTTATGAATTTTTGGATGAACACCGTACTGAGCCCTTCAGTGAGCTGCGAGCAAAGCAAAAGGCAAAAAGAGCTCTTCAAAACACTGACCTTAAGGTAATCAGGGCAAAGAAGCACCAGCTACACATGGCTTGGGTGCTCAGCCTTCCTGTCTCAGATTGCCCCTAGCCTGAAGAACCCTGCTGCTCATCCCTTGCGCACCCACACGTTTGTCCCCTAAATCGAACCACCACCAGCTCCACCACCACATTCTCAGCTGGCGTTGACCTGTCAGTCAGGGGAGCAATGTCAGTTCAAACCATCAGGCTTTGGCACCTGAGACATGCGCAGAATTTAGGTGCCGAATGCCGAAGGAGCTATACTGACTGCTGAGAATTCATGACTATCGTAACCTGGAGGTGCCTAAAGGCTAATGGCACCTCAACTGCCTGATGCAAAAGGCTCTAGGGACCTAAATATAGACTTGCATTCCTGCTCAGAAACATCCTAGCCCGAAGAGACAGGTATCTTACAGTGTTACAATTCAGATATAGCACGAAATCTGTCTTTTCCATGAGTCCCCACAGAGGCATAAGGCACTAGTCATTCTTGGGCCACAGACGACAGATCAGACCAAAATGCATGTAGAAACAGAAATGATCCTGATGCCTCTTCTTTACTTGTTTGAGCACTCACTTGAGATAAAGGGACCATCAGAACTCTTAGTTATGGGGGGCCAAAATCTTGGCTCCCTGTTCCCAGGAGAACACTCTGCTCCCAGGAACTGTCCAATGCAAAATAAATTAAAAAATCCTGCAGCAGGAAGCTGAAACTGGTATGTTTTCCTCGCAACAGAGGCTCCTTCTCACTAGCACACTCAGTCAATTATTTTTGCTGACTCTTTTCCCGGCCTCACAAATCTCAGGGGGGCTCAGATCCAGTTAATCTAAGCTCTTGAGAAATGAAAGAGAGTTTAAAGGTCCAGAAAACAGAGACCCAGGAATCAAACACTCCTACCCAAAAGCCCTACACACTAAGGTATAGCACAAGAAGTGACCACTGGAACCACCTGGGTCCTTTAGCTCCCTGGTCAGCCCAGTGGAGTCCCTGGTTGCTCTTCCAAAGTACGTGATGGTCTCCTTAATCAATGGGATCAGGTAAGTATCTCATTTAGATGCTTGAAAGTACTGCCTCTTTAGATCATATAAGAAACAAGACTGCCTTGGTAGCCCTCCATAACCCTGCTGAGACAGACACTTCCATTTTCCCATGTTGTGCCTTCCAAAGTATGTGGTCCAAAACCTGCCCTTGTTCTCTGCCACAGCAATGCAGCTTGGAGAAGCTACCATGGCTAAAAGAAGGATGACTGTGCTCATGGGTGGCCATAAATTTAGGGAAGAGGGGTACTTTACAGACAGCTGCTGCTTTTTATCTCTGTCTCTAGCGTGTCCCAGGCCAGAGTGTGACCTTCCTGACGGAGGAATTTGGGTAGGGCGCCTGCAAACTGGGGACTGCAGAGTGCAAGCAACAGAAAGCTGCATTTCTTCCATTTCCCCCATTCTAATTCTGCTTACTCTCAGTATGGTCGGGTGCCATAAACTTCAAAACCAGGAAAATCTGCATATGCACAGTAATTACTTTTTCAGACTGTTTTACCAAATCAAGGATTTAACCGCACTGAAACACTTGATAAGAAACAATTCCATTGATACTTGCTATTGAACCTAAATGACTGACCAGATGGAGCAGAACATAACATAGCAGACTGTCTAATATACTTTAGCTGAGATAATACATCTCGACTGAAAAAACATAATGTTTCACTCACTGACATGGAGATTGTTATATTACAGTGTGATGGAAATAACTATTGCACGCTCTTCCATAAGTCTCTGTGCCTGCCTGTGCAATTTTTCCTTCTTCTATCCCTCTAATAACCTTTATATCTCTAATATCCCTTTAAGACAACTGTAATAAAACAAAACTGAACAATTAAAAAAAGGCCTGTTAAACTATCATTAAGGGAATAAGTTAAACCTGCAAAATTAAGGAAATTCAAATTTAAAGCTGAAATGAACCATATGTCCTCCAGTACGCACACATGAGGAGATGTGTTCAAGTATTTTTTTAAGCAGAGAGCCACGATGGCACAAGATACTGGAGAACACAGGATTCACACAGCACCGTCTTCGTCTTGCTTAACTTTGGTTTATTTAAAGTAACTATGAAGAACTTATTTCTATTCACAGAGACACCTGCTTTTTATTCCCATTAATAATAAGAGCTATACAAGCCTAGCAAGATTACAACATACCTCTAGATGTTAAAGAGCTTTATTTTATAATAAGTTACATGCAGAAGTCCATATATGCATATTAAGTATGCTTTTTACTGCACTTGTTAGAGGAGATGATATATGACTTGGAAACCTAGAGAATGGCAGGAAAAGCTTTTGTTTTCAATTTAACGTGGGCAGAGAGAACCTGCAGGAAACTCCAGAACACACTTTTCATATTTCCCTCCCAAAAGTACAGATGATTTATTCTGCATCATAGGCTTTAAGTGCAGTTCATTGCTTTGCCAGGTTTAAAAAAAGGAAGGAAGAAGGGTCCAGCCCACTCCCTCAGGCCCAACACGTCTGTCTGCTTTCAGCTCATATAAAGCTCCTTCTTCATAATCTTGTCCTCTCCTCCTTGCAACAAAAACATTTGAATAGGCAGACGTGGCAAAAAAATCTCAGACTGAAAAGCAGTATTGCAAGTCTCAGATGAGAATACTAAATGATTAGAATGCCAAAACTAGAGAACACAGGACTAGGACACACCTTACACATCTAAGGGTTAATAAAGGGACCACTCATCCTGCAAAGCATTCAGTGATGCTCAAGTCTTTGTGTCTTGCAAAGGCTCCCTCCAAAACCTTATTTTGCTTGCCTTTCCTCATTCTTAATCCTTCCTTCACAAGGAACTAAAGCACAGACCATTACACGTATGAGTATTTGCATGTTTTTTTGTACTCGGCTTCTTCACCCAACGTGTGTTTGCTTTGTCCATCCATGGTGCTGCCAAGCAGGGTCTGTGGGAACTGAAGGCACCCACTCCAGAGGTAACACGTCAGGGCACTGTTGTCCCTGTTTTTCCCTGCACATCTCTGGTGCACACCTAGTCCTCCAAGAGCCAAATAACACTTTATGTGAAGTTAAGAGAAGAAATCTAGGGCCATTTTAAAGCCGGGGTCTGCCATGTGAAAGCTCCATGCCGGTGGTGCCTTCCACACCAAGTGACTTCTCTTCCAGTAGAAATCTAACCACAAAGACTTTTATCCTTAGAGCTGGAGGCCAAACACCACTTTGAAAATGCAATGGTTGGGCAGAGTTTAAAAAATAGAAGTGTTATGGAGGGAGAAAGTCATTAAAGCTTAAGATTCTGATGTAGTAACAGCAAGAAAAAATTTCTTTAGATTCTGTATTAAAGAAGAACAAGTATAATGTGTGGGAAAGTATGAATGGCAAAAGGAAGAACCCCAGAAACTGGAAAAAAAAAAAGAAAAAACATGGTGCATAATTGTCAAGTGCTGCCGTGTGATGAGGACTGAAACGGTTCAGCCACGCTCCAGGGTGACTGCTAGAAAAATAATGATGGACCAGTAAACCTCAAGATTTTGTTAATCCGCTTGATACATTTTCAGCAACTCATACAGGAAAAGTTAGAGTTCCTGGGATCATGACCATCAAGATGAGCAACGACAAAAAAAATCCAGACTAAATATACAACATACATTGGATCCTTCATTAGTGGAAATGCACTCCATTATAGGCTGACTCTGGTTTTAGACTTTAGAGAAGCCAAGCAGTCATTTATGAAACCACCTTTCTCCTGCCTTCCTGTTGTAGAGCAATTTATTTTCTTTGAAACCATGTGTTTTTTTCCGCTGCAGTGGCCTCACAGCGCATTTATCTTCTTATGTCTGTAAGCTCTCTGGGACAGGGACTCTTGATACTTGTCTCATGGAGGCTGTCAGCACTTAGAAATGAAAAGTAGTAATGTTAATAGTAGTTCTCTACTAGGGTATAAAAGCTGATTGTGTTATACCTCCTGGCAGCAGCCAGTGCACACAGTAAATGAGTTGGAGGGAGGATGTGACTGTAAGTCAGTATCGTGGCAAGAGAGGCAGAGTAGCAGAGATCACAGAATGATACAGAGTTAGAAGGGATCTCTGGAGATCATCTAGTCCAATCCCCTGCCAGAGCAGGTCCACCTAAAGCAGGTTGCACAGGAACATGTCCAGGCAGATTTGGAATGTCTCCAGAGAACTCCACCACCTCTCTGGGCAGCCTCCTCCAGGGCTCTGCTACCCTCACAGGAAAGAAGTTCCTCCTCATGTTTACATGGTGCCCGTTCCCTCTTGTCCTGTCACTGGGCACCACTGAAAAAAGACTGGCCCCATCCTCTTGACACCCACCCTTGAAGTATTTATAAGCATTGATAAGATCACAGAATCACAGAATCTTAGTGGTTGGAAGGGACCTTTGAGATCATCGAGTCCAACCACATTAAAAAA
>JAOQGH010000032.1:58123794-58144533 GCA_025769975.1 Gallinago jamesoni
AGATGATAGCAGAGTGTTTCTCATGAAGAAAAGCCACTTGTCCTGTGTAACAGCTTAGTACTGCCCAATCTTTGGGCCACCCTTCTAACAGTATCTGGAGGTATGTGGTCATGAATCAGTTCTGGCAACGCAAGAATGGGCTCGAAATAAAATAAAAAGCTCCCAAATGAAGTGCACAAAGAATTCTAAATTTATGGAACTGTAGAAAGAGTTCAAGGGGGAAGAGAGGACATTCTTGTGGCTGAACAATAAATGAGTTGAGTCCCTCAAGAAAGAAAAGAATAACACAGAAGAGACCCATACGTCAAAAGGAGTAAGAAAAGGAGTAGAGAATGCTAGAAATAATACAAATTTTATCACTAACTTCATGCGATTAGGGCTTTCCTTTCTCTGCTGCCCCCTAACCTCTACTTATTTGCACAGGGAATAAACTGGCATGATTCAATACATATTCTTTAAAGTAAAAGTGCTGATAGACTTTGGATAAAGGAGTTAATAGAATTTAATCTACATCTGCAGCTCTTACGCAGGCAACTGGATTATTAAGATTTTTCCACGTTCTGTTTATGGATATTTATTTCTCAGTTCTGTTTTATTTATGTTGATTAATAAATAATTTCATTAATGAAGTTAATTATCATCACAATGCTCACTTTAGAAAGAAAATAAATTCAACCTTGGTTTAGAAAAGTCTAAAATTTCAAACATAGGAATTTACGATGCAGCATATCTGGAGCTTTTTATGTTTCTTCTCAATCCTTTTTCCTTTTCTCTTGATTAGCTACTTGCCAAAGATTTGTTTGTTTTAAACTAAATCAAATTTTCTAACTCCTCAGCAGGATTCATGTTTATTTATACCGGTAAGGTACAGTAATTGAGAAGTAGCAAGATGCACCCATGACAGAGGTCTACTTGAATCTCTAATTTGTGTTAGATCTAAGGGAGAACAGCCCGGGTAAGTTACGATTGCTGGAAGGTAGCGTTCATCTCTAAGCAGATGGAAGCCAGATATTTCAAAACTAACTGCAACAATTGACTTAAATATAGCCCTGTCTGAAGCCAAGCAACATCACACCCCTGCCTTCACTGAGTTTCACAGCAGCACAGAAGAGCGTGTTACGGCTCTAAATCTCACGCTTTACAAAATACACCTATTGCCCACATTTTGTAGATGGGGCACCTGAAGCAGAGAGAAGTGAAATGATTTCATGAAGTTCACTCAAAACAACAGTAGCAGAGACAAAAACTGAATAAAAAAAAAAGGTGCCTATTCCTTCCCAGAACTTCTTACTGCTGTAGACTACACCAGTGTGTCAATCTCCACACACTGCCAGTTCTGCTGTGTGATAAATCAGCTTTTACTACAAAGTCCACTAAAGGCACTGGGAAAAAAAGACCTATTCGTTCTGTGAGCCCTGGACAAAGAGCACTAAGGGAAAATCTGAAAAGGAAGATGAAGTGTCCCAGTCTGCACCAGTTCATGCCGGAGTCATGGCAGAGCCAGAAGGTGCAACAGAAGGAGCAGGACACAGACAACCAAGTGGAAAACGTTAAGGTGAGCCACCAAATGGCCTCAGCAACTACAAAAGGAGTCCAGACTTTACAGCAGTTCCCCATTTATCACAGAAAATCACTCAGTTGCCAATAGGGAACTAAAAAGGGGCAAAACCTGCCTGTCCCTTTAATAACCATTCTCCTGTTCTACCGCTACAGGAGCCAAGAGAGTCACCCATCCCCACATGGGTATTTCCTTCACCTCAGGTATTTCAGTTGTTTCACACAGAGCATCGACAAGAAAACTAATTAATTAATACATTCTCATTATGAAAGGGCCATTATGAAAGGACTATTTATTTTGTTAAAACGTAACTTAAAAATTAACTTATTCATAAACAGGAAAATAAAATTAAATTAAAATCATGCCTTTGGATCTCAGTTTCGAATTCTGTTATCTGCACCCTCTGTATACACAACTGCAGCTACTATGAAAGTCCAGCGATTGGTATGTAAGCTGACTCCTTATATTACTTATGTGAAAAAACAGAAATATAGAAAACAGACATTGATTACTGGCACTCTGGCAGGTGACATATATTCTAAAATGCAGGTTCGCTGATAGACCTGTATAAGAAATAGACTGGATGAAACCTTTTTTTCAGTAAGTCCTTTGTATCTGTTGACTGTGAAAAACTTGGGAGAGCTGCAATTTATAGAACCTGAAAAAATTAGCATTGTGACATCAAAACACAAATTGTTATGCAAACACATATTTGCCTAAAATTTGAAATACTAAGAAATATACATAAGCAGATTTTTGTATATTGCTTTTTCCTTTATAAATAAGAAAGAAAATAAAGTCTGAGTTCTAGCTTTAGAAATCTATGAAAAGAAACAGAAATCTTTTTCAAAACGAAAGTTATCTTTACGGTGCTTACAATTGCTTTCTGCCTCTGTCTCTCCCTTTGTTTGGCCCTTTCAGATTCCCGTTTTTCATACTCTTTGCGGTATTCTTCCCTCTTCAGTCTTTCATGCTGATATTCCTCATAGCTGTCATATCTAGGAAACAGAACTCAAGTCATTAAATCAAGCACCTGCGTCTGTGAATGTAAAATTAGTAATGCAATTTCTGGGATGCTTCGTTATCTCTTGAGAACCAGCTGCAAAGCAAAGCAAAAGACACTACCTGGGTCTGCGACTGTACGGTGATCTGGATCGCGATCTTGCACGTAGGGGAGAACTTCTGTATGCTCGGTGTCTACAGTGGCTGGACTCATAATAGCAACAAGATCTGTGGGAAGAAACACATTCACCTCTGTCACTCAGTTCGAATCTATTTGACACCATTTCCTACCTCTTCCCCCAACGCACAATTTCTTCTAAGCTACCGGGGAGATTTTTCCAGTGACAGTTTGCCATCTCCTAGTCAACTAAGGGGCCTCGAGTGATTTCACCCCCCCAGCCCTCCTGTAATGTTCCTTATTGAGGCTCACACAGCACAGAGTCAGCCACTGTCAACTTCATCTGATAGGGACTGCAGCTAGATTGGCACTGGGCAGCTCGCCGATAATGGGAAAGGTTAGTTGCCTACATCTCTCACCAATCGCTCTGCTGCTGACCTGACCGGCTCCACCCACAAAGTGTAAACTTGGCAAATTTAACAGATAATGGCAACAAGTGCTTCTGTAGCAACCCCGTAACCTTCAGAGTTAATCAGCTCAGGAGGGAGAGAATGAGCTGTGCTGGATTAAGTTGTCTCTTGGTTTCTCCTTCCTTTCCTTTAAGTTGCTTTATGCTTTTGCCGTTTTCCTTCTAAACTACGATGACGATACATGAATTTGCTGTACTGTACCTTGAAGAGGATCTACTACAGGGCGACCTTGATCTCGATCGGGAATATGGAGAACGGGAACAAGACCTGCGTTGAGGAAAGGATCTTGATCTAGAGCGTGTCCTTTGGGATCTTTGAGAAAATAAGGATTTGGGTGGAGACACTGAATCTCTGCATGGAGAGTTAAAAGAAGAGCAAGAAGGCGATACATCAAATAATGAATAGGCTTGTGTCCCATCCCAAGGGTAGCATAGTTTATCACTTTCATCTTCACTGTCATCAAAGAGACCATCCATTGCTAGTCCTGAATTTATAAACATAGGTAGTTTGGAGAATTGTTCATTACTGTAATCACTGTCCCTTAGTTCTAGTTCTCTGGTCTTATCTGCTTCTTCATCAAAAACAGCTTGGCTGGGGTGACCAAAATGCTTATTCAGTTCAGCCCGAATTTCCTGGTCTTGGAGCTGTTTTCTGTTATTACCATGGGATCCCTGCTTACTTGTCTGTAAAGTCTCTTTCTTGAAATACTGGTCTTGTTCTAAAGAAGAACAAATCTGACACTGCCACCCAGGTGAAGAATCCTTAAATTCTAGTTGTCTGGAGTCCTGAAGTTCCTGGGATATTTTAATGTGTATTTCCGATTTCGAATTCACAGATTGACAGTAGTCATGGTCACCAAACAGCCGCAAGCTGGGCCGTTTTGTCTTTCTCTCCTCGTGTCCATTGGACAGTACTGTAGTCTTGCTAAGCTGTGCGTACAGCTCAGACTGTTCTGGACCCTTCTTGATCGGGTTATTTCCTTGAGAACCGGAAGACTCACTATAACGGGGTTTTTTGGAAGGTGGTACAACAGTCTTGCATGATGACTTCGGCTTAGGTGAAGTCCTGAAAGGATTATCCTGGTTGGCTTTATGAGGAGGGGTCGTAGGTGGAGTTAGGCCTAAGGGGGGAAAAAGGACGAACAGAGTATTTTTAAGGACACATACGACGTTTTATAAAGGTGGCTTGTGTGCTTCTTTAAAACAGATACAAAGCGAGACCCATTCTATGTCACTTTAACACTAATAATTCTGGGAATAAGAGAATTTAGGCTGCGAGACACCAAAGGTCTGGTAACGACAATAGCAACAGTACTCATGCATTGCTATTAATCTTCAGCATCACTTCTGTCCCTCCCCTTCCTTCATGACATCCGCCTCTCTATAGATTTTGATAGAAAAGATCAAGAGATAAAACCCAAAAGGCTCTTCTTTTTTTCCCTTCTTTTCCATTAAAAATCAAAAAGATTTTGATACAAAACTCAAAAGTCAAAAGACCGGCACTTTCAAAAACCTGAAGAAATTAGCAGACAAAAACCTGAATAAAAGCAAGCCCGAGAAAAGTAAACGAGTGCTACTGAAGGAACCCTGGTAGGATGCAGAACTTGAAGGCAAGGAAGTACAGCAACTCTACAACCCAACTGCAATGACTCTTTGTCTCCACAGTTCATTAACTTATTAAACCATTGCTAATGTATGTATAACACATTCTTGTAAGCATAACTAATACATTTTGCCTGAAATGTGGTTCTGCAACTGAAACCCAAGTGAACAACAGGACAACTGCAACTGTAACGAACCATTGCATTTAGAACTAAATACTAGTGAGAAATCACAAAGCAGGGAGTCAAAAAGAAACAGAGAAGTATTTCAAGAATAAAGATATCACTAATTACCAGGATTGTTCACATAACTGTAATAGATTATATCACTTATGGCGAGACAAAATTGCAGGAATGACTACAGCCAGTTCCAATAAAATCTGGGAACAAAAGCAGCATCTTCCAATTATTTTTGAAAGGGTAGAATATAGCTCTCAATATTTTCTGTAGAAATCACAGAATTTCTTCAGACTTTACAAAAGGATAACCCAGGCCACCACGGCAGAGCAACAGCAAACTGCAGCCACTGTTCAGGAGATAATTACTCTTCAGGAAGATATTTAGGACGTTATGTTTGAAAAATTTACTTCTTTACATGTCCAATTGACCCTTATGTAGTTTAGAAGTGTATGTGCTTAAAATTAAACAAATTAGGCTGAGATTAGGGAGTTCTCCTCAATAATCCAAACCATCCTTGAGAGCTTCAGAAGCTGATGCTGCCCAAGATTTTTAATCCTAGCTCAAGCAACAAGCTTTCCATTAGTTCCTTAGCAAGAATGACAAGAGAAGGCAGACACACTTACAGGAAATGTGGATTTCAAACATGGCTATAGAGTTTTGTTTTGTATTTTTAACCATGCGACAGAGCTCAGCAGATCAATGCAAATGGAACATGTTTTATAGTGTTTTGCTGTAAAGAAGGAAAAGCGTCCATCAATGCATAGTGCTCCCCAAGGAGCATAAATGGAGACTGGGAGTCCCACTGCATTAGCTGCAATGAATTTGTTCCAGAAAAAAAAAAAAAAAGAAAAAAAAAAAAGAAGATAGGAGTACCAAGTACCAAGGCATGAATACTTGATGTGAGAGAGAAGCTTGATTTTGTCTGAATGGTTGGAAAAACTGGTTATGAGCTACCTGTGGCTATGTGGAGACTTTGCCTGATGCCACAAAAGCCAGGGAAACTGAGGCAAAGATAAGGACACCAAAAACTCTAATTACCTCAAATTTTAATTTGATAGTGAAAAAGCTCTTTGTAAATTCATCACTGTTAAACTATTTCCTTTCATTTGAGTCCTCAATTTTTTCCTCCCTGAAAATTCACCTGAGTCAGCAGTACGTATTTCACACCTTGTCCACCTCCTCACTAACAAATATTTTTGGCTACCAAATGATTTTTTTGTAAAACAAAGAGAACAGTCCTCTTCAAAATTCTGCAGTAAGAATTTCTGGATTAAAACTTCAGGCTCAGATTCAATAAAGATTTGAGTAAGCAAAATCTGTTTTCTAGATAAAAAATTTAGGACAGTCACTTTTACTCATGAAATTATACAGGCCAGGAGAGGCTCTGGGGTTAGTTACTGACTTTTTGGATGTAGTTTTAAAGAAAGAATGAAGCAGAAACTCCACAAAGAGCATGCGTATTTAAGAATTTCAGGCAAAGAAATCCCAGAGATAATCCAATATTCCAAATAAAATATTGTTTCCATTTCCACTTCTTTAAATCTAGCCCTGGCAGGAAGCCAGCTAAACACAGAGCACAATGATTTCCAGAAGCTCTATGAAGAGTCCAACAATCTTTAGAGGAGGGGAAAAAAATAAACAACAAAACAAACCCTACTGAAAAAGCTCTTGCAAAAGTACAGACTGAGCTAAATTTACTGGCACTTCTCTTGCTGGCAGAACCACGCTGGAGACAGCCGAAGAAAGGGCTTCCTCGTGGCATTTTGGCTTTTTTCCTGGTTTTCAGCAGAAGCAGGAAGTGCCCGGGCAAGTAGAAACAGACCAAAGTCGGAAAAATGTTCATTTAACTTTTGAACAAACCTCCACCGGGGGATGGAGGAGGGAGAGAAGTTTTGAATTCATGTCACCCGCATCCCATGACCCATCTCCAAACCGTGAACTTTGAGAAGACCAGCTGGCACCCTTGCTCATCTTCCCACTGATCCTTGGTCAACTTCTACGCGGGCCACGATCCCACATCAGCGGCGTTACAATATTCTATAACCGTTGGGTTACTATCGGACGCGCCGATTTCTCCGCCAACGTGTACATTTTAGGGTTGACAGTACAAGGTATATGCTGTGCTCTCTCTTGAACTTAGCAGGTTTTGACAGATTTATGGAAGGACAGATGGCCATTACGGGCTGAAGGCTGACAAGAGGCAGTTCAGAGCATTGTTAACACACTTGCACAAACTCTCAGCAGTGCAGCGCTGTGCAGAATGTAATTCAGACTATAGCTTTTTTATTGCTGCCTATTTTCTTTTGTCAAAAGAGCCTGCTGTGCACAGCAACAAATGGCTGCCATTACCCAGAATGTAATGGGTGTCAGACAAATCACGTAACACAAACAATCAAGAGTATGTAGGTCATATTTCAACAGAGCACAACCTTAGCAATATTTATGATTACTGCATTGAAATGTGCTCTATAATAAACAAGTACCTCTACATCACTCACACTTATGTACTTCTGCACAGCAAATCTGTTAGAAGTGGTACATACTCTACAATCATCCCCCTTAAACAGTCTTTTTTCTTTTTACAGTAAAAGGCGAGTATTTTTTCACGACATACTATAAAACCATTTTCTTTGTAGGGGCTTTTCTTTAATTGAATGGCTTTGGTAAATGGTACGTTTGCACTTTGCCTTGCTCTGTCTATAGACTACGAACTCGCTCGGCGATACCGTGCTTCGGAAAAGAGCGTACATCAATTTGCCGGCGCTGGCGCCGAAGCAGCACCGTCCTCCCCGAGTCCCTGCAGCAAGAGGCGTTGGAGTGTTCACCGAATCCACCACCTTGGCCAAGCAACTTACTTCCAGAGAGTGGCCGGGAAACCACTTCTGATACACGCCAAAACTCCTCTTAAATAAACCCCTTAGTAACTCATTTAGCTCAGCTACAGTGGATAAGCAGAAATCAGGGGAGCGCCTTTGCACAGAACACGACATCTTGACTTTTTAGGACTGATTTGCAATGCTCTTTTACATCGACACCGATCTTTCCAAAACTGCTGTATCTGTTAGCAGTTAAACGTTTGATGACATATTTTGTGCTTCAAGGGGGCTGAGAATTCGCGTCTTTTGGGGAACGCAGCCCCAGAACCTTTCTACACATGCTTTTGAGAAGCCCTGAAAATGAATACTTTTATACCTTTTAAATTTGAAAATGGATTGTCACATTACCTAAGGCCACTTAAAACACTGAACACAAGATAACAGCTCAATTCAGTAGAAGAATCAGAAGAGCTTTTGTGTGGCACAAGATTGCAGAAGCCAGGAAAATATAATAAAATTAAATACCCATCATATAATAAAAAACTACATGGTTGTTGAGTATTCAATTTAATCCTGTTGCCAGTGCTGCAGAGAATAAACACAGACGCCTGAAAACATCAAATAATTTACTATGTTTTACTCCCTCTGGACAACTCTTTGCATCTCTTGTCTCATTTTATCAGAAATCATTCTGAGGCCAAACAAGTTCTTACATGACAGATTTTAAGTATTTGTTCTGACAACTACGAGGTAGCACAGATCGAGAGGTGGGCAAATAGCAAGCTGTAAGCATC
This sequence comes from Gallinago jamesoni, assembly GCA_025769975.1. Classification (NCBI taxonomy): domain Eukaryota; kingdom Metazoa; phylum Chordata; class Aves; order Charadriiformes; family Scolopacidae; genus Gallinago; species Gallinago jamesoni. Next base: position 58,132,333 of record JAOQGH010000032.1, read on the forward strand.
CTCAAGGATGCTCATGAATTCCAAACCACTATTCATGCTGGTTGTCTTCATGCCCCTTTTCCATCGTTTTTTTTTGAGAAATTAAACTTTGGACCCCATAAAGACTGGTGAGGAGGTTTAGGCTCAGTTAAATCACAGGGATCTGTGGGCAAAGGAGAGACTTTTCACCAAGTCACCTGTTGCAGATAAGAGGGTGGAAATAGCCCTCCAGTTACTGATTGAGCCTTAAACATGTCAACTCACTTCATGCCCTCACATGATGGAATTGAGTATTTAGGAGTGAAGGTTTAAAAAGACACTGTGAGAACAGAGAGAGCAGAGAATTTCAAACATTTAGGGGCCGTGCCATCTAACTTTGGGCATTTAGAAGTTCAGCAGAAAGTCCAAGGCAATCACTGGGGAGCCCTGGATCATCAAGAAAAACACAGCCACCTCCAGATGGGGAGTTATCCTCCCAGTCCCTGTGCCTGCAGATTCCCCTTCAACCTGGCTGGCAACTAAGAAGAAAGAGCTCTTCCAGTGACACAGGAATGTCCCATGTTCCTGGAAGACATCAGAGAGGTTCAAGCCCATTGCCTCTTAGCAAGTTGTGCAAAAAAAGGAGGAGGAGAAGGACCTCTTGAGAGCTTCTTGCTCAGATGAGACTCTCCTTACACAGAAATTTCCTCCATATCATGATGTCCTGGGTCCACTTTCCTCAGAATAGCACTAGAAATCAGCTGCAGGAGTTGGGATTTTAGAGAGCAATAGACTTACTCCTCTATGAGAGGCTATTTATTTGAAGTGTATTCAAAGAATTCTTATGTGTGGCTTGAAAAAACTTTATAAAAAATGTATTTGATCCTTGTAATTTGACAAATCAATGTTTTGACAGTTTTAGGGAGGACAAATTTACATTCACAACTACTAACAAATCTGTTGTAAAGCAAGATATAGCATCGGCAAGAGAACGGTTTCAGTTTGACTTTAGATACATGAATCCAAAATATGCGTGTGACGAAGATTGATGGCTCATGAGGGAAATGCTTTTATTTATTTATTTTTCTACTCTATAGTTAATTCGTCAGTGAGGGAACCAATGTTGTTTTCAGCAGAGAGATCAAGGGAGCTGCTATTTATATTAAAATACTTTGTGCTTCGATAGTGCGAGCAGCAGTGCTAATGGTCTTTTCAATTCAGCAGTGAGATCAAGGCAACTCCTATTTAAATTATAATAAATAGTGCTTGTACAGTGCAAGCTGCCCTATATAAGGACAATGAGCAATGCGGTTATCTGGATATAATTTGGAGTTGCCAGGGTCTCACTAAAGAACTCCAAGGTATTATTAATCACTCCTGCCACTATTTTTTTTCCTTTCTTTTTTTTGGTTGATTTTTTTTAAACTGAAGTGGGTCCCAATTCTGCCATGATTTACTCACAAACGCTGGAAGTTCTTCAGTACTCGAGGTTGTTTCTGTTATGTACTTGTCTGCTTCCAGCACAAGCAGACTCATCACACAGGACACTACTGCAATACAAATGAGTTAAAAAGACATGCACAACCACTCATCTTTTTATAGATTTATGTTCATATATGAATATAAAAATAAAATCTATGTCTATGTGAAGGCAGAGGTTAATACAGCTACCAAGTCACGAAATACAGTTTCCTGAAACCTTCTCAGCAGGCATTGGGAAGACCAGAGCAAGTGCAACATGAAGTCCAAGAGCCATCATCATGTACGGTGACACTGCCCCAACTCTCTGGCCACACATGCTCTTACACCAACTCTTACTCCTAATTATCATCAGTTTATTTTCTAGCTAGACTCTATTTACTTCCAGAGGGGAAAAAATAAATAAATTATGTTTTCATAGTACAACGTTCCTGCTCACATATTCATGCAGTCCTGCTGTTTCACAGCTTCTGAGGCATGTTATAATGCGTTGGTTCTCCTGGTTATATTGTCTAAGACAACTACAGAGCTGTTGTGCTTCCTCCTCTGTGCACAGCTGATGGAGCGGAATGAACTTGGTCGTACCAAGACCATTCCTGTTGCCGTTATGGAGGCAACACTAGAGGACCATCCAGGGGTCAGACCGACTTCCCAGCTTCTGTCTGGTCAGCTGAGGGGAAGAGCAGGCTGCTGACTTTCTGGCTGGGAGAAAACACTGCTTCCTTCAGTGATTTCAAGGGCTGCTTGTACCAGCCCCGCTGTAGTCACCTCATCTGCCCCTGTCAGTTGGCAGCACCGGGCACTGACCGACCAGTGTGCTTACAAATGGGCATCCCTCATCCAGATTTGCTCTCCAGTAATGATAAAAAGAGGATTCTCCGTGTGTCAGGCCCACTGGCACCAGATTATCCTGCTGCATACAGTGAATTTTGCCCTGTTTGTGTCGGTTTTGCAAAAAAGAAGGTGCATTGGAAGGATGCTTCCTTTTCTCATGAGAAGAACGATTAAGACTGCAGGCTTTCAGAACGTGGCAGAAGAAATGGGCATATTTTAACGCTGAACTAATGAAGAAGTTTCTGAAAAAGCGCAGTGATGGTTGTAGGGAGGTGAAAGCCGAGAGTATACACACACATCCAGTGCTTGGGCCTGCTCTTGTGTAAAGCTGCCACTGAATTTCAGAGCACCAAGCTGATTTATGGTACCTAAAGACATATTTTGTAATGCCACCCAAAATGCTAGAGGCCACACAATTTACAGTCCACTGTTATCTTCAGAGAAACACACGCCAAGTACATCCCCAGAGCAGCGTGGTTGGAACTCAATGATCTTTAAGGTGCCTTCCAACCAGAACCACTCTACGATTCATTCTATGATTCTGTGATCTCTTATTTTCCAGTATGACACAACTGAGAAAGAAAACAGTCTTGGCCATAGCTGAGGTGGAGCTCAACATGTGGTCTCGTGCTCAGTTCTGAACCCTTCAGGAAAAGAGAGGCAAAACAGAGTTCGGAGGAAAGCAATACACCAGATCTGAGTCTGAAGGAACTGACTTCAGCAGAACGAAGAGCAGCTGAATTAAATGGACACAAGGGGTGATGCATGAACTAAACCAGCACATGATAAAAAAACCCTACAAATCTTCCAAAGGTACAAATACTGGGAATCTAAAAGGAGGAGGCGGATAAAGGGGGGGTGTGTGAAGTGCGCTAATGGAAGAAATAAAGAGAAAGCAAGACCATAAAATGAATACAAATTTAAAAAATTACCTCTAAGCTATGGAACAGTTTTCCAGTGGTGGAGGAGAAAGCTGTTATTTGTGACATATTAATCTAGAATTGACAAAGCACTGAAACATGCAGTCACGTACAGCCCTCAACCGGCCCGGAGACAGACTGGGTGACATAACTTTTCCATCTGTACCATCTATTACACTGTGCTGTGGGGTTTGTCTTTGAAAGATGGTGCTCAGCAGTACACAAATCTATGGGGAAATGGGTAAGTATAACAGATAAATGGTTTCATTCATATTTTCCCAGAAATTACGCTCTCTTGTGTGGGTTTGGAGCCATATTTTCAACCACGGTCCTTCTCAGGTAACTGGATAAAAAGTCAACGCTAAACTGCACCGAAGTTAATCTACTGGAGACCTCTGTGAGGTCTCGGTGTACATGTGGTATATTAAAATGAACAAACACACACGCAAGCCATGCTTAAAGGAAGAGCCAGCACTCCCCATTTCTCACCTGCAGTTCCAGAGAGTTCCACACTTAAGGTTTGTTCAATAGTCTTGTTCTCAAATGGGGAACCCTTGGGATCACTGGAAGACAGGGCACATTTATAAAAACAAGCTGAAATGGAGTTGCTGTAGCCAAAATCTAATGAACCCCCCTCCCTTTTATAAATGTTTGCACTTTTTAGTACTTACTTTGGTGACTCGGGCGTCAATGGAAGTGATAAACTTGTTGGTTTGGCTAAAGGAAAAAAGAAAACAATTACAGAATATTTAAACACTCTATAAAGTATACTAAAAAGATTTCTTTTTATTTTGGTGCTGGAATCCCATGATGGTCAGGGCTGAACTCTGACAGTTCAATAGCCATTTCAGTGTATCTTAGATAGATAAATAAGGAAACTCATCCTGATTCCTTTTCACTGGTACCAAAAGGGCACCTAAATTTCAACTATGATTTACATCAATTACTGTACCTCTGAAATACAGTACACAACCCAAATGCCAAGAACCTTTCAGAAGAAGAGTGGTACATGTTAAAAATCAATAAAGAACTCTACAGGATACACTGCAAAAACATTATTTCTCTTAGAGTTAATTTAGACTACACTTCACGTTTTATTTGGAAACAGAAGCAGCAGAATAACTATGAAGTAACAGAACGTTATGAATATTCAGTTAATTTTACTTCTACAATATACAATTTTATATATAGCACTGAGAATAGGTTGTTTCTATGAGGCCAGAGTCCAACCAGTTTTAGGCCAAATTTCTGCAAATTATCCTGCAAACTGTGACAAGCCACGGACATAGTCACAGATGGTTAAAAATGGGGTTGAAGCTCTCAGCGCTAGAATCCTAACATACACAAAAAACAAAGCTTTAGCTATATAAAACACAAGTCTTTGTCACTTTTATTCATATACAAACTTGCCTTTTCCCAAAGCGATCCAAGAGCTAGGATATTGGAATACCACTAAGATTCCTTTAACTGCCAGCAAAATGTTTAAAAATTAAAAATAATATTACTTGCAGATTTTACTTTTCAGAAGTTAGATTGATGTTTAAACGCAGAGAGCATTGTACCAAGAACAACAGCAGGGGATCTCTTCTGCAAATTAATTACTTAAGACAAAATGTTCCCCTTGAACACTCCTGCACTGCAGATCTTTTGTCCAGAGTGTCACTACTGCGTATTTCGTATTCATTCCAGGCTTGGAGCTCCCATCAACATTAAAGGATTTTATATGCAAATTGATTACTTTTATAAGCTCTAGAGCATTTCTGAAGCGATATTACTTTTTTAAAAAAAAAACACAAAACCCTCCTCAATTCTCAAGAGCTGCACATTGTTTCTCCTCCTCCCCATATGATAGTGAGTAATGGAAGCTCAGGTGTTCACCTCGGCTTCACCTTCCTCAAAAGTCACCGGTTGGAGTGAGAAGATGCCCCTCAATGAGTAATTTGGCTGATCCAGCACTGCTGCTGATTTGTGCATAAAAACCAGGTGTGGTAAGACTGAATGTAGCCTGACACATCTTTGTGTGCATTTTAGGGGTATTAATGTTTGCCAGTGGCTACCAAGAGGTAAACCTGGCTTAAAAACCCTCTCAGACCTTACAGTAAGGCTCTGGAATAAAATTTTATACAAGGGCTTCCACTTTTTTTTTTTTTTAGAGGATAAAAATCCGCATACTCTTATCCAATTTAGGAAGCTGAACGTGTAAGAGCTATTTAAGCCTCTAAAAAGTCTCATTCTGCTCTCATTAGTCCCACAGAATAGTCCCACATCAGAATGTATATTTTGAGAATTCCAAAGCGCCGAGGCACAGTGCAAACCTGCCAGAGATGGGCACAGAACCAAGGCGTTATCTCACACTCGTATATATTCCTTTTAGGCAGATATCACTGAGCTCTCCCACAGAGAAATTCCCAAACCAAAACACCCATCAGTTTTCTTATTGCTAGGCAAGGGCTTGACCAAACAGTATTCCTGCAAAGGATTCGTCCTCACATACAGCTATTGATAGTGTAAATATTTAGCCAAGAAGACACTATTATTTTCCATGGTGCCTGTTTATTAGAGTTTCAAGGTCTACTGTGGTGCGCTTTTTTCTTATTAAAAAGGGTTCACATGAAGTTGCTTGTCCCTGTAAATTGAAAACATTCGGGTTCAAAAGAACTAAGTTTCCTCATGGGCAAATTTCAATGCAAAACCACAGATGATCTTTGGCATGAACGGGTTTGTGGACATTCCCGTGGGTTTGCAATATGTTTGCAACAGTAACCCTAAAGGAAAATACCGTTTGACTTATTCTTTGTGAGCTTTCCCTAACTTTGAAAGAAAATATCAGACCCTGGTTATTTCTTATAATGGAAGGAGCCAATTTTCTCATACTTTTGATTAAATGTATGAACAAATGACTGCAGGTCTGCAAATATCTGTTAAATTTGCAAGGTTGATTCTGCATGAATTGACTGTCCAAGCTGAAAGCATTATGTTCTTGTATTTGTATTATACGCAAATCCATTGATATTGAAGTCATATATTGGTGTATGAGGCAAATTTGCTGAAAAAAACAACATTTCAGAAGCCTGTAAATTAAACTGCAGGAATTAAAGAAGAGAGTAATTTCTCTCTACCTGCAATATCACCAAAGTCAGAGTTATCTGGTAGGTTACCCATACATCCCTTTGGACTTTCCTAACCTCTCCTTCTGCATTGTTTCCACAACCCAATGTGTCCTGGTCCTCTGCACTGAAAATTGCCTCGGCTGGGGAAAAAATGCAGCTCTGAGCTGAACAGGAAGATTTTATAATCTGTATTTATGCGTGTGTGTGTGCACACATCTATGTATGTGTATAACACAGATGTGCATATAGCCTGTTGTACATAATAAACCTTATCACGTATCACCTTAACACCCAACCCAGTGTTAATAAATCCTGCTGTAACCTCTGGCAGGTCCCTGTTTTCTGTACCCTTGCAGTAAGAGACCCAGGTTTTACACGTACAGCTCAGCCTGGGCTGTGCCGTGAAGCAGACTGCTGAAGCCATCCAGAAGGAGTGGCAGTTGGCAACCAAGAAGCTCTAGGGGCAGTTGGATTTCTTTCTCACAAGAAACACTGTTTGGAGAATTTGAGACCATAATGAGGAAAACTATACTCAGGATGACAGAATGTACAGCTGCGAGAAGGGTATTTAATGTTGGGAAGGGAAGATTAGTTTTATTAAGTTTGCTTATACTTCTTAGTGAGGAGTGAAAAATCAGATTTGATGGGGAATGAACACGCAGGAAGGGGGGAGGGGAAAAGAAGAAAAACCATACAGTTTACAATTGTTGCTTTAAAAATACCAGAACACCACATTTAGGGTCGTATCCAGATCTCTGTTTCAGCTAGATAACTTCCACTGACTTTAGTGGAACCAGCCAGAATTTGCACTCATGTGATCGAGATGGGCTCCTGGACTTCTAGATGCCAGGCCAATATGTGTATGTAGGTGCATTTTAAAGTACAGCAACTTTTAAAAAAGCTCCCTTTCGGCTTGTAAGGTTTTACAGCTTTCCATTATCTTGGGAAAACAGGCAGGGGAAGAGGGAGAGAGAAAGCAAGAGAGGGGGCTTTAGTTCTTGCATCCCTGTCATAGAAGCTACTTGTAATACAGACCCGTTCTTTGTGCATCGGGGGATACTAAAAGTCAATACAAGTGTTTAGTTTTGGCCATAAAGAATCTAAAAAGAGAGAGAAAGATCAGGATGGCAGCTAAACTTTCAACTATTTACAAAATAAAATTACAAACTGGCATTCCAGCTTTAGCAGGAATGACACATTTACTGCTTTCCCTGTAGCAGTGAGAGCACTATTTATTGTCTCTTAAGGACTACGTGGCAGGTTAACAATGCCTTCAGTTTTACGCTAGCAAAAAAGAAAGCTCACTAATGAACTGGCCTGCCCAGCTTGTTTAGGGGTATAATGATTTCTTAGTGGTAGAGTTTTCTGTATGAATAAGTATCTCCAGCTAGCTTGGGATATTAACATGTGCTATTTGTTAATTTTTTTTTTTCCCATGAGATTCTTTTTCTGAGGCGGGGGGGCAGTAGAGACAGGATTAAATTTGTTTAAAAGCTAAATCTAGCTAACTAATTCTAACTTTGCTAGACTGCTTTAAAATTCTCCCTACGCAGAAGGGATGCCGGATTTACAACACTAATCCAAAGAACAGAAGAGGTATCGAGGGTATTCACAACTGCGGTATTTCAGCTTCCCTGTGTTACTGCTGGTCCCACACCCACCTTGCAGATGATTTGTCTGAGACTGCAGATGGGGCTTCCTTTTGGAGGTGCATTTCTCTTTGCTGCTGTTCCTGTTCTCTGCTGGTTTGGTCTGAGGAGGGTCATCATTCGTAGTCAGATATTTGAGAAGTTCAGAGCAGGGACGTCTTTGCGGCTTCTGCTGTTGACAAATGCTCTTTGCTTTATTGCTCCATGAATTCTCAGTCTTAAAAACAGGACGTAATAAAATAAAATAAAATAAAAGAAAAAAAGCTAAAATTAGCGAGCTGAACCTTATCAGAATGGATATAGGTTTTCTGAAGAGATGAGATTTTCAATGAAGTGTTCAGTCTAAGTGTACTAGATCTATGAGCTGTGAATAATTGTTTGCAGAACAAGGAAAGAAAATTACATTTAAAATTCCTAAATGACATTTATGCAGCTTTTTATTTCATTTCTCCTACATTTCAATGTTCCTACTCAGCAACATGTAACTAACAAGACCCTACAGCGCCTTTACTGTGAGCAAAAAAATAAGCTGGTTTAAACCTTAATTTGCTGCAGATTGCTTGAGCCCAGTATTCACAACTCTCTTAAGTACCCCTAAACGCTCTGTTTTCAGTTACAGTGAACGGCAAGACAAACATTGTTTAATACTGCCTGCTAACAGAATTATGTCAGAGCCCCCATTCCATCCAATTAATGGCTGATATACATCTTTCGCCAAGAATCAAGCCTCATTTTTCTTAGCTCAGACAGCTGGCAAAATGGCAGTCCCGCATCCTGGAGTCACTCATAAAACAACACCAGCCCATCAGCAAATTTTATCCTACCCCCTACTAGTCTGGGTATCAATAAAGTAACAGACGGTGGGACTAGAATTGAACTCTGCCAAGAGAAAAAAAAAAGCACAAATGAAATATTCAGAGCATAAAGGAGCTCAGGTGATTTTCTGAAACCCAGCCTATAATCTGCTCACTTTTTTATTTCTTAAAAGCAGTTGCAAGATAGGCAGATTAATACAATACATATAGATCTACTGCTTGCTTGGTTGCTGAAAGCATAGAAGACTTTGTTACACTTCTTATTTTTTTTTCCCTTATTACAAAGATTAAATTTGTACCTTAACAACCACAGGGCTTGTTCTGATCCTGTGATTAGTGTTTGCATGGTTTTGTGTGCTGAGACCACTGCATTCATTGTAATTTAGCTGAGTGTTGGCTGGAGCCAGCAAGAGCTTCTTAAGCTACAAACACATCAGGGAAAGAGAGGTGGAAGGAAAAGAATAAAGTTATGCATCTTTACGGATTAAAATGATTTATCTACATTTTTGCATAGTTACTTTAAATTAGCTACACCAATTTCAACAGGCAAAGTACAATAAAACAGAAAGAAGGGCTCGATATTCCCCACAGCAAACAGATTTCATTTTCTTCTAGCTTGGCAGGGTACTTCTGCTCCCTTTGCTGCACTATACTGCGGGGCAAGCAGAAATGACAGGGGTCTTGGATTTCTGAATCCATGGCAAAATGAAATTCTCGGCAATCTGTTTGACAGAAGAGGCCTCTGATCTAAACAGAGATGTAAACTTTAACAGACTAATGGATACGCAGCGCCAAGATGCAGGTATCTGGCTCGGCTTCCGCAGAAGCCAGTGATAAGGGGCTTTCAGCAGAAACAGAATCACGTCTCACACTGGTTTTACTGAGCAAAATGCGTATAAGGTTTCACCCACATCCTCACCCAAGGTTCAGTTTTTGCCCTGATTAGCACTAAGCTGGTGCTTACTGGTCAAATCAATGTTAAAGGCACAAAATTAGCCCCACATCCTGCCAGGCTCAATGGGCCTTTCTTTACAGATCACAAAAAGTGATGTCTAAACATAGATACAAAAAAGAGCCCCGAGAAGTGAAATATGGATTAAAACCCCTTACCCTGACTTATTTGAACAGAATGATAAGCAAACATGTCAGCCATTAGCACTAGAATCTCAAAAACAATCTCTTCAACAGGCTTTTTAATAGATTGCCTTATTAGTCATCCTGTGGCTATTTGGTGGGGTTCCCCCCCCCCGCCCCCCGCCTCCCTCCCCTGGTTAATTTTCATTTCTTTACTTGATTTTCCTTTCCAGACTAAATGAAAAGTCCAGACCTTACTGTGACTACATCATACCCATGCAGCGGGTAGCCAGGGGCACATCCAATTCCTGTTAAACAGTAGGAAGGGTTCTTACTAGAGACGGCTCTTCTGCCTCCTGAGTTGGAGGGGCGCCGTCGGGCATCGGGGAAGGGCTAGCGGCATTTTCGTTGGTCACATCTCCATCTGTCAGTGCATCAAAGGAAGGCAATCCATCCTCATCCACGGGGATGCTGTCCAGTGTTTCAGTGAGAACAGCTAGCAAGTTCGCCTCGCTCTCTTCATCTATCTTCTGCAGGAAGGGGACAAAACACAAAAACAGGAACCAGGTGAGAAGAGAGAAGGAAAAAACCGATGCCTCTGGGTGTGAAAAAAGCAGTCAAAAGACAGTTAAGCCAGCCCTTGAAACAGTAGCCAGTAACAACGTCTCAGAAGATGTAATTAAGTGCAATAAAATTATCCATCTCTGCGTTCAAGAGAAATCTCTCTGCGCTCACACTGTATTGCTCTAGTTTACTTTTCTTCCAGAATTTTTTTTTTTTTTTTATCCAGTGTTAACAACGAGAAGTAATCACCCAGGGATTGTATTACAGGATATGCCTAAGCTGCTGACACCTAATGATGGTGTCAGCCCAGGCTGTCTCTTCCTTTTTCTTTTCAATGTTGAACATCAGCTAATTGACCTGACAAAATTACAAGAATCTGAGAATAAGACAGCTAATCAGAAGACCAAAATGAATCACCTACAGTGAAAAGCAGAAAACCTTGTTCACATACACGGCCTGGTGTAAGAGAGAAAGGTTTTCCCTTCCACACTTCTGGAAATCCTTGCTTCCAAACCAAGCAAAAAGCTTCTTGTTCCTGAGCATTCTGGCATAAGAGTAGCCACCAGGACTCATATCATAGGTGGCAGGCTCTTTGGGCCTCTTTTAAAGAAATCTATTAGGCAGGTTGCCTTTGAAGTTGTCCTTTCGAGCTATGTCGTTCGAGTGCTCAATGCGACTATTGTACGCATTTATCTAATTCAGACTGCAATTATAAAAAGCAGATTAATTCCTAATCAGATGTGGCTGTAATTTTAATTTATATTAGATATCTTATTTCAGCAACAACACTTCTTTTTGTCAAATTGAGTAAATTTAAATGCCTCCCGATTTTTTAATGAAATATAGTCCCTACTGTATATTAAGGTAGAGATTTTTGGAATACTGAGAGTTCTCGGGAATAGAATTGTGTAAAAATCATTATATTTATTTTTCAGAAAGATTGGAAATTGATCTTGACAGATCAATTATCTAGGATTCCTAGGCTGACCCTAGTGCTATTAAAATAAATGAAAAGCCTTTCACTGATTCCAGGGATATCAAAGTGGGAGTTTTTCCGCTGGCTTCAGAGTGGGTCACCACGCTCCAGGTTCACACTGCAAAGAGATTTCAGCTGAGGTCAAATCTCATAGTTTAAAAGTTAATTAGCCAGGAACAGAGCAGTAAGACAAACAAAAGCTCTTCCTTTTGGGGAAAAGAAAAAAAAGGAAAAAAGTCAACAATAAAACATTGCCAGTAGCACCCCAGAAAATAAATAAATAAAAAAAAAGGCAAGTGAATCTGGGTATCCCTTCAGAATGACTTTTTTCAGTAATACTGTCTCTACCAGACCCTGAATGGAGATGCTCATAAACCACACAGGTAACTGCTCCTGCCAGGCTTCTCTGCCAAAACATACCTCACGGCTTCTCACAGAAAGGCTCTGTCTTTGAGCTAGAAAGCTACGGCAGGGCACAGACTGTTCTGGTGTCTACGGCATCATCCCCAAGAAACAAATAAACACTCGGGCAAAGGTAATGCTAAGGAGACTTAAAAGGCCAAAAGAGGCTTGGCTGCTGAGAAACAGAGTCTAAGACCTGGTATCTGGTGATTTCCACCATACCAAGCAGACACATGCACAGTGCCATGAGAATTCAGTCTGCAGAGGATGGAAATAAGCAGAGGGAAGCCGCCTTGCGACTCAAACCGCGCTCCAAGTGCAGCTTCTCACAGCCACTTTTTGAGAGGCGAAGAGGAAAATTACGGTGTCGCTTCTAGGAAAGTACAAAAAAGGTGTTATCAGGCAAAAAAAGCAAAAAAA
>JAOQGH010000032.1:58154089-58195234 GCA_025769975.1 Gallinago jamesoni
ACAGCTTCTCTGGGCAACCTGTTCCAGTGTCTCACCACCCTCACAGGAAAGAATTTCTTCCTGAGATCTCATCTAAAACCTCCCCTCGTTCAATTTAAAACCATTACCCCTCATCCTATGGCTCTACTCCCTCATCAAGATTCCTTCCCTATCTCTCCTGTAGCCCCTTTAGGGACTGGAAAGGGCTCTAAGGTCTCCCTAGAGCCTTCTCTTCTCCAGGCTGAACAACCCCAACTCTTTCAGCCTGTCAAAGAGGAAGAAACCGGGGAAGGGAGCTCTGGACTGGAAACAGCCTAAGATGAAACAGACACAGTCCCAGGGTCCTGGAAAGGGAAAACCAGTGGAAGTGACGCTTCTGGGGGTAGGATGAAGCTACTACCATTAACACAGGCAGCATGACCTCTGTTTCCACCTATTTCAGACACAGGACAGGACACTGTACCCAAGTCTTGCTCAGCTGGTTGAGTGGGTGGGATGGCTCATGTTTAGGTAACAATAAAATCTTGTTTTGTAAACTTACTGAAGGATTACACACACAAACCACCAAAGAGAAAGGGAGCAACGGGTGCCCCCAACCTGAGTGCCGACAGCACAGGGATGCCCAGTGCTGCCCAGTGACAGGACAAGAGGGAACGGGCACAAACTTGAGTATAATATATCTTGACTATATGTATCACTTTCCTATGAGGGTGGCAGAGCCCTGGAAGAGGCTGCCCAGGGAGGTGGTGGAGTCTCCTTCTCTGGAGACATTCCAAACCTGCCTCAACAAGTTCCTGTGCAACCTGCTCTGGGTGGACCAGCTTTGGCAGTAGGGTTGGACTTGATGATCTCCAGAGGTCCCTTCCAACCCCGTATCATTCTATGATTCTAATGCCAGCCCCAGCTTTGCTCTCCCTGGGATTAGAGCAGCACAAACCAGGTGGCACCCAGGGAAGTCAACGGAGTTAAACCAGGACAGATTAAGTGTAAGTGAGAAGCAAATTGGGCCCTTTATGTCTGCCCTTCTCTCCCTCCTGAGAAAAACTAAATCTGCTCCTTTTTCCTCAGACGCGTCGACAGCAATAGCCTAAACTGCCCTGGTTGGGTTTCACCGGTGGCAACGCAGAAATGTTTATTTCCATTAGGCTGGGTCTATAAAACCTCCTTTCAGTCCTGCACTTCTACAATTTCCAAACAGCAAAGCCTGACATTTTGGTCTCTTGACAAGCAAGGCTTAATAGCGGGATGTTTGGAAAAAAAGAAAAAAAAAGAAAAAAAAAATCTATACGAAGAAAGCTCTTAAGACAAGATAGGCCGAGCGTTTTTCACCACAAATGGTTTGTTTTAGCTATCTCTCTGCCTCCTGTAAGAGGGAAATCAGACAGCTTACTGGCTTAGCTTGTTAGGCCAGGTTAAAGGGAAGCATCGCTGAAAGGCTCTTACAGCAGCTTACCCTTGGACTAAAAATAGCAGGCACTAGAGAATTATCTTAAATACTACCAAACTTGTTCTGCACTGTGAATGCAGATAACTGTAATATGTTTCCATTTTTGGTAGTTTTCGAGCTTTTTAAAGTTATGCTCGCTTTAGCTGACTATTTAATTAGTTTCTGATTCTATTTGCCACTTTTTTCTCTCAGAGATATAGCCTGAGGGGTACTTTGCCTACGAATCCTTTGTATTTAGCAGCGTTGCTATTGTTAACATCTAATGAGCTGTTGGATTTGCCAAACGCTCGGTATAGGTACAAACGCTTCTTTGAAATATAAATGTTCAACACATAGCAAATAGCAAATCAAAAGATACTCTAACGCGGCGTCCTCACTCTCTCATTGCGTGTCTCATCAAAAATAAAATAAAAAAAAAGAATAAAAATTAAAATCTGCTTTATTACATTTAATACTGAAATTCTAAAATACGTATCTGAGCGAGACATTTTTAGCTCACTGCCCACGACTTCGGAAGAGAACTAAATGAATTTTGGTGCCATCAGGAGGACTCGCACATATGGGCAAGGTTCCACGGTCTGACAAGGTTCCCTGCCAGCTGAACGGCGGAGCTAGCACTGTCTTCTTTGGGGTAAAACTGCAAGACCCCACAATCTTTAATGAAGCCACCTCATCTTTAAAACATATAAAATGAGTTCTCTCTCTTTTTTTTTTTTTTTTTTTTTAAGGCTACAAGCAGCTCTTTTTAAGTGGTCTTAAGCGGGTTAACTGTTCATCTGTACCTCACTGAAAACCATGACAATACCAAACCAAAGGAACTCCAAAGCAGAGAACAAATGTTCTCGGTCTGTACATACATTTTTCTCATGCTACAGCTGGAAAGACATCCCTGCAGACATCAGTCATGGGGTGTAACCTCCCTGCTGCTGTTGTCACCTCCCCTCTCTGCACTCCTGCAGATAATGCTGTTGTGGGTATTCGCTAAATGAACACAGATCAGGAATTTCACTGGATTCAAGCAGCGAGTGCCCCTGCACAGATTCCTGCCCACTGCCTTCCACACGATGTCACTGCTAATATCATTTAAAACCCCCACCTTGAGTAAGGCCAACAAATGCTGGCCAGGGTCAAGCTCAAACCCAACCACGTTGGTTCAGCTGAACAGAAGTTCCTACCCTTACTGTCCGGCATCACATCCAAATGCCATGGAGCTAGCAAAACCTGTCTTCTCAGACACAATTTTTCTTGGACTCTCTTTTCCGGGTGAGAAATGTTTTCGCTCTTAAGTAGTGGTGGAATTCACAGATTCCCTCACCAGATATATACCCACCGCCTTTACAAGCTCACGCATAGTGGCATAACATAGCCACATGTCTTGCAACTGCCATTAAAACCCTCCATATGTCTTCATTTGGGAAGCAAGTTTTCTTTTTGAGTCAGGAGTTAGGTTCACAGCCTCTCTGTCAAATAAACAACGTGTCTGTTGTCACCTGGCTGCTGAGCAAACCCTGTCTTTGAAAATATACACTCAGTGATTTTAAGCCATCTATTTCTCAGCCTTTCCTTCCACAGCCATGCAGCAAAAATAATGCTCCACCTTCATTATGGTGATTAACATCACTATCCACCTCCTGCAACTTAAATTTCTCCCGGTTAAGTGTTATTATGGCACTACAAAGACAACAGCCCTCTTGCACTGAAGGACCTCCAGTCACATCGTACGGGGAAATATTTGCAGAAAGTACTCACCGTTCAGACAAAAGCAAGAAAGGAGGATTACAATCCTCGCTTTATAGCAGGGGATTTGAAGTGCAGAGATTAATCAACTTCTCCAGGCCAGGGAGCGCCCATGGGCACGGCGGAAGGCAGGGCTCCAACTTGCAACACCAGTCTCCCCTTCCAAGCAGGGGACAACATTTCATGGACGCCAACAGTGCACATGTTTGCTCACTTCTTACCAGCATTCCAGAGCGGAGTTTTCCAGAGGAAGTTAACACAGAGACAGTAGTGAATGACACAACAGACAACGCACAATAGTGCATTAGATAGAATCATAGAATTGTTCTGGTTGGAAGGGACCTTAAAGATCACCCAGTTCCAACCCCCCTGCCCTGGGCAGGGACACCTCCCACTAGACCAGGTTGTTCAAAGTCCCATCCAGCCTGCCCTTGAACATTTCCAGGGAAGGGGCATCCACAAGTTCTCTGGGCATACCTACCCCCATACCAGGAAGCCACAGGATACATGTATGAGATGGTGGATTTTAGGGAGAACATCAGCACACTACAGCAAAAAAGACAAGTTTGGAGCAGCGGGAAGGAACACAATCATGACTGAGTTCAAAAGTGAGCATGGAGACCATCTAGCTTAACATGAAAAGCTGGGCCAGCCCCTCAAAATACAGGAAGGAGAGGCTATAACCTAAGATCAACTCAGCAAGCATCTCGGAAAAAGAAAGGGTCCACAAAACACTGTTTGAGTCCCTCTCTTTGCATAACTTACTTTGGGAAGATAAAACCCCGAAAACATCCAAAGCCATTCAGGTAGGTCATCACCTGTACATATAGTCACGGAGACAGGTTTGTCCCAAGGAAAGCAGTGATGGAGGAAGAAAGTGTTTTTGGCACAGGAACAAGGATAAAACACTTTCTCAAAGGCATTTGTGGGATATCAGGCAGAGTGAATTGGAATTAGGATGAGGGATCATGTCATTAACACCAGCAACAGATTAAGTCCTGGTGATTTTCCATGAGTATAAGGTGGGAGAAGACAGGCTAGATATTGTGTGTTTATTGAAGCAAGAAGGTTAGAGATAAGATATAATCTAACCAAATCACAGAATGCAATTTGGGAAGATATTCAAGAGTTACAGAGACCGAATCAGTGGGTTTGTCTAATACCTATAGGTACAATTACACTCTGATGCAAAACAATTATTGGGTGTCGGAGAGGGAAAACATCAGGTGAAGTAGTCCTGATCCTTCTTAAGTTGAGTAGTGTTCAGGACCAGGAAGGACACCTGCACATATCCAAAAGCACAAGTATTCAAGAAGTAGGAAGTAGACATCTCCAGGAGAGTTGGACTGTACAAGTTTGGCACCAGAGATGCATTTTATTTGGAGAGAAACAGCTCAGATGGATTCAAACATTTAAACAGCAGTCAGCAATATTTTGTAGGTTGTCATTCCAAATCTATGAGCATTTTGACCCTTTTTCCTATCGAAGACAAGCATGGTACTACGCCACACTGGTGTCCTGCCACGTTCCTCACATACACAGTTATTTTGCAAAGTCCTCTCCCATGGGAAAGGGCTTTCCACTTAGCAGCTTCAAAGTTAAAAAAGGGGTATCATTTTAGAACTGAGCAGAGCCCTTGCAATGAAAACTGAAGCCATGCAAAATTCGACCAATTTCTCATCTTAAACCCTCTGAGGAGAACCTCAGCAAACCCTGCATGGTTCCTGTGTGAAATGCAGAAGTTTGCAATGAAAACCACTTTTCTTTTTTGAGGTCAGCCATACTCAGCTCTTAGATTTGACTCTCTGGGGGCAACAGTGATGAGGACTAATGTGGACTAACTCCAAAACTCAGCAAACTTGATTTTTCACAAAGATCTGAATTCTGTTTTAAATTGGGAATATACCAGAATGGTTAGGGAGAGATTGTAAAGAAATAACAGTGCATGATGTCTTGATCAGAAATGACTAGAGAATATACAGTTCTGCACAATACATTTGAGGGATGTCTTTATAAGAGCTCTTTTAAAAAATTATTTTGGGGAGCAACTGGAAAAACCTAGCAGCTCTGTTTGAAGGGATAGAAGGGCAATGAGTTCTACTGTAGGATCTCTTATTTTGCTGACTCAGCGAAGACACGTTTGTCATTCAAAGACAAATTAGCAAAGGGCATGGATCGTGCTACGTAGATGCTCAGTCTCAGTTATCAGCCAGGTACAGGCAGCTTCCAACTCATCTACCTCCAAGAGCGTCTGGAAATAAAAAAAAAAGCAGCAATCTCTTTTGGTGAATGTGGACAGAACGTCTTTGTCAAAATTTCAGTTTGAGCAAATACTGCAAAGCGGTTTAGCGCAGGGAGGATTTGTCCCCGCAGAAATTGACACAAATTCCTTTAGGACAGGGGCAACCACCTCAGCCAGGATTGCCAGCAGATAGAATTAGGAAAACTGGAAGATAACACCATGGCCTAATGTAAACTCTTAAATCTGCTGTAAACAGAGCGGTAACATTGGCACATAATAAAGCTGGTATCTGTCATTGCTCTCCCAGAAGCAGGTGTAGGGAAGGACAAGAGATATGGCTGGATTTTTGTTCATCCCTATGAATTGTGGTTGGGGAAAAAGCAAGCTGAGAGAAACTGTGGCAAATAGCTAACTTTATAGTAATGGAAGGCAAGCTGGCATGATGGTGTAGGATGGAATAACGGAAGAACAAGTGGAAGGGTCCTGTGCATGGTGCAACCTGGAGTAACAGGCTTGAGAAGGCAGTATTCCTGGATGTTTCAAGATGGACTTACAAAAAAGCCCAGTACATGCAAAAGTCATTTTATAAATGGTTTCTGACGTGCCTGCTGGGCACAAGGCACATCTATAGACAAAACCACAGATTAGGAAATAGGAACTATTATAGGTTGAAGTTCAGGGATAGGCCTTTTTCCTTCTTCAGCTTTGGGCCCAAAAATCGAAGTTTTACCAGTCTAATTGTGTGAGATATCCAGAAAGAGAACAACCACCTCTGCACAGAACAGGACTGCCCCTAAAAAGCCCTCTTGGGTCCAGACATGGTCCACAGTTCAAGTTCACAGAGCTGCAAGTGCTCTTACAGGCGATGTTGATGGTCCAGCAGAGAATTAGCCCTCTGTGGCCTATTAGCTCGGACCACATTGGACTTGGACTGACTCAGCATGGAGTCCCTGACACAATTCCTGCTCCCTGGTACTCTGGGGAAGCTCCCTGGGCAGATCTTGGACACCATTTGGGTCTGTACGGGACACAGCCAAATAATCCTTCCCAACAGAGATGCTGACTAACTGCACAGGCACCTGCTTGGAACACTACAGTTGCCTCTAACCAAAGCTCATACCCTGCTAGGATCCCAACTGACTCTTCCAGATTTACTCCAGTGCCCCTCCATCACTTTCCCTGTGTTCCTGAAGGAGAGGTTTGCTCTCTCTCAGAACAGAGCCAAGGAGAAACATCAATATTGAGCAAGAGTTAATAAATCCACCCACAGCCCCCGTCAGCGCTACGCAGTGGCACACTCACGGCCTTGCAAAAGCTAGTCCTGAGCTGGCTGTAGGAGCACTCTATCAGAGCTAACAACCCCTGTCTGACTAGTGAAAAAGGTAGCAGAGCATCTTCCAAATGACAGCATTTCTTAGCTTCCTGGTCTTTGAGGTTGTTTTTTTTTTGTTTGTTTGTTTGGTTAGCTTTTTAAATTTTTTTTAAATTCAATTCTTCTTCTTCTTTTTTGGTGTGGAAATGTCTCCATGTTGGGATGTACTACTTAAAGCAGCTTCTTCCCAGGTTTGGTAGTCCCAAATCACATTGACTACAACTTCAAACTAGCATCTCCTAGCTGTGTTGTGGGTTAGAACTTTATTCCCTGGGCTGGGCAAGCTCAGCAGGCTGGAACCGTCTCCAGCTGGCTGGGAGGAAAAGGAGCCCGGTTAGACAGCAACGCTGCTGGGCCTCTGAAGGAACAACAACTTGAGTTTATCTTCAGTCACAAGCCCCAGGGACCAGCTCTTTTCCTCTTTCACTACCTTTGCTCCTTCCAAGGACTTCAAAGTGCACACCATAAAACAGGGAGGGGCTGGTCACTAGTACATACAAAGAGACTATTCCCCCTGCTACAGGTTTTTAGGCATTACCATGAGACAAGTAAATAAAGACTGTGTTTAGTAATTGGGGAAAAAGAAAAAAAAGGGAAAAAAGTATATTCTGTCATGCCAGCCAAGAAACCTGGTATGCCAGCTACTAAAAGGCCACATGGAAGTGATTGTGATTAACCTTAATTCATGGGATGAGATTTTCGGGAGGGTCAGGTATCCAGTGACAATGTTTAAAAAAGGAAATGCCCAAAGAAGTAATGTGCTGCCATGACTGTAACAAAAAGATTGCCCAGAAAAGTTATGCCTTATGGATGATTTAGCAATATCATAGATAGCACAGGCTCCAGCAAAAAGAGTGAAATCATCCCTATCTTCCCATTTGTCGGCAGAATTTTAACAAGGGGCTCCTGGGAGCTCTTGGGGGCTCCTCCATGGCTCAACAGACAAATTAACTCATCAAAAGGAAGGTAGGGATGATTAACTAACAAGAGCCCCCTCCAGCCCATCACTGGCACATGGTTATTTCACCCAGATGGTGTTCACCTACCTGAAACTGGTAATGACAGTCTCGGATCGGATTTACAGAAAAACAGATAATAAGGTGCTGCAAGAGTGACATGATAGGAGTTATTGGTCTGTGATGCTCTAGACTGTGCCAGAGGCAGCAGAGCTGTTTTGTAACGTTAGCCTCTGTTTTGTAACGTTATCCTCGCCGGCCGAGAGATTTCCTGCTGCAAATGGGAGGCTTGGTCTCCAGGGAGGCATTTGACCTGACCCTTCCTATACGAGAGTGGGATCCACGGCAAAGAAAACGACGAGAGATGGCAACGCTCCCACCACGTACAAGCAGAAGCAGTTTGACACCCTTTCGCTGGAAATGGATGAATGTCTCTGTGGTGTTAATTGGCGTTGACAATTGGTAACGTTTTGCCTGATGTCTTCATACTAGGGAGAAGAGTGCTTGTTGGGTTTTTAAGGGCTGTCAATAGAGCCAAAAGAATTGTTGCGGGTGGGGGTAAAAAAAGTAAAGCAAACACAAAACCAGAAAAAGAATTTCAAAAATGCATAAGTATCCCCCGGATAGGTAGAAATAAAAGCCTCTTGCTCCTTTTCTGCATGCCTGGAGGGTCAAAAGCCTTACAGGGCACATCCAACCAGATGTCAATAAGCGTGCACTTAAGGTTTTTTGTTTATTAAAAAAACTGCATATGCATCCTTTTTTATCTGACAACTTTGAGATTTCACTAGTCTTACAACAAGCCTGTGAAAATGGGCAAGCTAAGGACCTAAGACTAGTCCAATAGGTAGGTTTCCTTATACAAAAATTTGACATGAAAAATGAGGTCAGACTGAGAACATTCTTGACTGACACCCACCTTCCTCTGAAAACCAGGATTTGGCTATGATGGGCTTCTTGCTGTATGTCTATACCTCCTGGAGATTTCATGTTTAAGACTATAGTGTAGTATTTTTCCAAACGGAATAAGAAACTTATTACCAGTCCTAATAAAGTGTCATTTTAATGGGGGAAAAGCAGCAGTGAAGGAACACAGAAATAAGTCTGCAGGTTCTTGCTCTAGGTGGCCCTGCCTGAGCAGGTGGGGTTGGACCAAATGACATCCCTAGGTCCCTTCCCGCTTCAACCATTCTGTAATTCTGGAAAGCCCTCCCCTTCTCCAAGTTCGTTATTCATTCTGTACTAGCCACACTGTCACCTGCACCGCTTGGGTACCCACACCTTGTGAACAAGCCCTCCTGAAGTGGAGACAAGGGACCCAAGGTCCTCTTCTCTCAGTCTCAATCTGGCAGAGTGGAGCACATTATAACTAGATGCAGCTAGTCAACTGACATATATTTAAAAAAAAATAATAAATACTGAATAACAGAAGACTTCTAAAGCTCTTATAATATCTTTTTTCCACATAGGGTCACTGACTGCTCTGTGGAAATGTGCAAGCCCAAAGCCAAAATCCCAGGAAGAAGTCTCATTTCCATAACTGCACCCTCTGATGCAGTTCCTGAATCATTACATCACTGCTTAAACAGCAACTTGGGATAATAACAATATTTTTTTCACAAAAAAACTGAAAGTACAATTTTGAGTTCCCTTCAGGAGAAACTACGATTTCAGGAGAAAACTTCCATTGTTTCTGCTAACAGCTCCCAGGGAGGTTCTTCTGACCAAACCAATCCTCCAGGTAACTGCTATCACCTCCTCCTTGCAAATAATCTCCTGGGTGAGAAACCAGTTTTCCACCTGATCTCTCTATTTTCAGGCAAGCGTATCTCCTGCAGGAGAGATTTGCAGTCTCTCAGACCACTTGATGGGCTGCCCCTCCAAATCCCTCTGAAGACTGAATGTCACTGAGCCCTCAAGGAACAGATGTGGCAGCAGAGAGAAGCGCAGAGGTGTAGGAAGTTCTCTCTGCACCTCTAACCCCATATCATGCTTGGAAAGGCTGATCCTCCTGAACTTCACGTGATCAGCTAGAGAGCTGTGAGCAGTTCAGGGAACTCGGAGCTGTCATAAATCAACAAGTCAACAACACTTGCCCGCGGCTGCCACCGTGGCTCCTCACAGAAAATACTCTGTTCTTCTGATTATCATCTTAGTGATTAGAAGTACCCATTACAGACCAGCACCCCATTGTGTTACTCACAGTAAAGCACCAAAGCACAGATGTGTGTGAGGAAATGGAAGGATTTCTCCAGTGTATCACACCGCTCGAGCTTCATGACAACACCAACATCTCAACAGGTTTTGGGTTTGTGCTTTCATAAACAAACCCCGGCGATTACCGCATGTGGTAAAAAGCAAAACTCCAATCACGGCCCTTCAGACTCATCACCACCGCAAAGTGCTAATTAATTTCTCAATCATTACGAAGCAAGGCTGCTGCTCCGTTGCGTCAGAAGGGAAAACTCAGCCAAAGCCACCAACTACGCGTTGCAAAGGGGCTGATTTCCACCGAGACCTGAAACCAGCCCACAGAGCGGAGCGTGCCTGCCGATGCTGAAAGGCTGAAAATTTCCAGTGTATCTGAGTATTAACCACTGTAGTATAATAAAAGACACAAGTGGATAAGTTTTCACAGGCACAAATCCTTGTTTGGTTTTTTTTTTTTTTTCTGCTTATGGGAGGTGGAGGGGTGGGTGGAACAGTTCGAGGTGATTCAACGCCAAAACTTTCTCCCCACAACAAATTTGCTCCTTGCAATTTCCTCCTCCTGACCTACACATGCACAATAGGTTAGCGGCACCAAGGAAAAAAAAATAATCCTAAATTAAGCCTTGCTATGATTTTATCCTTCTGTAATGGCATGGACCTGAGCTAATGTTAAGTGGGATGGGGCAGCAGGGAAAGAGCATGCCAGGGTTAAGATGGAGCGTTTAGTAGCAATTAGCAATGATGCACAGTGCAAAAATAGCAACAATAAAAAAAAAAAAAGAGAGAAGAGGTTACACTAGAAATAAAACCATTAAGGGAAATAAATTTAACAGTTTAGCCAATTAGCATTTGTATAACAAAAGCAAACTTTCTGTTGGCTGTTGTTAAGAAAAGGAAGAAGGAAATAAACCCAGAAAAATCTTATCAGAAATATTTACTTCCCACTAGCAATGACTCTGGGACCATTTTTCTAACAGAAAACAGAGCCACTGTCCCACTTTTTTGCGACCCTCTCTGCAGTTCTAGGGAGAAAATATTTAGTTCAACATTATCGTAAGCTAGAATATGGCTCTATTTATGTGACAAGTTGACAACATACAATTTCATGCTTGTTGAACTGATCTGTGTTATATATTCACTGCGAATATTATGAAGCCTCACCATTATAAATAAGAAACAGTATACACTTATTCAAAATAACTCCAGCAGTAGCAATTTATAGCTCGGTTGTTTGCGTGCTTATGAAGTCCAAATGCCACCTTAAGAAGCTGCATCTCACTAAAACAGATGTGGAGTGTGACTGTGACCAAAGTGGATTTAAGATGACCTCTGTGAAAGGAGGCTATTACATTTTGGTCCGGATGGCAGCTGACACCAGTTTGTATTTAGATACGTAGCCAGTGGGAACACAGTGTAACGCGGTGTCCTCAAGGGCTGGTTTTAACACGGGCCAAGACATTCGTCTAATGACCTAATTAGCTTACTACTGTTCTGGTGAGAGTTAAAGTCTTCCCCCTTGCAAAAAGGACAGGTGCTCGGCTGAGCAGAGACACGGAGAGTATCTCCAGCCACGGCTGCTCCAGATGAAATATCTCCTTCGTGGGACCCACAAAGGGGATCAGTTGCCTTTTCTTGATCGCCCACCTGGGGAACGGTCTTGGTGGCCTCATACATCAAACAATAAGCTCTCAAAGCAATTGTGTTTTCGCTCATTTGGGACTTCTCTCCTGCCTGAAGGTTTCAACTAACCTGCAAGGTTCTTGTGTTAGAACAGAGACGTATTTTAGACAGCTTGTAGTTTGTCCAAGCGGGACAGAAAAGGGAGAGGCAGCAGCACACCTTGCTGACACTAGATACGGAGCATTTGCATAAACTCTTCCCAATTACGGAGCAGCTGGTTCGAGTAAAATAAATTCCACTTACTGCTTGTGCCTTTTTAAATGTCAGCATAGCTAGTCATAGATTATAGTTTACATACATACATCATCCCCATAGATGTAATGTTACTGTGCTGGACTCCTGTTTAGTAGATGCAGAAACCTGAGTGGGGCCAGAGATGCTGGAAAAGGTAATGCATGCCAGCCCGCGAGAAACGTGACATTGCTCCATTAGGAACATAAAGATTCTGGCACTTTCACCCAGCCTCTGCTATTTCCTTCCCCTGGAACTGAGGGTCTTTCTCCTACTCTCACAAGCAGTTTTTATGATACATTGTTACCTTTTATTGTTCTTATAAAGTTTCCTATCCCAAATCTGCATCTTTTGCCTTTTATGTTTATTGTTGTATTAAACCTACAATGTTGTCTGTTTCCCTACTAAATCTATCCCGTAACCACATACTGTACATTCATTTCTCTAGGACCTCAGTAGCTCTTATCTGTTTGCTTTTATGATCTCTTATGAACTGCTCGGAATAGCAATTTGCAGCGCTGTTTGTAAAGTCATCTCAGCCTGAACTCAGCCTTCCCTTTTTCCCTTCCGTACAGCGATACTCTTCTCTGCAGAGAAATCCCATTTGCCACAGAGGCATTTCATTACGGGAGGCATTTTAGAGGGACATAAGTTCCCAAGTACCCCTAATGTGTGCTTATCATGTAAAATATTCAACGTGTATGAATCCGAATTTCAACAAAACAACCAAAAACCCAAACCAACCAAACAACCCTACTTACTAGAGCAGGGAAGTACGTGTTGACAGGAGGTGGTCCTGTGCTACCTTCAGACTCGCTGACCCGCTGCCCGCCCTGTGTTACTGCCCAGGGCTATTTAGTTTGTGCTTCCGAGGCCTCCGACACACAATCTCGGCTCTGCCGAGCACTTTGATAAGCTTTACTCTGCCATTATACCATCTAGAACATTAAACACAATGTTTTAAGTTCTACGTTAAATCACAATCAGTTCCTATTAACTGTTCCAAGCTCCTCATTTTTATCAACAGTTACTTTATTAAATCCTTAATAATATAGATGGAATAGTTAGTTAATTTGTGTGTTGAGCCATGGATGTTAATTTGTAAACATAATAACATACTGCAATCATTTGCATAATAGCATTTTAATCTTTTTAGTAAAAGCTGTAATTCCCTACAAAGTACGCTGCAGTAGAAACTAAGTGACTATTGGTAATAATAAAAAAGGCCTTAAAATTCTGATCCTATTATAGTGTTGGAACATACCCAAACTGCTACCATAATCTCTGAAATGTTACTGTTCTCTGATTTAGGTGTCTGTGTCAAGAATAAAAATGAAGTATAACTGGTAGCAGTAGACTATTTCCTAAATGTAATTTAGTATTCACTAAGCACCAGCACTTTGCAAATAGCTCTGAGGCTTTCCTTCAAAGTTCAGAGCTCTAGTTATGCATATCGTGTGAGGTACACCATGCAGCTCACCTCCAGCCTCTGTTGTGCTGAATAGATGGCTATGATAAATCATGCTGATTTGGCACTGAAGGGCATCAGCCATCAAGGATTTGACTACTATGTCTTTTTTTTTTTTTTTCCCCCCCAAGATTATATCTCCTTGAACTGCCTGCCCTGGGCTACTAGTTTTGGAGAAAATTAAGAAGTGGAAAAAATGCTAGGGGAGGCCAGTACAGAAAGTCTATACAGGCTCAGCTCTCTGGAAACCCATTAACACCAGTCACAAGACTGGCAAAGAAAACATTGGTGGTTGTTTAAAAGTCAGGCCAAGTCATTTTACGCAAGATCTGGTAATTCATTAATCAATCTGGCTGCAAACCTTGAATGAATAACCTGAAATAGTGAAAGAGACTGGCAGCACCACAAAACACGAGGCAGTTTATAAGCTGAACCAATGCAAATGACCCTGGTGATGTTTAAGGCTCCTCTCCACCCTCGTCATATTCCTGATGCAAACCCTTCCAAATAAATAAGAAATCATTGATCTCTGTGAATTTCCTCACTGCCAGGGGCAAGATGGTATGCATTTCATTGTGCAGCTCTTTCTCTCCCCACATTCTCATTGCTTGTAATACAGCATTTTTTGGCAGCCTCCAATAAAACATAGTACCCTATTTAGGCTTTCCAAAGACATGGCACATAGCACGGTCTTGAAAAGTAACCTGGGCTACACCTACGCAAAACAATTAAAAATAAAGTCATCAAAGATGTTGAGTATCTCTCTAGAATACAGAATTATGTAAAAAAAAAAAATTGAACCCAAGGAGGGCAAGCAATGTGGGTTTTCTGAAGTCTTTTTAAAGGCTAATAAAAGTGTTTTGCCGAGAATACCACACTTAGAAGTCTTTATGATTTTACACAAGTTCGTTATACTTCAGGTTACTGCCTATCTATGAGCTGCATCTTCTCTTAACATCAGTTATCTGTAAGGAATGCCAACAAAGAGATATATCCACTGTAGGTATCTTCCCTCTCTGTAATGCTAGGCATGGGTCATAAATAATTTTAAATATGACTAACCTTACATGATAGGGTACGGTATATTTGAAGAAACCTCAGGGGACAACAGGTTTCGCAAACAAAAAACCTTCTCACTTGTGCCACATTAAGTTGCATGGTTGTTCACATTTTCATTGCTTTGAGAACAAAAACCTAATCATACTGATTTTCTACAAGTAGCCACATCATTTTTTTTTAACAAATACAATTTTTTAAAGCCTAGTTCTTCACAAAAGCAAATAATGAAAGTGAATGATCCAGTGAACCATCTAAATAACTGGTCTTGGGTGACCTGTTAACTATTTACTTGCATGAACTTGTGTCAATAGACAGTGCCCCGAGGGGCAAAACCTCCTTCATTTTCTCTTTCCAGTAGTCAGAACTATGGGCAACGAAAACCAGGTGAAAACCAGAAGTGAGCAAGCTGTGAATAAAGAGAAACCAACTCATTTGTAATATGCATATGCACACACATTGATAAGAAGAGTCTCTGCTCTGGGACAGACGGCAGAAGCTTGACTGGGGACTAGTGTTGGTTACACGGGTGCGTGAGAGGAATAAAGCAGTGATGAACTAGGTGCATGTACAGGTGTGTTTTAATACCGGGGTGAAGTCCAGTATCCCATCACACCTAAGCATGTGAGAGCAGAGATTTATATAGAATCATTGTATCATAGAATTGTCTAGGTTGGAAGGGATTTTTAAGATCATCTAGTCCAACCATCAACCTAACTCTGATAAAAAAACTATCACTAAACCATAAAACTATCTAAGCGCTAGACAACAACAGTTACATACTATCTAGACTAAATGGACCTTTATCTCACTTGGCTCCTGATTGCTACCAGAACTATTAGTAATAGTCCGTGAGACCCCCAGTGCCACCATGAGTGTCTCAGCTTGTGGGTGCTTGGCTCAACTGAGCTTCCAGGAACATGATTTGCAGAAAACCTGAGATTTCCTTTTCTAAAATACAAGCCTTGCTTTAAAAAAAAAAAAAAAAAAAGAAAAAAAAAGAAAAAAAAAAGAAGTGCACCAGCTTGAGATATCCAGGAACTTTGTAAAGGGGTTTTGAAACAGACAAGGCCACATCTACTGCATCAATACCTCAAAGGAGAGTGCACTTAATTCAAGATTAGGTTTGGTAATTAACACTGTAAAGCTTGCGCAATTAACGCTGCTCCTGTACTTCCCAACATTTGCTTGCCATTCTGGTTCTTTCCCTTCCACCACAAAGAGACTGTATTTCTATTTTTGTATGACAAAGCCTCATCTGGAAGCTTAAGTGAGATAAAACATACTCCCACAGTGATACGAGAGAAAATAAAAAAAAAAACCAAAGAAAAAAAAAAGTTATTTTCTGTAAAAAGAAAAGCCAATCTAGATCAATGGGAAACTGCACAAAACTTCCATTCTCTCAAACAAATAGTTCCTTGCAGACTATGTCGGATAGTCTCTGGAGGAAGAAGACATCTTCTTCTGTTCTTGAGCACCCCCAGTCGTCACATTACAGAGTGGCAGAGGCGAGAAATTGTGCAAGGTATCCAGCTGCACCACGGAGAATGGGGACAGGGTTAATGTACGGGAGGAGAAAAATAACTGTTTCATTACCATCTTCCTAGGCCAAGCAACCAAGAAATGTAAATAGAATACACTACGAACCTGAAAATAGCCTACTTTTGTACTGCAGTACTTCAAAACACTATTAGAGCACAATTTGTCCCTACAGGTAAGCATGGGCCAAATGCTGCTGTCGGAGACAGCGATGCAACCTGCAACTGAAGCCCGTGACTGCAAGTAAATCCAAGCATTTTCAAAGAGGACATCAGAGTTTCCCCATTAGGAAGGAAACAGCGTTATTTCATTTCCAAACTATAATTTCTGACCTATTATTTGCTGGCTAGATGCGTCCTCCCCAGTTGCATACCACCTGTTTCTTCACACTGGGGCTGCTCATTCCCAGACTCACCCCAATAGGCCCATGAGAGGTTACACCCGACAACCAGTACCTTGTGTCACCATCTCCCAATGAGGTTACACCCAAACTCATCTGCTTGTCTCACTGTTTGCAATGTGCTTTGATTTTCAGAATGGGAATTGTCTCATATAGGATGTGACAATTCCTATATAAGGCATGTAGGGGAATCGTCACTACCTATCCGAGACAATTACGGACTTGGCAGTCGTGCCCACCAGTGCAACAGGCAGTTATGCACAGGGCATCCAATAAGCCTGTGGCCAAGTTCCACTGGTTTAACTGGAACGATCTGTGTGCTTAGAGAGGGTAGATGCTTAATTATATTACTTATCTGGAACTTCCACTTTGAAAGTCTGCATCTTCAACTGATTCTTCCAAGAGGAAAAATGCCTCTGCATCTGGCTTTCAATCAATGAGGAAAAATACATCTTGGTTGTAAGAAAAGCAAAACCACTCTCTCTCACACCAGCTGCAAATGTGTCCCCTGCCTGCTACAGACCATCCAAACCTACACACTAACACACCGTGCCCTGCCTGAGGCAGTACAACTGCAATTCGAGAACAAGACAGGGGTTGGAAACTTTGCAAAACAAGGCACGGAACTTTATACAACTAATTAAAAAAGAAAAAAAAAAGAGCCTAAGCACGGGGTTTTGCAGGGTCAATTTCATTTTGATTTCAATAAAATTAATTCCATGTTACTTGGGTGTAAATGATAGAAATTGAATAGAGAGACCAGTTTCAGCTATCAGTTACACTGGTATAAATCCAGAGTAACTTTATCTGCATCAGGGAGATCACTGTGGGTTTAGAGCTGTATACAAAAAAGAAGAATTCCATTCAGGACTTCTTAGGTAAGCACTTTACTATACTGTTTCAGTTAATCTTTTCCAGCTTTTAAACTCCACCGTGATAATTCGGGGCTTCCCCAAACCAGTGGGCCAGCCATACTTCCTGGAGCTGTGAGAGGCAGCACCAGTAGCACGCTGTTGCACAAGGTCTTCCTGCCAGCTAATCAATTTATTGTCTGATTTCCCAGTCAGTGGATGATCTATAGCATCTCCTACCAGCAAGGAGAGAAGAGGGTTAGGGTTCGGGAGGGGGGCATGGCTGCCCTGTAACTGCAAAGTGGAGAATCATGCAGGCTTTACACAGCAAAAGAAAGCAGACTGCAGACAAAGAGCCTGTAACCTTCCTCTCGTACACCCTGATTCTCAAGGCAGAATTGTAAAGAAAACATTTAAATCTCTCCTACCACCCTTCAACTTTTACTTTAAGACTGCTCTCCACCAGGAGTTGAAACATCCCCAACGATGCGCTGGTTCATGAGCTACTGACAGCCCTCATATCCACTCTTTTTCTGCCTTATACATCAACTACGAGGACCTCTCCATTTGTGTGCAAGTGCTTTGCACAGTAGCTCTCTGAGTGCTAAAAACCTTTGCTAGAGCTGTTCCAGCTCCTCAGCAGCTGGCTGCTGCGCTGCGCTCCACATCTTGCTGGGGAACGCATGTGGAAGGCAACAAACGTGCTTCAGCTTCTCTTTTCCTTAGCAGCTGACAACCATGCAACTCCTTGCCGTGATGCCACAGGGCAGTGCGCTCCAGGCACTCTTTAGCCATTCTCCTTTCAACAAGAAAAAGTTCCATTTCATTTCTTTCAAGACTTTTTTTCCCCCCTCCTCTCTCCAGATCGCAGGCCTGGTTTTGATCAAGAGGATTGAGGGCGCCAGTTAGAACCCTTAAGAAACATCATGATGTTTGTTGTCTCTTAATGGGGAGAAAAAAAACAGTAAAACTGTTGTCCACCAGGATTTAAAAAGAAAAAAAAATAGGAAAAAAGCAAGCAAGGACTTTACAACGTGGACTTGCACTGCCTTGCCTTACCTCGAATATGTTGGCGGGTTCATTGCTGTACTGGTTGGAGATGATCTCTGACTGGTCGCTGTACCACTTGAGCCCACCCAGAAAGCTGTCTGCATCCAGGTCGTTCACATCTAGTTCAGAGAGGTCAAGTTCTGGGAGATCTGGGCAAAGAGGCTGGTCTTCGCCAACCAGAGCAGCACACTGCAGGAAAGAGCAACACAGAAATAGTTTCATTAATTACCAGGAATCTATTAACTTTAATATCATGTGATAAGAATTAAGCCTCGATTAAGCCACGGCACAGGGTCACTAGAATTGACTCTTTTCTGGAAAAAAAACCACACTCAGTAAGTATTAGATGATTGTTAGCTCTATACGGGCGTGCAAAAGGGAGGGGGAAACGGGAGGCCATAAGCTGCCTTCTCTACCACATCTCTGTCCGGGGGCAACGACTTTCCTTCTCCCCATACTCTTTGATAACAATCGCCTTCAAAGCTTTATTAAATCCAACAGCAGAGGCCAAAGCGTGGCCTTATTCTCCTGCTTCAGCGCGTACCAGTGCAGGTAGAAGTTACAGATGAATACCTCTGGGCAAGGTCTGTCACGCATTTCCTGATGCATTCAGGTTAAAGAGGCACAGCCTGTTACAGCCTTCAGCCCTGGAGGCTAGCTCAAGCTGGAGATAGTCACACTTTTACTTCTGCAGATCCTCACCACAATCCTGGAGGTCAGTCATGATGGTGGCTACCATATGGGCATATAAAAAAAGGTACGGGTCAGTGATGCTGCTGGGCTCGATCTGCCCAATGCACTCAGTGAT
Source organism: Gallinago jamesoni (assembly GCA_025769975.1). NCBI lineage: Eukaryota > Metazoa > Chordata > Aves > Charadriiformes > Scolopacidae > Gallinago > Gallinago jamesoni. The sequence goes on from JAOQGH010000032.1 coordinate 58,173,117, forward strand.
GCACAGACCACAGCCACCCGGTTACCTGTCAGGGTCCTGGCAACCAAAGAGTGTTCTGAAATAGCCCTATATTCACCTTTGGGTGACAGGCAGAGTTAGTTCATGCAGCCTTTCACCTCCTTGGTGTGAACACGTATATTGTCCCAGTCAGCTTCCGAAATGTCCCCAGACAGTGGTTGCAGTGAGGGAACCCAATGGGTTCTCTTCCCCTGGCAGCCTCTGATTCAGTAATTCGTAACGTAGAGGGTCTGTGAAACACTTTGGTTGAGGTAGTAAATAAAGTCTAGTCTGCACGGATCCTCTCCAGCAGTGGAAAATGTTCTTGTCTCCATGACTTACGAAGAGAGTACAGATAAATACAAATAAAGCTAGAATAAGTGTCCTTTTATGTGCTAGTATGAAGCTAGAGAGGGTATCAACGGACCTACCGAGCAAGAAAAACAATTAATTACACACATCCCCTTTGGCGTGGCAATGGAAATGTTAAGAGTATCCACCAAAACCATTTCCTAACAATGGAAAACATGTAGCAACAGCTTGGCAAGTAGCGGAGTCCCATACGTCAGCGCTGCTCGATGAAGCAATTCCTCCTGCACCGTGCCACGCACCCTTGAAACTCATCTCCTGACATCTCCGTTGACATGGGGCACGTGAAGCTGCAAACACACCAGGTGCTGAATGGTTAAAAGTCAGCTGAGTCTAAGAGCTTCCACCCTGAGCATTTCTAGCCTGGCGTTACGGATGGCCAACAGCAGGTCCTCCTTGACTCCCGCCAGTTGACTGGGTGGTTTGAACCACTTCCCAACTCCTATTTGGACGGAAATCAACCCAGAAAGCGCCACTTTCCGAGGAGGGATGTCTGTAGGGCACTTAACGCGGTGTCTGCAGCCCGTGAATTGCTCCGTACCGGTCATGTCACTCTCGCAAAGGACCGCCTTTTACGACACGGGCGAGCGAGAGCTGCTGAAGGTGCATTTCATTGAGGTTTTTTTGTCCCTGGGAACCTCGGCGCGCCTGCAGTGCGCGGGCTGGATGCAGCAGCGCAGCCATGAGCAGGGAATTTTTTTAATTTTTTTTTTTTTTTTTTTGTGTGTGTGTGTCTGTTGGCACAAAGACTCGGTGCAGCTGGTGTGAGCTATAATTTACCAGACAACTTCTCCATCTACCAGGACGCTACGAGATAATCACGGAACAGGCCAAGGGGCAAAGGAGCTGAGAGGCTGCAAAATGAGGCTCCGAAATAGCAGTTGCTTTTCTTCCTATTATTTAAGGGGCTGCAGAACTTTAAGAAGTCAAAACCCCACTTAAGTAATTTTCACCGCACACAATTTTTTACCATTATTTCGGTCATAGGAGAAAAAAAAAAAAAAAAAAAAGAAAAAAAATTAGAGAGTTCCCTCTTCTTTAGTGTGAGGCACAACCTTCCGGCAGCAATCTCATAATGCAGAGATGACCTTTTTTGATGCTTGGACGAAATCTCTGATCTCATTAAAGGATAATCTAGTTTTTAACTGAAAAGGTAGATTCTCAGCGTCATTCTCAGGTTTGTGTTGGGGAGGTCAGTAGCTTATAACTGATGCTGTGGACTTCTAAAGTATCCTGCTGATCTGTTACTGCTTTCGTTTGTAAAAATAGTTTCACTCTGTGAACCACCTACTTAAACATGTTTACTCTTGGTAATCTGCATTTTTAAGTTCCTACAGTGGGCTTTTGAAGCAACATAAACAATGGTATTAAAAAAAAAAAAAATCCTGCTGATCGCAGCTTTCATTTGCCTATAGTGACTGCAATGTCACCTAAAAAAAATGTAATTGCTGAAATGAAATATATATGCTCTTGCCAATGTTGACATGATAATAAAATCAATGTTTCTGAATATGACATTATGCTTCTAATCTGAGACACATTAGGAGCAAGTGTTCCTGTTATTAATTTATATTTGGCCTTTGGATGATGCCAGATTTAACACTCCAAGTCCTAAAACTGTCCTCATCTGACACGCTGATATTTGCTGTTTGCCTATACATCTGTAACAGGTGCACCTGCATTGCTAGCATACATTTTACTGTCTTCCCACTGTTATTTGATATGATAGTTATTCCATAACTATGGCCTTAATTTTATAGTAACATTTAGGAGGATAAAGCAGTCACTAAACACAAAAGGCTAATTACTGTGCGTTATTTCACGCCAACAGACTTTTTTTTTTCCCCCTTAGTTCAGGCGCAAACAATAAATTAGCTTAACTGCACTGACAATAATGAATCATTATAATTAAGTATAATTCTCCATTAACCTTTTGGATGTTTTTGTGCCTTTGAAGGTAAACTAAGAAAAAAAAAATAAAGAAGGCTGGACTTGTGCCATATTAATTATATTAATGAAAATATAATCTGTGTTTTATTTTTAACAAGTTTTTCAAACAGCTAAGGGGATGAACTCGGGAAAGAAAGAGAGACTTGTCAGAGTGTGTGTCATGTGGATTCTCTCTATCAATCTTCGCAACCTCACTGTACATCACCTTCATTAAGCTGTGAAGCACTGGGGACGCTGATCAGCTACAGTGATGCAGGCCTTTATTAAGCAACACGCCGTCCTGTCATTATGTGAGCGAGAATATAATATGTTTTAAGTTGACAGCGAGCATTAATGATTCAAAAAATGAAAGCTGCCTCCAGTACCTGCCGCCTGTGATATTTTAGATCGGTAAAGGTGATCCCCCGAGCCAAAGCAGCACGCAGACGCTAGCACTGCTACAGGAAGTGCAATGCAGGAGCACATTGGTAAAATCCTACCCACAGTTAATCCATCCACCACACAATTAATATTAAGATCAAACCCTTTTTCCCCCCCCTTCTTTTTTTTTTTTTTTCCCCCATCTGCACTATGAAAAAGTCATTGACATAAATTATCTTTTCTGTTACTAGCTTGAAATTACTGCAAGTACTCTAGTGATTAAAATAAACCTTCGGTATTTCCATATAAGCTGGTCCCTCAATCAGCTCCTAGTAGCATTTGGAATAATACATGATGGAAAAATGAAGCTACGGCAGCTGAGACCCACGCTACAAGCCAGACAACAACCCACAGGATACTCCAGCTACTCAGAAACAATTAGGACTTTGGAGCCAGAAAGTCATCCACTTACAGCCTTGACTCATAATAGCTACAGGACATATGAATTATCCATATCTATTCCACTTTACCAAGAAATCAAAACAAGATAAGAACAATTACAATATGCAAACAGAAATCAGCGAATACAATGGTAAGCTGCAAATATTGAAAACACAACAAAAAGACAAGAATCCACACACATGCCCTGCCAGATAGGAAAAAAATACCGGAGAACACGGTAACGTTTTTACTTTAGGTGGGTAGCTCTCTACGGCATGAACATCTTATTTAAAAAGCATTGCCTGTAACCTGTTTTTCCCTCCCCCGTTGCCCGAGGGGAGCATTTTAAGCACTTATTCCAAGCTCGAAGCCAGAGGGTTAGTTCCTTTGAGCAGGTCTGTATTTGGGATTCCTCTCCATGGGGTCCAAAGAAAAGTTTGCCTCGCTTTGCAAGTTGCCTGAACTTTCAGGTAACGCTCCATTTTGCCGAATGCAAACATGCAGAAATCCTCAAACCTCACTTTATACTCCAGAGATTACCAGGGAGCTGCTTGCCTTTTTGCTCTCTCTCTCTTTTTTTTTTTTTTCTTTTTCTTTTTTTTTTTTTCCCCTCTCTCTCCTTTATGAATTGTAGCCAGCAGAAGCTGTGGATTTGATGTATTGCCGTCTATTTTTACACAAGCAGCAGCGGCGGCAGCGGCAGCAGCAGCAGCAGTTCACACAGTCCTGCATAAACTCTATTCTCATGGTTCATCCTGTTGTCTCTGCTGTACAGTGGGATTTAACCATTTGTTGGACTACTCGGATCGACTGCGAACCCTGCTCTACGGGACATTAGCTACCAGCGTCATTATTCCAGTACCACCAGAAGCAGGGGAACGTCTCCTTCCAGAAATCTCTTTTAAAAAGCATCTAAAGCCAAACAACAGGGTATTCATTCCTGTGTGCATGTTTGAATTCTGCAGCTGATAAGCAAGGAAAAAAAAAAACAACCCTTCAACAGAGCACAGTGAAACAAGCAATTAAAACACGAAGCCGGTGGTTAATTTTAACTTCATTGGGGTTTGGGTTTTTTTTTTTTGGAAAAAGAAATGTTAATCTTATTCTAAATAAACATGGCATTTTTCCAACCAGGCCACTAAACGCCACTGGAAAGACTTCAGACACCGATTCATATCAATATCTTAGAGCATAAATATTGCATATGACAGGAAAGCGAGCCAGAGGCACATGAAAATAGTTTCCAACTGCAGGAGATACTGATGACAGGAGCTCAGCTTTGATTTGCTCAAGGCATCGCAGAGTAACCTTAAAATAGCAAACTTACTGGAGTTAAGATAAGATTCGGACTTGTTTGCAAAGTACGCCGCCTCAGCCGGCCGGTCCCCTGCCACCCCCCCACCCCCCCACGCTGTCCCCCCTTTGCACCCCAACGCGCCGCCCACGCAATCCCCCCAATCACACACCTCCCCCCCCACCCCCCTTCTTTCTTCCCACCCCTCACCTCCAGATCACTCCATACAGAGTCCTGGTTGCACATGTCCCACGCCATCCAGCTGCGGAGCGCCGGCAGGAAAGCTGGCAAACTAGGGTCCAGAGGCAGGCAGGCGGGCGGCAGACACTCATGCAGGCAACGAGACCCTCTCTGAGAGTGAACCGAAGGCACCTGTCTTACTACTGTTCCCCGTCACATGACAAAGCTATTAAAAAGTAGGCTGGGCTGTCACTCATCCAGCCTTCTGGTGCCGCTGCTCCAGCCCGTGACGTCACCCAGGGGCAGACCCAGCCTGAAGTCAAGTAAATCTTTTGGCGAAACCCGCTCAGACCTCGCCGGCCGCGGCACCACGCTGGGATTCAAAGCGGATTTCCACCCCACACCTCCTCCCCCAAATCCACCCACCCCCCCCCCCAGCCAAAAACTCCGCTCCCACCATGGAAGGGCTCGCTTCTCTCCCTGTCTTTTTCTTTCTTTTTTTATTTTTATTCCTCCTTTTTTTGGCATTTCTTGGCTTGCTCTCCAGCTTTGCTCACCCCCCCCCCCCCCTCCCCAGGCAAACAACAGGCAGAGCTGTGTTTATTATAAAGAAGTGAAGTTACTCCCAGCTGAGCGACACCCTGCCTTGCTCCCAATACCCCACAGCCCGACCTTTGCCGGCTCCCCGGTGCCGTTCCCTTTGGAGAGGCTATCCCAGAGTTCGGCAAAAGTTATGCCGCCTTCCAGCATTTTATAATCTTTTTTCACTTGGGGATTTTGCACCTTGCCCACTATGCCAGTTAGGTTCACCGTTTCTCCTCGCTCATTGCAACTCGGGTTAGTTTTTCCACGCTAAAGGCACCAGCAAAGTTCCCCCCCCGACCACCACCACCACCACATGCCCCCAGCATTTTCCAGGAATGGAGTAAGCATCTCTAAAAAAACATTCCTACAGTTATCTCACCTGCTACAAGGAGGGAGCCTGATCCTGTTCCCAGCTAGGGTACAGTATTTCTCAGCTGCTCTTCAATCACTCCCTTCTACTCCCCCCTCTAGAAACAGGGCTTGTGACAAGCCCCATAACTGCTCAGACCCCTGCCCTTTTTTTTTCCCTCGGGGTGGGGGGGCATTTCTGTACAAACACCCTGCACCAACCCTTCTGACCCAAACCTCCTGGTATCTCCTCCAGGAAGCCTTTCCCAGAGGAGGGGCACTGCTGCAGGTGCAACTGGTTTATGATGCCCCTCTGCATTGCATACACAACAAACTCCAGGTACCAAACTGAGCCGCAGGACATTGCCCCCAGCAGGGAAGAAAAAAAAACAAAACAACAAACCACCAAATAAAGGTCTTGTTTAACCATCCCCACCTGTCCGCTCGTTCTCTTAAGTTGCAGGTTTTTGCTGTTGTTTTTTTTTTTTCTTTTAATTAGCTGGGTGCAAAAAGTCTCGTGAAATGTAAGCGCTTGGCTCCGCCGCGCTGGGCTACCAGTCAAAGTCACAAAACTATAATTGATCATCCTCCTCGTCATGAAATATTCATTTTCATTGTTATTTGCAAAGTTGAGTATTCTAAAGGCTAAATGAATTCAATTATTATACAAGGCTATGGTGATTTTGCTGAGAGGAAAAAAAAAATAAATAAAAAGAAGTACAATTCTTGAAATAGCTTTTTTTTTATTCCCCACAGACACTGGAAACTTCAGAAATGGTAGGAGGTCTCAGATATATTCTTAGCTTATTTGTGTTCCCTTGTAATTCATTATTGCCAGTCCTGATAAAATGTATTTTCCCAGCTTGTGCTTAAGTTGCAAATCACATCACACTGTCATATTTTCACCAAGCACAGATGACAAAAATGGCATTGTTTTTACTTTACTTAATTAAAAAAAAACCACAGCAAAATACCGACGGACTACAGAAAGCCTTTCCTATGAATGATTAAATTAACGGTATTGCTTTGCTCTCGTGACGAAAAAAACCTCATTTCCTTCCCAATTATATGCTGATTTAATGATAAAACTGCAGTAAATTATTAAGATCTGGGGCAAAGGTGAGTACCTCTACCCCTCGAACAGTCAACTGTGAAATAAAGCCAGGCACCTGCCTGCCTGGAGTGGAGTTGGTTCTTATTAATTATTATCTGTGGATCCATGTCTGGTGGAATATTCTCCTTCAATACCTACTTATAATTGTGTTCATTGACTGTGCCGAATCCATCAACTGGTTTTTTTTTTGTGATTTGTTTTTTGTTGGTTTTTTTTTTTTTTGAAGTTTCATTCACACCTTTTATAGAAATGTATTTACACTGGAACATTTCATATTGCTGTTTTGGATATTTTGACCCGCTCATGTTGTTTCTATTTTCTACGTTTCCACTTCACTGCTTTCCCTTCAAATTAGCAAGTTAACTGATAGATATAAACTGTGACCTTAGCGGTGCGCTCACCGTACCGCCTTTAGAGATCGGAGAACTTTCCGAGCGCCGCTGCAGACAGTGCGAGCAATAGGTTAATAACAGCAAGAGTCCCCCCAAAAGCTTTGCCATGGCCCTGCCCACGTTACGGCTCGAACCCTGCTGGCAGTTCCAGCAACACCTGGAAGGACTGCCAACCACGATTCCGATGACAAAAGACTGCAAGGTTTCAACAAGGGTTCCCCATTGCTTGGGAAGAATCTTTATTTTTAAAAACCAAAGCGCCTAAAGCGAACCATAATATAAATTTACTTACTAGGATCTTTATTTTTTTCCTCCCACGTGCTTTAATGGGGTTTTTTTTTGTGCCTGTATGAGGAGAAAAGCAAGGAAGGCGGTTGCAGTGGTCATTTGGAAACGGCGCAGCCTCAGCATATGTAAATAAAGGCTGTGAAACCCAGCCAGCCCCTAAGCTGCTCTCCTCAAAGGAAACCTTGTCTTCTGAACATTCCCTAGTAGCTTTAGCAATGCTCTCCCCTCCTGTTTTGACAACACGGAGGAATTGCACAAACATCTTTCCTGGGGCAATACGGGAGCACGCACATGTTATTTGGTTCCATAACAAACACGTACAAAGAAAACCCTCTTTTCAGCTGGTAAAGTCCACGGGGGTCCGTTTGACCCAGCCTGCCCCATCAAAGTGTCCATCGTCAGACCACCTCCTCAATCACTGCACTTCCCCTGTCTTCAGGTCACTTTGTGTCTAGTCTGAGCGATTCCCAAATTTTACCTTTTCTTCTTCAAGGGCCATAATTCAAGAGAGCTCTGGCAAGTCTTTCAACAGCATTTGGGTACAAAATCCCAAATCCTGATACATTTTTTAACAGGACTGGAAGGTACGGCTGCCTGCAAAAACAGGGAACAGAATTCAAAGATTTCAAGCCCTCTGTCCTTGACTTTTTCCTGGATTTGGCATTCATTTTATCTCCTCTTCTTTCACACACAGTTTCTAACTATGATCATGTTTTTATTCCCTGTAATTTTGATTTCTCAAAGAAGCTACTGACTTTGGAGCCCTTGTGATTTTGAAATCCAAAACTCAGTCCCTTCATCGTGGCAATGAGGAAGAACTTCTTTCCTTGCCCCCAAGACTATGCTACTTGCTGACTTTCAGCAAAGTTTGCTACTTTTCCACTGGAGTAAGGACAACCGAGCTTGTATATAAAAATAGTGCTGGAGCTTTGGCAGGCTGAGGTTCACAAACCAGTTCTCACACCAGTTCAACCCCTTCTGCTCGACCCTCCAAGAGTGAATGGCCTTACAGCAGCAGATCAGCCACCGCTGTGGATAAAAGAGCAAACCGCACTCCAAAGGTGTGTTAGCGTGAATAGTGTTCTATATAAAGTATATGTACCCTATTAATTTTTCATTAGAAATATTCCTTCTGTGCATCTTTACTCTTATTTTCTGCACAGTCCTTTATTTGTTTTCCAGTCCATTCTCTCTGTTCTACTTCTATCCTATTTGTTTGCTGATTATTTTCCCACCCCCCCCTTCTCAGCTTCTTTTCCTTATTTATCCAGTTCATCCTACCCAGAGTACACCCTCAATAGCATAAACCAGTGACTCAAACTCCTTGAACTTCTGGGATCATTGATGCAGTAATTCTACAGCGGAATAAAGCAACGTGCCCTCTCCAATTTTGCTAGGGCAGTTATGAACTGAGATTGGGGTTTGTTGTGTGGGTTTTTTTTAACAGAGGAAAACCACAATGGTGCTCTGTACCAGCCCTCTGAAGAACTCCAGAAATCTGGGCCAAGCTAATTCCTGGCCCAGGGGCTGCTGTCTGAGGAGCTGTGTATTAGAGAGTCCAAAATAACTTTCTCCGAACAGCGATGCATTACTGACATCGGGCTGAATTTTTGCCACATCTGCCTCCACAGGCCCAGGGCTCAAATAAACAGCACCGATTGCCAGGGGAATTCGCTTGCTCCTTCACATGCAAATAGCCCCGACTGTGAATATTCACTATTAGTACAGATGAGCTGATTATCAGCCTTAACCCGGCCTGCAGACGTGCAACTCTTTGGTGCTTGCAATAAAACCTTCAGGGAGTGCCCAGATGCAGCAGGAGCACAGGCACCCACTGCAAGAAATCTTCCTAATTTTTCCTCATACCTCCCTGAGCATCTCCCTCTTCACAAGCATATTTCACTTACTCATTATTAAAACAAGAAAAGCAAAGCAGCGCCAGCTGATTACATAAAAAATACATTTGTCACTTCTTCCCCCCCAACATTTGGAGCATATGTTCTCCAGGACCCACATTTCCTATGATTTGCAGGAAAATCCAGCTTGTCAGGCCTGTTAAAAGCAGCATGAACAATGTCTTTCACCCGGGTGCTACTGTTTCGTAGGGAGACTAATCTCTAAAAGAGCATCTACATTTGGATTTATTGCTCCTATATGTTTGAGAAACGGAGCCACGCAAACCCATCCATTTCCCAGGGAGCCTTTGGTGCTGTTTGAGCACAAGACACCCGGGCAAAACCAAGGAGACAAGATTCCTGTTTTGCAACTTCTTGCACGTTGGCAGAGCAGGCAGGACCACACCAAAATCGCAAACCTTTGCAGATCTTCATCATCTCTCCTTTACTCACCTCCCTGCTGATATTTCCTTGGAACAAAAGAAATCATGAAGTTCTCTTTTTTCCCCCCTCCTTATCCTTCCACACGTTCAAGTCCCTGGGAAAAGACCAAAACCTGCTCAGGTCTGATATTATCAGATCCAGGGAACTAGCTTCTGTCATTCCTGTTCAGTGGCTGGGGGCATCCCCCCTACACACACTCAGAAGCTGTGCCCTTTCTCCCCCTTCCAGCCTTGTGGGATCCTCCACCACTTCTGGGGATGGGCAATTGTCTTCTCCAGCTTCAGCCACAAGGGGTAGAACCTGGGGAGGCTTCACTATTTGTAACTCTCTGCAGAGCCCTGGAAAAGCCCACCCAGATGCTTCTCATTACCCCTATTACCATCGATCTTCCCTGGGGCACCCAGAGTGTTACCCTTGTTTCCCAACTCATCCATCATTAATGCCCATCTAGTTTTTACCAGCTTTTTCCAAGAGGGATCTGAAGAGGATGATCCCAGGAACAACCACTATGGATTTGATATCTTAGGGTACAGAAAAGATGCCCCATAAGCAATTTGATGGAGGCTGTTCCAAAGCTACCATCCCTTGCTGAGGCTGCCACCCAGCTGTCACACTGCGTTTGGGGCTTGCTTTGCCACCTGGCCATGTAGCCACTGATCCAGGACCTCCCAGCACACTCCTGGGAGATCCATGCCAAGGCTGGTGGTAGCTAGTGGAGGAAAAAAGATGCCATTATTTCCATAACAGCCTATCTGCTCTCTAAAATGGCTGGGAAGGCGACTGCAGTGGAGCACAGACAAGTCTGCAGCGCAGCACTGGAGAGAACAGTAACCTTTAAACACTCTAAAATCAAATCTTGTTTTACACAAAACCACTATGGTAAAGTCGATGTGAATGAAGCACCTTTGAGTGAAGGAACAGAGGGAAAGGCAGTGGACAGCTTTAGTGCCTCCTAGCAATTTTTTTTAATAAACTAGAGATGACAGACAGCCTCACCAACACATCTCTCATCTTCAAATAAGACTTTCTTCAGACAGAGCTCAGTGGAACTGAGTCAGCCTTTTTTCTTGGGCCTAGCTCTTGGCATTTTTCATATTAAAACAAAGTATAATGTGGAAATAATTCTGAACCACAGTCATCTGATCAGATTTTAGTAACACAGGCCGCAGATTTGCTCTGCTACAATTGTAGGCAAACAAAATAAAATGAAGACATCACACAAAAGAACCGGTGTTGTTTGTTTTTGTGGGGTTTTTTTTGGCCTTTTTTTTTTTTTTTTTTGAGATCTGCTTATGCACCAAGTCACTCTCTATAGGGTTATGCCTGGCAGCAGAGGAGGGTGAGCTCCTGCGGAGGCTGCTGTCGGTGGCCAAGTAGAGCTTCACACCATCAGCAGCCATCACTGGCCACTTGGACTCTGATGGTCCCGGACACAGCAAGTGTCCCCTTCCTCAGCTGCCCACAGCCCCTGCACCCCCTTTTCCTGTGTCAGCCCAGGACAGGCCAAGAGGAGACGGGGCCACCTCATCGTATCAGCCAACGCAGTCTCACACAGACAAGGCTCCTGAAGGATCAGCTTCCCCTGACCTCTTAACTAGTAGCTCCTCGCCAGCCAAAATCGAGCCCTGAAGTTATTTTTAGCCAGAACCCTTCATGAATTGCAGTTAACTTGCAATATGCAAACTAGTGACTAGAGCTAGAGGAGTCCCTATGGGTTTTGTGGTTCCACTCTCTGCTCAAAAGTCCAATTATTCATTTTTCTTGGAGCTGCAATATTAATCAAAAAAAGTTGCACAAATGGCAAGAGATGTCATCCTCCCTCCATCCCCAATTCAGATAACCGAAATAAAGGAAGATAAGCATTTAGCCCTGGGGTTATTAGCTGTACCAAGTGCAGCTGTAAACCTTTTGGAGGCTGACCCTCCTCCAGCGATGCTTTTGACGAGAAATTTGTCAGTACTTCCACCTTTGACTCAGAGCCAAGCAAACTAGAACACAGATGGAAAGGGAGAACTGCTAGCCATGGAAAGGTTGAGGCTGAGTTACTATTTTATTTTATTCTATCCAAATCACTTGCTTGCATACCTGTACAAGAAAAGGCAGTAAAGTAGAAGAGTGGGGGTTAAAGTGGCTGGAAGGGGTGACTGCTCCCAACCCTTTGGAAGAGAACAGGAATTTTTAAATGGATTTAGGCAGGCTTTGATTCAGACCTCATTACAGAAGATGGGACCAAGAGAGTTCAGAGTAGAAACTCCTCCACGCATTTCCACCCATTCCTTTTCATGCTACGCAGGCTTCCCCAGCTTTTCCTGAATGGAACAGGGATACAGCACTGAGACTGCATCAGCTATCACCATTTTGGATATCTTTTTTTCCCGAGAAATTTAGTATTTGCTGAACATCCCTTGCCCTGTTAGTCCTTACAATCCATTTATAGGTGGGTAGCAGTGAAGATCCTTACCTCCTCCCAAAAAGAGCTATGACTGTACTTACATTACTCCACGCCAACCAACAGATAAGACAAGTTTGCTACTTTCATGTTTGTCCCTAATGGATCTCTACTGTCGTAAAATGGCCCGACAATCCGACACAATTAAACATTATTTGTTGTCTCTGCTCTGTTGAACTCCACATGCAGAACAGCAAGCCAGGGTGCTGCATTTAACCAAAAGCATGGATAGGACCTTCTAGGATTCACCAGAGCGCACCTTTCCCTTTTGCCCATTGCAGGCTCCCCCTTCCTCTCTGAGGAACAAAGAACCAAGTGAAAATGGGAAACTGTCTAAACCGAAGATTATTTTAATTTATGTTACAAGTTGCTATGCAAAAATAAAACCCTCTGAAAAAGCAGCAAACCAACACCAAAGAGCACTTCATCATAATATTATTACCAATTTATTAAACCGAGATCGCATAGACTGGAGAAATGAGTGACACATCCCCAGGGGTTTTTCTGGAGGTAGACCTCCAGCTGTTCCATTCTCACATGCACTCCTGTTTACAAGGCACGGAAAAATGTTTGCGCTTCAGTTCAATGCAACACAATTTTTACCGTTTTTGCAGGTTTTCTTTAAGGCAGGGCAGGAGCATGCAGCACAAAAAGCTGGAGGCACACAATTTGGGGAGAGAGGGCTACCAACTTCCAGGGAGAGTTTGGGGGAAAACCACCGTGATTGTTAATTTGTGTCCTGGACAATGCTATAAATCGAAGCATTGCTGACAATTCCTGCCCAGTAAACATGCTCAATTTCATCTCCCGTAAAAAAGGCGAGCAGGCACTAAATAGCAACACATTTTGATTTTCATTTAGCCACTTTAATGATAGGTGATGTTAGCAGAAAAGATCATTTATCTTCAGATTTATTTTATACGAGATAAAAGGCCTTGCCAATTTTTTAAAATTCATTTACACAAGTGAATAAATCTTCCGAAACAATAAGTGGGAAAGTCATATTTCTTTAACTTTGCTAAAATCTGAAAATGCTGATCTTGGAGTGAAATAGACGGCACTGGCATTTTAATTAAGAATAGCTTCACTTCAGAAAAAAAAAATAATTCTCCGATTCAGAGAAAGCCTTTTTTTACGCATTTGGTCAAAAATCTCTTATAAATCAGGAGAGACGCGCAATTTTTATATCACCTTCATTTTTAGATCAGTCCCAATGTGAAGGCTAACTAAAAATAGACCAAACCTAACCTTTCAAATATCTATACTGCTGCATACCAGAAACACAAGCTTTCAGTGGCTCTCTCATGGCTTTCAGAGCCTTGTGCTGTGCCTGCCTTCTCCTCTAGCACATTATCCCACGTTGCCTGTCGCTCCCGGGCACGAGAGGAGCTGCAAGTTGTGATGTGCAGCGTGTCTGCAATATGCGATACGCATTCGTTCAGGACATGCAGCACCATCATCAAAAACCAGCCCTCCCTTTCGGCTCTTTGAGTGGTGCCACGAAAAGGCAACGTGGAACCTAGTAAGTGAGGATGTGAAAATGAAGCTGTGCCGGCTGACCCAGCAGCTCCGCTCAGAAAAAGCAAGCTGTCTGGCTTGCAACACACCACTCTTAAAAATATGAAGGGGAACAATAAGCTCTTTTGTCTTATTGTTTGCTACAGTGCTTGCCTTCACACTTCTACCCGTTTAAAGACGAGGCTCTCCAACAGTGCACTGAACTGGGAGTGACTGGGGTAGAATTACAAGACAAGCAGAATACGCGGTAGCTATTTCTTTGCATCACACTTTCTGAATCGTGATTCTGCTTGGCCTTAATGGTACAGGTCGAATTCATCCCGAGCACAATCCCAGCAGCTTCAGGTCAGTGGTACCTGAAAAATCAATAGCATTTAAGCTGATGAAGTTATAACAAGGGTGATTTTGGCCCAGGCTGTACAAACACTTACTTTTATTGTATATATTCTTCACTGGGTATTATGCTTGAGTGACTATACCTCCATGTTCTCTACTGCTAACCACTCTGCTTAGCAGGTCCTGAAGCCACACCAGGAGCTGGAACAGGAGAAATCTGTACTAAACCAGGTTGTGGGGCTGCCCTGGGGGCTTTGAGTGACTGCGGCTTTTGCTTACACGAAATAAATAATCACCCTTGTACCAGTTGTGAGCTAGCTGCTCCTAGCAGGAATGAGCTTGGAAGGGCTTGCTTTTCTTTGTTTACTGTCGTGCTCTACTCTGACAGAGTCAAAAGTTTATCAAGGCATTTTACTCTGTCAAAAAAATGACCAAAATAACTTAGGCTGATCAAACAATGAAACAAAGCAGCAACAGACTAAATGCGTTCTCAAAAAGAATTTTGGATGGAAAATGTCTTACCTGCTGACAAGGAAGCAAGAATAGCAAACAAAAGCATAGGAATAAAAACTATTCAATAAAATATCGATTTCATTATCACCACCTATTCAACTTAATTTTCTTGGCATCCATATCCCTAATGCAGGTTTGTGATAGATCGTACAATCACTTTTTAATTAAGCCCTACTGTGCTTTGTATTAAGAACAAGGCAGTAGACATTATGGCACAATATATCTACCAAAATATTTAATGCTTATCCTTTTCATTTTGGTATTTAAAAGTTGTTCTCTTAGGAGGTGGTATCAGTATTTAACAACATTCTTGACAGCAAGTATAAAAAACAAAAAGCTTCATACTTAATCTAGCCATGTCAAAACTGAAACCCCTTAAAATAATTGCTTTCTGAATATATGGTATTTCCATTGCATTATTTTATTATTACCCAGCTTTCAACGTCTTAATATGCAAAACTTGCTCCCTCTCCCACATACTGATGAGATACAAAGTGGCACGAGGATAGAAAACTGTCGTTTGACCAATACAGGTGAATGGTACATGAAACAGATGTTACTGTGGTACAAGAGATACTTAACGAGAAGCTGTACGAGACTGGAAGTTTCCTGGGATGGTAATATTTTCTCTGGTTTTTCAGTCTCTTGTGGTATATCGCAGCTCTGCTGCTTGTGATGGGGCAGATCCTGTAACAGAACAGCAGCTCTTCTTCCAGTAGAGTACTGGCACTTTTCAGAGGGCAACATTCACTTTAATTACTAAAATGTACCCACCTCCTTCTTCCAAGGAAGAAAAGACTGTTGTTGCATATATAATGTAGTTTTAGTTTTTAATGCCAGAAATGAATCAGTAAACATAGTTACATTATAGTATACTATTTCTTATTCTGTACCCATAGTAACCAAATTAATCTCAAGGCACTGCTGGCACTAATTCAATCTGAAGCTCATACTTTGGATTTCACATAGGTGCCTTCATCCTATTCTTCTTCTCAACTAATAAAATGTTAATATATGGCAATATATTTATTTCTGGTTCAGTTCAAGTTGAGGAGTGCAGTACGTTGCAGAAACCTAATTAATATCAATCATATATAACAAGACTATGTGGTTTACTATACAAAAAAAATGGCGCTAGCACATGAGGATGAAATAGATGACCCAAAAATTCATTTCCAGCTGTAATGTCTCTTTCTCCAGGAGAGGGATGACCAGTTTTTCCTTACCCTTCAATCTCCATTTTAAAAGAATCCATAACATAGGCCAAGAACTACACTAAATGTATCACATCCTGAAAAAAAACAAGGGGAAGGAGATTTTGGAGCATAAGACACTGATAGCTCCCTCTGTACCACCGTCAGTTGGGTGCACACTGGCAATAAGATAGATCCCACGGTGTCCCAGCAGTGCTGTCTTCAGCAACACCCACTGGTGCAGCTTTTCCACTGAGACTTACCAGCCCCCCAGCAAAAAAAAATCCAGTGGTTAGTGAAAATGCCTCTCCATGGCCCAGCAATTGGGCTTGAACTGCTCAACAGCTGCTGTGTGGCCACCCTACTCTAGGCCATGGCAAAAAGAAACACAGTTCTCAGGGTTTGACACAGGAAACCTGAGAACACAGGCATACTACTAACCCAAATTCTCAAAATCTACTCTACTCCCCATAGTTACAGAGGTTTTGCAGCACCATTAAGAGGCAGTTAACATTTCTTGGAGCCTTCTTTTCCCAGCTGCTTGCAGTCCCATTGATTCCCAAGAGCACGAGCGTCCCCAAGAATCTTGGTGCTTTTAAAAATGCCCATCTTTGAGAAATTACTGCACTGAACCATTCCTGGCTTGATGCAACCACTGCCAGAGCAAGAGGGCCAGACTCTGTCATCCTTATTCACCACGTGCAGGAAGCAAGGTGTGCTGGCATGGGGAGGTAAGATGATGCTTCTGGCCGAGCAGAGGGGGTGTGGGTGAGCTCTGGCTCACCAGGTGAAGATTTACACTCCAAAAAGAAGCGTTGTTACTCCAGCGCTTCTCTGCATGGAAGATCAGACCTCAAGCCCTACAGGGGTCATACAGCTGTAGCAAAGCTTGACTCATAGAATCAAAGAATGGTTTGGGTTGGAAGAGACCTTAAAGATCACCGAGTTTCAAGCCCCTGACATGGGCAGGGACACCTCCCACCAGACCAGGTTGCATCCAGCCTGGCCTTCCAGGGAAGGGGCATCCAGAGCTTCTCTGAGCAACCAGGGACTTTGCAGAAGGACCCTGACTCACCTCAAACAAGGCTCCACACTCCAGAACCGCATCGAACATCTGGGGTTTCACAGAGCCCCCCTGATCATTTCAGGTTCTGCCTGAGAAACAGAGCAGTAAATCTCTCAGGTGCCCTAGTGTGCCCCTGGGCATTCATGCAGGGCTCCCACTGGCCTTGGGCTCTGCCTGTATACTGCATCCAAGGGCACAATATAGTCCTTCACTTTTACCAACTGCTACAGAGTAAGAATTCCTAGAATGGCTCAAACACATACCAGCTCAAATCTGGGTACTTTCAGACTTCTTCTTTTCCCTTCCAAATTATGTGCTTTGCCAGCTTCAAAAAAACAGATGGAAAATACGTCCCTAAATGTGCACCCTGTGATCATTCCAAAGGGAAAGCAGCACCAAGCAGCTTAAAACGTTTGCTAGAAAAAGTATTTTCCATATCATGCAAATAGCAGACAAAAATAACTGCTAGGCAATTGATATACATACAAATATTGGTTATTTTAAACAGTAATTTGTTATTGAGGACATTGCACTGAAATATTATAATATTCAATTTCCTCCGCATTTGCATGGAAAAGGAGCTGGAGAGCACATGATCATTCATTTAACTATTACATAAATACGTCTATCATAAGATCACACGGCTTTCAAGCCAGAGTTCAAACACATGTTTAATGCATGAGAGTATGATGAAGAAACTTGTGAACTCACGGGTCTCGTCGCCCAATCTCAATCAGATACGGGCTTGGTGTAAATATGTACAGTATCATGTGCTTTCCAATAGCACCGTGTCTCCAGGGAGCAGTCTGACATCAGCAAAGGAGACAGGTGGTTCCCTTTCCAACCCAGGAGGGGGGGGAAAAAAAAAAAAAAAAGAGTTAAGACACTGTATAAATATAGCAGTATTTTTTCCTCGGTGTTTTGCTACGGTTTTCATCTCTTAATGAAACTCCAGTGCATGAACAATTCTCGTAACATCTTTGCTACAAATCAGTGAGTGGATGTCACGTCCTAAGATATTTATAACCCTAAAGGTAGTGGTAAGTGATACCATTTGGCAGCCTCGGTTTAGAAGTGCTGAAGATTTTTGCCTTTTGGTTTGCTAAGAAAGGAGTTCCAAGAAGCCACAAAACCCGAGTTTCCTTGCTCTAAATGTATCCCTTTCCTACAGCAGGTCCCTGTTACTAATAACGCCTGTAAGAATGACAAACAACAGTCAATCACAGGCACAGAGCGGGTCACAACTGCTTTTAGCTCGCTCGACTTTGTGAACTCCAGCAGTGTGAGATATGCTAAACCCTGCACAATCCACAGTCGTTTGATTTGGAATCTCACATTACAAGAATTCACACACACCCTAACCTGCGTATAGAATAACCCAATTCGGCCTTTCTTCCCTATCTGTACGTAGATACTTTTTTTTTTTTTTTCACACAGTGACAGCCACTGCCTCTTAAACCATTTTCTTTTGTTGCATTTCCTTAGAAACACAAATCTTGTTCCTTGGCAGCAGTTGCTGTAAGTGCTGTACCACATGCCCAAACTAGTTCTCACTCACAGCTTTAATTCACAGTAAGTGGCACGAAAGGAGGTCAACACTTCTCAGAAACCACTTTCAGTTCTTTGCTGCCTCAGTATCTATTCTATGAAGCCATCCGCCCTAACAGAAAGTTGTTTCTCATATTGCGGCCCTTGCTTTTTTATGATTGCCATCTTTATAGAATGGGCTGCAGAATATACGATGGAATAAAAGAGGATTATTCCTGGAATCACATTGCTGGTCTCCCTTTTGTAATATTCTAAAAATATAGGTAAAAAAAAAATAAAATTAATACTTTCTACAACAAAACCAAAATGTCCCTCGAGTATTTTTTTTTTTCTCCATGCAAAAAGACTGCATGCAAATGGCATCTTGCATCTCACTGTCAATCACTATGTCTTACTTTCAGATCAATTTGCTTGCTCACAGAAAGATTATTATTTTTTATCAACCTGACCAACAGATCATGGGGGTTGAAAATCAAACAGCCTTCTTTTTGCCGTGATGCCTCGCTGGCAAGAGGAATGGCCTTGCTGACAATATTTTGCTGTCACATTTGCCTCTACAGCTTCACTGCCTTCTCTGTGATCAATGAAAACAGATTTTGACCTCATCTATTTCATTTCAGACCATATTCTGCCCTGAGACACACGAGTACAACCTATCATAGTTATAGTGGCAATTGGGGCAGAATTTGTTCCTTTCCTGACAATTCAATATGTGATTCATGAACCAGAATTGAAACCGACTCTCCTTTCCTAAAGCTCCTCTGGTTCTTTGGCATTAGCATCAGTAAAAAAAAAAGCAGCAAAGATGAATTTATGTTGGTTGTATCAGCAGAACTGACCGGGTAGTCAATAATCAGGCTGCTCAGAAAGACCAGAAGTTAGTTATTGTATTTTATTTGCACACCTTATTCTGTAGTTTGTTTTCTTCCTTCACTTACCCCTCCGTTGTTTAACTAATGGGATCATAGGACCTGGAAAAAACACCTCCTAGTCTTGAACATTTCTAATTGGCTTAATAAAGCAAACAGAAAAAAAAAAACAGATAATCCTCTCCACAACCATCACCTTATAAAACACAAACCCCTACCACCCGACATGGAATACTCGGTGTATTCACAGAGTATGCAGTTGCAGGCAATAACCGGATGATCGAGTTTCCCATTAATCCCCAAGACAATGGACCACTTTGGAAAATACAGGCCCCATTTATAGTCACACATCCCTCCGTGGGCCAACACCTGCCTGCGCAGCAGAGGCGAGAACACTCCAGGTACGACGTGGAGCTGTATGAATGCCACCAGAGATGTGCATGAGGTCTGCTGAGCAACCTGTGCTGCGGGGTGCTCTCTACGCACAACCCACAGATGGAGGCGAGTCTCCTCGAGGCCACCCAGGGAGATTTGGCCCTTCAGAGCCAACATCAGGAGCTCCATGTTTTGAACTCTGGAAGTCCCCAGTGTCCCACTTGAGAGGACAGGCACTGCATGCAGATATTGTATTGTGATTGTCTGCAGGACTGAGTTTCCAAGTAGAGGCAAGGTTGACATCACTTTGAAAACCTCATCCAAGACGTCTAATGAACTGCATACAGGAGACTCATCTACAGGAGATTTGGCATACGGTAAAAATAAACTCCTTAATATAACAAAAGCACTAATCAACATATTGCATATTAGGCCTGCAAAGCGCCAATTATCTGATGAAGAGGAGTAATACTGGATGGTTCCAGTTCCCTCAGTTATTTAACTATTTACATCAATGGAAGTTAAGGAGAGCAATGCCTACAGAACCACACATGAAAACACACACGAAGGACTTGAGCCTAGATTTGAGTTCAGATTTGAAGGTAAGAGGAAAAAAAACCTGTTCGGTGATAAACCAACAACAGTACAGCTGAGGACCTCCGAATCCTGCTGCGTGTGGCTGCTGTACTGGTTATGACAAAACTTTTTATGAAAGCAAATGATTGTCATTTCCCTTACGATTTAAGAAAAATGCATTCAAAGTGAAAACCTATCTTTTCTGAAACCCCATCACCACCAGCTTCGCCACAGAATTCCAGCAAAGCAGGATTTATTCCTTTCTGTGAGCCGTGCTCTGAGCCTTTAATTCAGTAACACCTTATTCACCAACGAGCTCGGTGAGATCAGCTGTGGTTTCAAGTACTGTTCAGTCCAAGCAAAAGGTCTACAAACACTCTCCTGCTCTATATTGCCAGACCAAAGACGACGCAAATAATTCAGAAAACATTTCCAAAGGCCCGGAGAGAAACTGAATAGCTTCTGGGGGGGTTTAACCTGGAGTGAGAGACCCTCCTGGGTTTGAAAATCCTCCTTGAAATGAAATGAAATGAAAAGAAAAAAAAATGAAACTCCCTTCTCTTCCTTGCTTTTGTGGATAGCATGACCTAAAAAAGGATTTGCAAACAAGCTTGGAGAGAGGAGATAGCTCATGTGTTTATTGGATTTTTGTTTATTTTCTGCAGTTATTCCAGAGAGTTTCTCAAAATTTTCAACCATCTGTGAGTCTTACAAGGACCATCTTCCAGGTTCCAAGTGCAACGGGTCTAGTTCCAAGTTCTTTTATTTCTTAGTATATTTATTACACTTATTACAAACTACCTGAATGCCCACACAGTGCTGTAAAGGAGGCTGCAAATATTCCCTGGATCCCCACCAGCAAAAAAAAAACTCTTCTCCTCCTGACAGGAAGACAAAAGCCAGCGCGACTTTTTTGATCTGCTCTTCGCTGTCTTTGTGAAACTGCAAGAAAACTTCTGCCTTGGGGGCCCAGCCCTGCTCCTTCGGTGGCGAAGGAGACCGAGAAGGGGGTCTGTGCGCCGCAGCGGCGCGGTGCTGGGAGGCAGAGCAGGAGGGACGAGCTGCCAGAACTGCTGATTCACTGCAGCCACCGAAGAGGTTGCTCAGTAGCTTAAGCTGGGAGGGGGTGGGAGAGACCGGCGTGGAGAAGGGGGGCATCTGGATGGGTGCAAATAAATAAATAAAACGGGAGGGGAATGCCAAAGTTGTCGGGGAAGCTGGATCCCCGAGACCTCAGCCCAATGCACGCGTGCTAAGTTCGTTTATTGGAACAAATGTGCGTACAGCTCTAGCCATAGGGGGGAAAAAAAAAAAACAACAACTTGCAAACGCACAGAAGTCATGTAAATCAGAACTGCTGCTCTATTTTACAAGAAATTTTCTCCATTAATTAATTTCATGACTTAGAGCAAATGTGCATGGCTGGAAACAGGGGACCCTGCTGATACCAATCTCACGGCATAGGATACTTTCGTTTTTCTCTCGGAGATATATAGCAGATGTACTCCCTGGCTCAAATCCAGGTGCGGACTAGGTGCTTTTGTGGCTAAAGTGCTGCCTTCTAACCCGGTTAAGCCCACTAGTAATTTCTTCTGGTTTGGAGTTGCAACATATCGCATGAAAAAAAACAACCCACAGGATTTAAAAATCCAAATTCTCAGAGCTGTCACATTTATAATTAGAACTATCTGATACGACTGGCATTAGTGTGAGGTAGGAACATAACACAGAGGGCCAAGCAGACAAACCAAACTATTTCTCACCCTTAAAAAGGGGATTCTTCCAAGTAGAAATGTCAGCAGAGTCACAAGGGCTCTGTGCAAAAGTAGCACCTCTTCATCCTCATACTCTTAGAAAGTCCTGTGCTGCTCCCTAACTTAGCCCAGCAGAGCACATCACCCACCAGAGCTCCTCGTGCTAAACCCAGACCCTCCTATGAGCAAAAAAAATTACTTTTCTGGAGATGCAGATTGTTTTGGAGCTACCTGTAACACTGTACAGAACCATACAGAAAGACA